>CM029547.1:60189219-60585245 GCA_017141385.1 Sogatella furcifera | reverse complement strand
GAATGAGTAAGAAGAAAAGAGAGAGAGAGAGAGAGAGAGAGAGAGAAAGAAAGAGATGTTTTCTCTGGAATCTTGAGCGCAATTGCTTGAGGGGAACAGTTCTGGGCATTATGCTTGTTAGGTGTTCATAGCATATACACTTTTCATGTAAAATGACTCAGTTTACAATACTTAATAAGAATTATAAATGTGGTTCTGTTTGTAGATCAAATTGTTTCAACAATTTGAGATAGATTGATTAATTTCCTTTTACACATTGACCGTGAGCTTGTCATTCTCCCATCTTGACAGAGGGTCTTCTTTGTTTAATAAGATCTGGTAAAATTAATTCCCTAATTAATAGTGAAATACAACGATCTTAATTAGTCTAACTATATTAATATACTATATTATTATAATAATATTATATAATATTATAATAATATAATATAAAATATTATGCCTGGGAATTTGTTATCACTTACAGTTAGATATTTTTATTTTTTTCTATCCAATTCTGTTCAGGACCAATAATGAAATCTCAGAATTTACAAGTTCTCAGGGACGAAAATTGAATTAGAATAAAATATTACACTAAGGTTGAAGAGGTAGGCCATGTATGATATATCCGAATACCAAAAACACTTCCTTCTGTGAGAGTTGATGATACTTTTGCCACACTGCGAGAATAAGAATAATAAATATTGTATAAAGAATGTTTGCGGTGATCAGTTGATTCTGAACTGAAGTGAAGCAAAGCAGAAAAGAGTGCATTGTCGCCCGATCTAGCGGCCGGATGGTAACTTTCACCAGTCTCTTCCTGTGTGGATCGTTGCGGTCCACACGTTCGCCGCTTCGTCCCTAGGGGGAATCCTCGCTATATCCCAATGGCACGCCTCCGCAACTGTGTTCAGCTCTGCCCGGGAGCCATGCTTGGTATGCTAACGCAAGGTACAGAGGGTTCTGGGTGACTGGCCGGTAGAGGTTAACAAGTCTTCCCGTAGTGCACAGAAAGAGACCCGGAGTTATGGTAGAGAAACCGCCTGTAAATGGCGTCTTTCGAATCTTCTTTAGCACAGAAAAGGTTTTTGCGTAGTGTATGAAAAATAATTTTGTGAAGAATTAAATCGTTTCGCTCATATTCACTACAGCCCAAACTGACAAGTTTGATCAGTTGATCAAACAAACGATCAATCTGTCGCCCATCCACTCACAGTTTTGACTGTCAAGCCTGAACTGTCAGAAGACTTGAAGACTGAAGGGGAGATCTTTAAGTTGAACCGCCCGCCCTGAATTTAGACCATACAGATAAGCTTGGAGTGAATGCAATACTTTTTCTGCGCATCTCCATACTGGCTTAGTGACAAAACTCAAGGAACCAACCCCTAAAAATGCTTATATTTGAGATAACTATATTTTAGCAATGAGATTTAACAAAATAGCCGAATTTTTCAATTCTCTGTTGCTTGTATGTTGCAAATACCTAATTCCTGCGTAAAATGTTTTCTATACTGATGAAACCAGTTCCAAGTTTAATTAATCAGCCATAGGATTGCGTACCGCAAATACATTTTAAACACATTCATCACACTGAGATTAAAGATACAACGTTATTTGACATTCTTTTTATAATCGACCAGTTTGTTCATTTAGCTCGTAGGTCAACTAGCACAACAAAAGAAGTATATATATGGCAGTTTACCACCTCTATTTTAATCGCAAAACTTACTTCAACCAGTTGCTTGGTCATATTGAAAAATTTCGTTTTATTTTTGTTTTCAGAACAACACAAAATCCATTATTATTTAAAGTAACTATTTAACTTTGCTATAAATAAATTTGTAAAGATAATAAAGGTGAATATCTCCTATTCTTCAATAGAAACCGATAGGATTTTCAAAAATAGAGCATCTTCAGAAAAATTTAATTGACTATTTTCGTTTAGTTTGATCGATCTTGACATATTTTGAGTTGTTCAACTAAAATCTTCAGACAATTGTCCCCACACTTGATAATTGCAGACCTCTTCTCCTTGCATAGTTTTTGAACTCGAGCAATTAAAGACATCCTTAGTTGCAAAAAACACCATTTTGTGGGAATCATCATAATGATAATGCGTTTGTATTATTCTTTTTCTTTCTATGTCAATGTTTTTCAGATCAATTTTCGTGCGGCATAGTTTATCATCTGATCTGATCTTGTTATGTTTGTTATTAAGTGGGACTGCCAGATCTACCTAAGGATACCCTTAACTATTAAAGTCATCAGATTCAACAAAACCCATTCATTTTTGTTTATCATATGGCTCATCTATACTGTTATGTCAAATTTATAATTGCGGAAAATAACTCCTGAGTGAAAGAATATTGATCCTTTTTAATCATATACAAAAAAATGCAGTTTTGCTACAAATTATATTATCTAGTGTCCTAGATAGTACTGTAAATAGTCTAATTCGTAGAACACAATTTTAATTTCATTTACTTACTATTACACAATTATTTGTTAATAAGAAGAAAAATATTAGTTTCATGAGTAAAAGAATGGTTCATACTCTATCTATTTTACTTTTCAATCATAGTTTGTAATCGGGAACAAAGTATCAAAATATCACAAGACAACTGAGCATAAAAATCAATCTCTTTCACAATATTTTCAAATACGAGACTCAAATCCTTGGTTCCATTCTGATGAGGCATGATTGTCTACAAATCAATAAAACAGGTGCACGTCTACTTAATAAGGATGTAACTATTCTAATCAGATGTCATAAACTCTATTCATAACAAAATCGAAGAGTGTTAATTTCTACATTTTAATGGTATTTCTCATTTTTTATTTAACTTGCTAGACTTTGGAAGATATACTATTTTAAAAATTCATTTTTTTTGTATATAATGAAAAGTGTCATCAGATCTCAACAAACCATATCTCATTCTTTCAGCTCATCAAGGCGGTCTGAATTCATATACCATATGTCAAATTTGGTGAGAATTGTGGAAAATAACTCCTGAGAAATGATGACTTTTCCATTATATACAAAAAAAATGTAGATTTTTGCTTACAAATGAGTATATCTTCAAAGTCCTTCATGATTAAAAAATGAAAATACATTAAAAATGTAGCAAAATTCTTACTCTTCGATTTCTTATGAATAAGGTTTATGACATCACGCATTCAGAATAGTTACATCAACTTGAATAAATGGTGAAATTCAATACATCTATTTTTTTAATGATTTGTCAGACAATCAATAGCCTCTAAATCAAGAATGGAGCAAGATTAAGTCTCGTATTTGGGCTCAAATTGTAGAGAAAGATTCGTTTCACATGCTCGATTGTCTTATTGACCTTTTGAATCACTTTGTTCGATTACAATATGATTGAAAAGTGAAATGAGTAGAATTATGGACCATTCTTTACCTCATAAGAACTAATATTTTTTCTTCTTATTAAACAGATAATTGTAGTAATATTATATGCAAATGAGAGGTAAAATTGTGTTCTACAATTCAAGACTAATTACAATTTTTTATCACAAAGGACTTTGGAAATATACTCATTTGTAAGCAAAAAACTACATTTTTTTTTGTATATGATGGAAAAGTCAATATTCTCTCAGGAGTTATTTTCCACAATTCTCACCAAATTTGACATATGGTATATGAATTCAGACCGCCTTGATGAGCTGAAAAGAATGAGATATGGTTTGTTGAGATCTGATGACTTTTACAATAGTTAGAGGTATCCTTAGATTGAGATCCTTGAAGGGTCCTTAATATTGAACATAACCTAAATTCAGGTCGGTGAGTAGCTTATCTGCTAGAAATTGATCTGAAAAACATTATTATCAGAGAAAATATCAATACAAGCACGGTATAAATTTTTTTGGAGACCATTTCCCCCCAAAATAGTGTTTTTTTAAATACAAGGATATCTTTTAATTGCTCCAGTTCAAAAACTATACAAGGAAGAAAGGTCTACTTGGTCTCAAATTGTAGAGGACAAAATTATCCCCAGAGGGATTTTGAATTGAACAACTCAAAGAAATATATCAAAAGATCTGATCAAACAAAAACTGAAAATAGTCAATTACAGTTTTTCTTGAAAATTAACCTATTTTTTGAAAAATCCTAACTCGGTTTCTAGTGAAGATAAAGAGATGATTCTACCACCATTCTCTTGCAAATTTTATTCACTAAAAAAAAGGTTAGGTAAGTTTTTTTGTCCGACGCTTCGTTTTGACGTTATTCCAAGAAAACAAAAAAATGAGCAAAATTTTCCAATATGGCGGCCAAAAAAACAACTTTCCAACACGAGTTGAGAGTGGGATTTTTTACACGTTAAATAGGAGGGTGTCAGCTACCATTTCCACCATAAAACAACTTTGTTGCAATTACTTCCAGGTTGACCCCTGTTTTGAGCTAGAATGACTCGACTAAGAGTCGGATTCTAAAGAAAACGTTAAATGGCGGCGATTGTGTAAATCATACCCAAATCTCGAAAATGGTGATGAATTTGTGTTTAGTAGCTATTTTGCGATTTTTGATCACTGTAACCGTTAAATTTACAAACTTGGAACTGGTTTCATCAAATTTCTCAGCTTATTTTACATAGGAATTAATTATTTTACAACCTCACTAAAGCCTCTAGAAAATTAGAAAAATTCATTTATTTTGTTAAATCTCAATTTTCCGCCATAGTTATCTCAGTAACAAAGCGTTTTTGGGGGTTGGTTCCATGGAACTTTTTTGTCTACTTGGTGTAAGGAATTAGCATGAAAAGTATTGCACATTCCTCCCGAAACACTCTGTATAAGGGTCTAAATTCAGACTGACAGTTCAAACTTGAAAGTCTTGACAGTCTTCAAAGTCTTTTTGACAGTTCAGACTTTGACAGTCAAAAACTGTGAGTGGATGGGGCGACCGGAAGTCCGATCGTTTGACGATCAGCTGATCAAACTGTCAGTTTGAGCTGTAAGTGGATGTGAACCAAAACAAATTTAAATTCTACAAAAATTATTTTTCGCCACACTGCACAGAAAGCAGCTGTTTTCTGTGCACTAAAGAGATTCGAAAGACGCCATTTACAGGCGGTTTTGCTACTAGCTCCGAAAGAGGTCTCTTTCTGTGCACTACACAGGAAGAGACTTGACTAACCTCTACCGGCCGGTCCACCCAGAGCCCTCTGTACCCGCGTTAGCATACCAGAGCATAGCTCCAGGCAGAGCTAGCACCACAGTTACGGAGGCGTGCCATTGGGACTCGCCTTGATTCCCCCTAGGGACGGCGGCGGAACGTGTGGACCCACCTTGATCCACACTGGAAGAGACTGGTAGTTACCTATCCGGCCGCTAGATCGGGCGACAATGCACTGCTTTTCTGCTTTAGCCTACTTCAGTTCGAATCAGCGATCGCCGCAAACATTCTTATACAATATTTATTATTCTTATTCTCGCAGTGTGGCAAAAAGTATCGTACTCAACTCTCACAGAAAGGTGTTTACGGTATTCGGATAACTATCCTCATACCGTAAACACCTACTTCCTGTGCTTGTAGTGTAATGTACTATTCTATTCAATTTTCGACCTGGAAACTTGTAAATTCCAGGGCTAAATTGTGGTCCTGGGCAAATTGGATAAGAAAAAAATAAAATATCTGTAACTGTAAGTGATAACAAATTCCAGGACATAATATTATATTATATTATTATAATATTATAATAATATTATTATAATATTATAATTATATTATTATAGTTAGGGCCAAAAATTAAGATCGTTTGTATTTCACTGCTATTAATTCGGGAGATAAGTACAGTCTGTCCAAGCAAAGAAGACCCTCTGTCAAGATGGGAGAATGACTCAAGCTCGGTCAATATTAGTTAAAAAATTATCAATCCTATCTCAAATTGTTGGAAACAATTTGATCTACAAATAAGACCACATTTATAATTCTTGAACAAATATTGACCAAGCTGGAGTCATTTTCCCATCTTGCCAGAGGGTCTTCTTTGCTTGGACAGACTATACAACAGGCATAATGCCCAGAACTGTTCCTCAAGCAATTTATAATAAAAGATTCCAGAGAAAACATCTCTTTTCTTTCTCTCTCTCTCTCTCTCTCTCTCTCTTTCTCTTTCTCTTACTCATTCGCTTTCGCTTTCTCTTTCGCTTTCTCTTTCACTTTCTCTTTCCCTTTCTCATTCTCTCTCTCTCTCTCTCTCTTCGTATTTTTACTAGAAGTTTCTATTTTGTGAAATTTATAGAATAATTTGTTCTACTCATTTATATTGTAATGTAAAATCTAAGCTGAATTTTGTTATCTATTTGAATAAAGTAATCTCATCTCTCTCAGACAGAGTAAGTCCATCTCCTCCACCTCTATCAGTCTAGTGAGTTGGTCCGAGGGTTAGTGCATGAGTGACGTCACCCTCCCTATTTCAGCTTTTTGGCATGCACTGCTCAACCCTTCTCAACACCCCCTATCAATTTTCAGCTCTTCTTACATGCTTGTTCACTATGTACCGTTTAATCCCTTAATTCGATTGAACAAATTAAGTAAACAATAGCGGGACTGAGTATATATATATATATATATATATATATATATATATACGTTGTGTTGTACAACACCAGTTTTCAAAACCGAACAAACTTTACAAACCTTTTAGCACTGGCGGCTCGTACCCAAGAAAAAGGTGAAGTGCCCTTATCTTTTATTGTACAGCACTTCACCTGTTTCGTGGGCCACCAGTGCCTTTTAGTACAAATGGTAATGATTTTTCTCTGATTGCTGGACTGTACTGTATTTAAACTAACTTCCGACTCAGGATACATTATATTGGGTATAAATAAATAAATAATCAAAGTACCCTCTAAATTTGAGAATTTTAATGGCTTTTGGGCCGGTATTGGCCGGGCTGGAGTCATTTTCCTGTCTCGCCGGGGTGTCTTCTTTGCTTGGACGGGTTGTGTAGTGGAGTGAATATGAAACTGGCAACCAGCTGGTAGGCCTAGGCTCTTCATAGGGCTGTTGCGCCATTGACAAACACAAAACACCCTTGAAATAAGTTTATTTCTCCTCACAACTGGTTTAGAACTTTCAAGTAATTTTTCTAATAACAAAGTGAACATTGTATTAGGTATCTCTATACTTCTTCTCTTCTAGGGCTACTGTATTTTTTGAAACTTTAAATAATAATTACAATCAGAGTATAACCCTTTCAACCCTTTTAAAAAATTATTTTTGATTTCACACAACATGTTTCAACGAATTTGCCATTTTCAAGTGTAAATAACAGTGAACAACATTAAATCTATTGTATTTATACCTATTCTAATTAAACATATGTGTAATAGGTATATCTATCTATTTTACACTGGCGGCTCGTGCTCATGAAACAGGTGAAGTGCTGTACAGTAAAAAATACGGACACTTCACCTGTTTCGAGGGATCGGCTCACCAGTGCTATTTTATGTAACTTCCAACTTGGCCTAACTCGTACAAGTGAAGAAAAAAAAACGAAATCGTATTTTCATATTTTTTACTATGTCATAAAACATTATCACAATCTTAAATCGGCATTATTCGCTGTGTGCAAGTGGGTGGAAAGGATATTTTTGGCGACCAAGGCGCTATTGGCGGATCATTTCGGCGAAAAATTGAGAGAATTAACATTGGAGGAGATAGGGCTAAACCTAAAATAATGTCCTGGAGAATTTGTTGTGTTCCGGATTGTAAAAATAAAACACGCAATGGAAATTTCAAGTTCTACACTTTTCCAGTTGCCATACATAAGTTTTATCAATAAAAAGAATGGTTCACTGCATTGAATAAATATTGATAGGTGAAGCTAACCTTATTGTTTTGTTTATGTGCAAAAGAATTTGTTGATCAAGTAGGACCATGGAGTGCTCCATTCTAACCTGTACATCAGGTAATGTACATGAATAGTTTTTATGTTAGTTAATCTAATAAGCTGTTATTATCAACGCAAAAACTCTATTAATTATGTTTTAATAAGGAATATTCATATCATTCAATTTTTCAAATAAATGTGAGCTTGCGCCAATTTTTCATTTTCATGTAAGATAACTTATCAGCTGTTATCTCAGTTTTTGTCGACTCTCAAATACATCTGTTTGCGGTTGTCTGCTCTCAAATACTTGAAAACTAGGATTTTTCTAATATAATGAGATATAATACTATCAATAACAAACACTCCTATCCTAAATATCATGTTCTAATTACTGAGAAATGCATGAAGCAGCAAATAATACCATTCTAATTATAAATGCGTTTTTCCCATTTAGCGCTATGCTTTGTATGCTAAAACGCGTATAAAAGTACACACGATAATCCACCAGAGCCGCAGCACGGTAGATGCTCATAGCGAATAGATGACAGCCAAAAGTTAGCTGGATTCGTCTACTTCTTTAACGCTCCAACAGCTGATGTTGTTGGACTTGTAGTTGTAATTTAGCTTCGCCTAGTATATGCTTTTGAATTTAAAAGAAACAATAGATGCTTTACACCAGCTTTTAGTAGGTTACTTAACGTACAACAGACAGACGAAACAACCTAATTGGCTCCAGCTATACTTGATCATGTCTACATTTTAGTTTAAGTGTAAGAGAGGACCTATGAGTCATAACTTCGCCTTGTATAAAGTCAATAAATAAATAAATACTTGACTCGTATATCTGAGGCATATTTTTCAAACAATAATTTTCCTTTTTTCCCCGTTTGGTCAGGTAATTTTTTCACTTTTTGCACAGCAAGTAGTGTGTAATAAAAATAGTGTTTACATTTCTGTCAGTGTGTCGTGATAATTTACAAGTTTATATTTGACACTAATTGTTGCACATTCTTATAAATTATCGGGCAGATAAGTGAGGCCATTCGCCGTGGTGTGAACGTCATTTAAATATTTTATTACAGTGTTGGAGGTAACTGTTTTCAAGGGTTGGTTAGCGCCTGGCGGCCGGTAATATTGTAAGTTATACTAGCTGGCTTTTCCAGTCGAGAAAACATGTAGAGAACGGACCTTATCACAATGGGCAAGTACCCTTTACACTTTTTTCCGTGGGGACATCCGTGGGAGGGGGTGAAGGAGGGGGGTAGGAGTACTCCTGGACACTGTCCAGATCACGGTCCAGGCACACACAAAAGTTATAACATTACATATTTAATTCTCCCCCCCCCCTCCCCCCAACGAGTCTTCTAATTTGAAAGTCGCCTTTCGGGAACCTTTTTTTTTAAGTTAGAGCCGTTCATAACTTTAACGACTCTCGAGTGCCTGGGTTTCAACTTGGAAAACTGTAAATAAAAAAGAGGTCGCTTCGAATGGGAGATGCTATTTAGATTGTCGAGATACGTCACACTTCTTTTGAAGCGTGAATGTGTGCTACTTGTGTCGTTTAGATGCTGATAAATACGGGCTCTTAACTACTTTGCAAATGTTTTTTGAAAAGATTTAGGGAGTGATGAGTGGTGAATATGTAGATGGTAATTTTGGTTGACTTTTTCACAAATTTTGTTTTTGAAATATTAGGGAGTGAGCGAGTTCTGAATACCCGACAGTGCTGCTATCCATCGGGATGGAATCACAACTTTTCCCATCCTGTTTAGGCATATTATCATTTTAACCTTATTAAATCAATGTTAAGGTGAATTTGTCGTTTGGATACTCTCATAGCAACACTTTTATTGTTCATAAATAATACTGAATCATACAAGAAATTGAAACTGCCTATTTCACGAAAGAATATGAAATTATATTCGTGGGCTGATTGTCTCTAATAAAATATGTCTGTATTATTGTGTATGTCTAATAGATATGTCTGTATTTGAATTTGTATTTGAAGTATTAAAATTGTATTTAATTCAATATAAATTTGATTTGAATTTGTATATCATCTAGATTCTAGATCTAGACGGATAACGGAGATGGCTACCTCTTGACTTATACAATATGGAAATAATGTCATGCATATTGAATAGGTAATAGGAACATATCTGCTTTTACACTAATTTGATTGATGTTTGCTCAATGCCTAACCCCTGCCCTTTATGATTATAAATTCATCATAATGCATGATATGATTCAAAGAACAAATATTTTATCAAATTTCTCATATTTCAACCATTTCTTGAACGCATCACGGCATTTTGTGCCGGGTTTCCTGATCCTCCTGAATTTATTCTAAAAATTTACTCGATAATATTTATTATCATCAAATAAATTAGTTTTGAAACTTGGTATTTTCACATCGGATTCTTCAAAATTGAAACACTACGAACCTACTTTCATTTTATTAAAAACTTGTTTCGTTTGATAAATTGTATTGCTCAAGTGTCAAAATAAATAAATATTTGATTTGATTTTGATTTGAACCATCAACCATCCTGAATATTTGTATTCAAATGATAGTATTAGTGGAGGCACGTGAATTAATGAATTTTCCTACTCACTTTTTTCAAAAATTTCACTTTATTACAAAAACTTATACACAGTAACTTATTACTGTACAATACTTACACTGAGTATAAGTTTTTATATATGCCTTGTCTGTCCAAGAAATGAAGACATTCTGGCATGAAGACATCCCAGGAAGACAAGTCTTCAAGAAATGAAGACATTCAAGAATTATGAATTTGGTCTCAAATTGTAGCAAACATTGTGCAATGAAGACATTCTGGAAAGTTGGGAGAATGACTCCAGCTTGGTCAATATTGATTCAAAAATTATAAACTTGATCTCAAATTGTAGATCACAATGTTACCTACAGTTTCAGACTAGATTTATAATTTGAGGTAATATTGACCAAGCTGAAGTCATTTCCCCATCTTGCTAGAATGACTTCTTTGCCTGAATAGATTATTTATAATAAAGTGTATAGTTTTTGACATCGGTTTATCTATCGCGGAGATACACACAACATCAAATTCAAATTTATTTATTTATCTTTGTACACTTTACATTGATTTATCTTTACAAAGACACAATACATAGGAATACAGAATATCATTGTTCAATTGAATATGAATATTGGATCTTCAAATTTTATGAAAAATCCCGAATATTTTTGTCAAGATTGTTGGCGGAACCACGCAGCCCGTATCAAGATTACAAGTGTTTAGGCGAGGTTTATTCAAACTTAGCTGTCAACTATAAATAGCGATGACATTAATCAAAAGGGGTGCGCCATGCAGTGCAGGCATCTCGATGAAGACATGAAAGCTGCTTACTTAATCGGTCTTGAGTTGATCTCCTCCATTCAACCCCAACTGCTATCATTAAGACGACATTCTATACTCTAGCCAAGCGAAGAAGACATTCTGGCAAGATGGGAAAACGACTCCAGCTCGGCCAATATTGGTTCAAAAATTATAAATTTGGTCTCAAATTGTAGGAAACATTCTGATCTACAATTTAAGACCAAATTTATAGTTTTTGAACCAATATTGGATGAGCTGAAGTCATTTTCCCGTCTTGCCAGAATGTCTTCTTTGCTTGGACAGACTACAATTTGCATACGTCTCACCCTACGCCCCAAGACTTGGGCCCAAACTGACTTCTTCTTCTTATACTTCTTCTTTTTATAATACTGACGAGTCACTCTCTGTATAATAATCGACGAACCGTCCGCAACTGATAAGAAAAATCGTCACCTCATTTGTATAGTCTGTATAGTCTGTATAGTCTGTACAAGCGAAGAAGACATTCTGGCAAGATGTACAAATGACTCCTGCTCGGTCAATATTACTTGGAAAACAATCAATTTGGTCTCAAATTGTAGAGCAGAATTTTTTCCACAATTTGAGACGAAATTTATAATTTTTGAACTAATATTGACTCAGCTGGTGTCATTCTTTCATCTTTACGGAATGTCTTCTTCGCTTGGACAGACTACATGCGTGAGGGAGTAGGTGCCAACAAAACTGGTGATTAGCGAATTTACTGTTGAAAATGCTTAGCTCGGTCAGGACAGTCTGGAAGCGTTTCCGAGAGCAGAACTATTCATTACAGGTTGCTGTCGACTCGGTAACTTCTCATAGACCCCTCGAAGACTGCCCTGAAAGAGCTGATCATGAATGTTAGTCATTCAACAACCGCCAGTTCCGTTGGCGCTAGCTGCACATCTCCAAAAATAATAATTACAGTACTAATAATATAAAAAGTATAATCCCCGTATAATACAGAATTACTAGTATAGATTGAGGGGTAACGGGAGATTGTGTTTAGGTTTTATAGAAGCTAACTTAGGGGAGGAGCCTGAGATTCGGAAGAAAATCGCGACTCTATTATAGTCTGTCCAAGCAAAGAAGACTCTCTGGCAAGATGAGAAAATGACTCCAGCTCGCTCAATATCGGTTCAAAAAATATTATTTTGGTCTCAAATTGTAGGAAACATACTGATCTACAATTTGAGACCAAATTTATAATTTTTGAACAAAATTGACCGAGCTGGAGTCATTAACTGATCTTTCCAGAGGGTCTTCTCTGCTTGGACAGACTATATTTTGCATAATCCGGTTTGAAGATTATGAAAGAAACTCGAAATTTTATTCAAATGTCGCAATAACGTTTCAATTATTGTCAAGTGTTGATCTTCATGTCCTATTCGAAGATTATGGAAAAATATGAATATTTGTATGGTGGGGAGAACCTCAACTCTCAATAAACTAATATGCATTCAAAATTTTGTTTGGTAATTATTTAATAGTGCTACTGTTCAAAGATTATAAGGAAACTATTGATAATTCAAAATTTATTCATTATGTCATAATATCAAAATTAGTGCTGTTTTCATCAGGTTCGATAATTCATGAAAATAGATAATAATAATAATAATACATTGAAGATTGAAGTGACAGAAAGACACAATATTGAGCTTTCGAATTACTTGTGCTATTATGAGAACAATAAATTTTGCTTGAATTTGATTAATATGAACAACCATTGGTCCATTGCAATAAGAAAATAATTCTGTTCAATATTATTTAGCTGTTCAATGTACGGTAACTCATGGGGATTATAAATTTTATGTTTTTTCTATCTTAATTCCAGTCAAATAATCAACACTCAAATGGGGTTATTCAACTAACCAAATCAGGAAATGAATAGCTCAATGTGTTATAGTCTGTCGAAGCAAAGAAGACCCTCTGGCAAGATGGGAAAATGACTCCAGCTTGGTCAATATTTGTTCAGGAACTATAAATGTGATCTTGAAAGTAGATCAAATTGTTTACTACAATTTGAGATCAAATTTATAATTTTTGAATCGAAATTGACCGAGCTTGAGTCATTTTCCTATCTTGCCAGAGGGTCTTCTTCGCTTGGACGGACTATACAAATAAGGGTTCTCCTTTTCAATCGATGGAAGTTATTCCTTCAAAACTTTTAAACTTCGATAACTATAGTTGCATAAAGATCTTCTAACCATAAAATCTCTCATTAAAAATGTTATCTTGATTCTTGATCAAAGTCAAAATTCCATCTTTTGTTTGATCAAAGAGACAAAGATCAACAATCTTTATTCACATTTTAGCAACTGGCAGGTAGAATCGGAAATAAAATTTGAATGTTAACAAGAGAAGGTTGCCGAACTTTCCTTCTAACAGACACGTGACATATTTATTCATTCATTCTATAAATTTATTTATAATTCATTTTATCATTGACTGTTTCAATACATTTTATACCAGTTATTCAATACAAAATACCAGAAAAGGGAATACAAAAACGAAAAATTCCACATTGTTCAGAAAGAATTCCCTTGCCATGGTAATAATATTTCAGTGCATAACGTAGCGTGTGTGCAAGCATGCGTGGCTTGCGCGTGCGTAGAGACCTGAATACAAACTCGCGCCAACTGATCGGTATTCAGCGAGCGAATGGCATCAATCGACTGTGAAATGAAAGATGTGCAAATTGGACAGCTTAATATTTTTCACTGTAACCTCATACAATTGTAACTATTGTCTGTCCAAGCAAAGAAGACCCTCTGGCAAGATGGGAAAATGACTCAAGCTCGGTCAATTTTGGCTCAAAAATTATCAATTCGATCTCAAATTGTAGGAAACAATTTGATCTACTATTAAGACTACATTTTATAACGAACAAATATTGACCAAGCTGGAGTCATTTTCCCATCTTGTCAGAGGGTCTTCTTTGCTTGGACAGACTATGCCTCCACAGCAGCTGCATTTCCACATTTCAGATTACTTTCAATATGATATATTAAAGAAGATACATGAAATTAAGATGTATTGAATGAAATGATTGAATTTAACAGTCTGATATTATTATTGATTCAAGAAAGATTTGTTTCAATAATGATATTAAGGCCTCTTACACGGTGGAATTCTGGTTCGCAGTATTGCTACAAAAGTCCAATATTGAAAGAAGAAACGAAATATATGTTTGCATTAACATGCTAGAATAATTAAAGAGATATGTCCAGATATATAACAATAGACTACACAGGGTAGCTTTTTGATCAAATTGTAGAAAAGTTGCCACTCACAACTCAATACAGGTTTGTTAATACACTAGTGTTGTACAGAAATAAATTAAGCTTTCAACTTACCTCCAAACCAGTGTAGGAGAATTCGTGGAGGTACTGGCTCATGTACTTTCCATGTGAAGCAATAAGAAGCAGAACTCTGTCCATGGTGCCTTCATAAGATAATTAGGAGCATTAATTAATGTGTAAATGAACCATCTAAGCGATAATTAATATCAAATTATTACCAGATTTTATTGAAATTATTCATCAATTCATTTGAATTATTAATGACAATTACAATCAATTAAAAAAAAACTTTCTTGTTATTCAATGAGTGAATAGTAAGTGAACTTGATAAGTAATATTTAAAAAGTAAATTAGAAGGTCTGAACTAAAATCTGATTTCTGAATCAGAAAAGTAAGAGCTGATTTCAAGTTCAGTTCAAAATTGAATACCAATAATTATTTATTCAGTAACAATGTATTATACAATGTTAGTTGGGAGTTTCTCAATTAATCAATTTCCAATAATATAAATTAATTAATAAAATTACCAAAGACTCTGAGAAACTATTAAGTAATTTGTTGATGAGTAATGAAGCTAGAAACTAGAAAAATTATTACTATAATAGGAGTGTGAACAGCTAAGCTATGTAGGAAAGAATTTCTTGAACAGAGGTCAATGAACTTGCGATTGCAAGATTTCACAACAATTCACCACAACTGACAAATTTAGGCGTTCTATTTCCAATGAGTTAAACAGAGAGGGTAGCCAGACAACAACGGGTTACCAGCTAGCAAGACAATACCAAGACTCAGGTTGAATGAAATGGTCAGTTGCAGGAAGGCTACATTTTAAGAAGCAAATGAACAAATTTGAGAATTTTAAAACTAATGAGTGGGAGTGAGAGGGACGTTCAACTCCATGCGTTGAAGAGAGAGGATAGAGAACAATGGGCCGACGGCAGCCGAGGAGCCAAACACAAAGGCGTGAGATTCTACCCCTATTCAAATATTGAAGTCAAATAACTTTTGAACGTTGAGAGATATGTGAAATCCGAAAGAAGATTTGGAATCTACGTAAAAAACTGAATGAAAACAAGGTAGGATGAAGGCTGTACCTTGAAAAACAAAGAATTTATAAACAGTGTACCAGTTGAGTGATGATTGCTAGTAAGAGGGAAGATTGAAAAAAGGGCAAATTAAAACTCAAATTACAAAAAACCCAGAAGAGATACCAGAAATCCGCAAACGGGTTTAAAGGCGTACAGAAAAGTACTAAAATAAGAAGCTTCAATCGAAGTAAAAGCTCAAAAAATGAAGGCCGAAGTTGGTATTACCGGCAGGCCAGTAGTAGACAAACGCGGAAAAAGTTTTGAAGTGTAAATGGCCATAAAAAAGTTATTTATCAAGCAATCGAGATAAAACAAGAGTCAAAAGAAAGCTCCAATCCTCCTCTATAAGCTGTGAAAATTTCAAAAGATAATTCGAACTAGAAAGGCGGTAAAATCTATGACAAAGATGACACCACCACTAGAGAAATGGCAGCTAAGCGCTAAAAAATGTCAAATTCCTAAACGTTTAAACTGAAATAGCTACTTACTGAATGAACCAATCGATTTCAAATAACTTGCTACATGACTATAAGGCAGTTATGGTGATCCCTAAGCAGTAAGGAGAGTATCATATGACTGTAAGGTAATGTAAAATGGAGTCAAGAGTCAAAAAAAAAAAAAAAAAATTAAGGAAAAAAGGCAAAAGTTAAAACATTATATCTGGGTTGATAATGATCAAATTCAAACTATTAAGAAAAATATAGCTCATGAAGAGACAAGAAAGCATCTGTAGTTTCAAGAGGATCTGATTATCAGAAAAGTTTCAATAGCATATCACTACTAAATTGCAACCTAAATAAGTAAGGTACTCATATAGTCTGTCCAAGCAAAGAAGACCCTCTGGCAAAATGGGAAATTGACTCCAGCTTGATCAATATTGATTGAAAAAATTATAAATATAGTCTTAATAGTAGATCAAATTGTTTCCTACAATTTTAAATCAAATTGATAATTTTTGAAGTTATATTGACTGAGCTTGAGTCATTCTCCGATCTTGCCAGAGGGTCTTTTTATTTGCTTGGACAGACTTTCACAATAACACTATTGGCTTGCTACTGAACTATAAGGGCTGCTATAGTGTTCTCGACAAGAATTTAGAGTTACTGTTCTTTACAGATTAAGAAATAATAATGGGGAAATGAATTGAATTGAATTGAGAGGAAATAAAATCACAGACAAGGAGTACCAACGTTTAAATGCTAATAAATTGGCTATTTCTCACCCAATTGAGTTCAACAAAAAACAAAAAAGAAGCTTACAATTAGGATAATAGGATTCTCAAGTATTTAAAGCTATACTGTTAATGGAAAAATTCGAATTTCAAACTAAAGTAGTCGCCAAAAGGCGGCAAATAATTATAAGTTTGGGTGCTTCTCAAATTGTTATTTATGAACCGATTCGAAAATTAAAAAAACATGAAGATAGCCTTAGATCTTCTCTATAAGTGTTCGAAAAATGGGTTGAAGATGACGATTGGAAGTAGGCTAAGTACCTTGAATCGATTTGAATAAATCAAAGATGAAATGTGAAAAATTAGGAGTTCTTAATAAACTATATATGAGCAATTCAGGAAGAAATTGCCATCCTCTCATCATAAAAACTGCTAAACACTTCAAGTGTTGACAAAAAAATTTAATCACAATGAAATGGGTATTTATGCAAAACAATTGAATTGCAATAGAATGGGTACCGTATCCATGCATAAACTTGAATAAAATAGTAAAAATATATAAAGCAGTGATAGTAAAATCCACTCACCAAGTTTCAAATCAGATTTCAATCAAAGACAAAGTAGCCTATATCACTTGAAATGATTTGTAAGCACAAACACAGCACCGAGAGAAAGAGTAAGTTAGATGTAGTAGTGACCAGCAACAGTTCACAACTGAAGCCAAAGAACTTGAAATTGCGAAATGTTACCCCCAATTCCAAGAAAACTGACGAATTTGTGAAGTACTAGTTGCAATGAGTGTGAGTGAGAGAGAAACTCTCGACATGTGTTAGAAAGAGATGGAAGATAACAATGGCTAATGGGGATATTCCCCAGGTCGCCTAGACAGAAGACAAGACAGTCAAACAAGAACAATGCGGTTGGGGAATAACCACCCATTCAAATGTTTGAGTTGAAATATATTGAAAACGAAAAAAGATATTTTGGATTTGGTAAGGAAATTTGAAATCTGCATCAAAAAATGAATTTAATGAAACTAGGATGGAATTTGTAGCTCAAAAAATAGAGATTTTAACTATTCATGTTCAACAATAGCAAGCAAGGTTCTTGCTGAGTAGATAGATAGATAGAATAACTTTGTTCATGTATAGCAAATACAACTTTTTAATATAAATAGGTACTAAAATAAGACTACTCTGTTACTAGCCATGAAACGGCGAAGTTAGGACTAAGTCCTGTCTTACACTTAACCAACAACTCTACAGAAAAATAACTACTTTAATAATTTACAAAGATTGAAATAAATTAATTTGTTTAGTTGAGAAATGAGATGCATTCTGAGGATTTTGTATTCAATTGATTCTAATGATCATAATATACAATCCTAGCTTAATAATATTTGATAACTATCCAAATAATAACGATTTTTAAAAATAGAACTTAACTTACTGAAGCATAATTCACTAAAAGCTAAAAACTACCTAACAATCAGTTTTGCCAACATTTCCACTACAATTTATTCAGGGGGGAACATCCAATAATAACCGCTGCAGAAAGTGCCTTCTCAGTGTGAGTAGCAGTGACAAAAGATGAGAGTCAGGAATTTGTTAATTTGAATATTGAAAAAACCGTTAAAGATATCAGGATCCTGCAAGTGGGACTGAATGCGGGCTGAAAAATACAATTTAAACAAACTTAAAATGAGGTTGATGCTCAAAAAACAAGAAAGTGGGATGATAAAGAAATATAGCTAATGGAATTATGGTACCACAACCTGGGTGGGCTACATGGCCCAAATTGAAAAAAGCCTCCATGAACCCCCTGATAGCATTATTGATATTGTTCTGATTCCCTTTTCAAGTTTTCAGATGAGCTGAACAAAAAAGGTACTCAATTCATTTGAATTATTAATGACAATTACAATCAATTAAAAAAAAACTTTCTTGTTATTCAATGAGTGAATAGTAAGTGAACTTGATAAGTAATATTTAAAAAGTAAATTAGAAGGTCTGAACTAAAATCTGATTTCTGAATCAGAAAAGTAAGAGCTGATTTCAAGTTCAGTTCAAAATTGAATACCAATAATTATTTATTCAGTAACAATGTATTATACAATGTTAGTTGGGAGTTTCTCAATTAATCAATTTCCAATAATATAAATTAATTAATAAAATTACCAAAGACTCTGAGAAACTATTAAGTAATTTGTTGATGAGTAATGAAGCTAGAAACTAGAAAAATTATTACTATAAAAAGAGTATGAACAGCTAAGCTATGTGGGAAAGAATTTCTTGAACAGAGGTGAATGAACTTGCGATTGCAAGATTTCACAACAATTCACCACAACTGACAAATTTTAGGCGTTCTATTTCCAATGAGTTAAACAGAGAGGGTAGCCAGACAACAACGGGTTACCAGCTAGCAAGACAATACCAAGACTCAGGTTGAATGAAATGGTCAGTTGCAGGAAGGCTACATTTTAAGAAGCAAATGAACAAATTTGAGAATTTTAAAACTAATGAGTGGGAGTGAGAGGGACGTTCAACTCCATGCGTTGAAGAGAGAGGATAGAGAACAATGGGCCGACGGCAGCCGAGGAGCCAAACACAAAGGCGTGAGATTCTACCCCTATTCAAATATTGAAGTCAAATAACTTTTGAACGTTAAGAGATATGTGAAATCCGAAAGAAGATTTGGAATCTACGTAAAAAACTGAATGAAAACAAGGTAGGATGAAGGCTGTACCTTGAAAAACAAAGAATTTATAAACAGTGTACCAGTTGAGTGATGATTGCTAGTAAGAGGGAAGATTGAAAAAAGGGCAAATTAAAACTCAAATTACAAAAAACCCAGAAGAGATACCAGAAATCCGCAAACGGGGTTAAAGGCGGACAGAAAAGTACCAGAAGAAGAAGCTTCAATCCAAGTAAAAGCTCAAAAAATGAAGGCCGAAGTTGGTATTACCGGCAGGCCAGTAGTAGACAAACGCGGAAAAAGTTTTGAAGTGTAAATGGCCATAAAAAAGTTATTTATCAAGCAATCGAGATAAAACAAGAGTCAAAAGAAAGCTCCAATCCTCCTCTATAAGCTGTGAAAATTTCAAAAGATAATTCGAACTAGAAAGGCGGTAAAATCTATGACAAAGATGACACCACCACTAGAGAAATGGCAGCTAAGCGCTAAAAAATGTCAAATTCCTAAACGTTTAAACTGAAATAGCTACTTACTGAATGAACCAATCGATTTCAAATAACTTGCTACATGACTATAAGGCAGTTATGGTGATCCCTAAGCAGTAAGGAGAGTATCATATGACTGTAAGGTAATGTAAAATGGAGTCAAGAGTCAAAAAAAAAAAATTAAGGAAAAAAGGCAAAAGTTAAAACATTATATCTGGGTTGATAATGATCAAATTCAAACTATTAAGAAAAATATAGCTCATGAAGAGACAAGAAAGCATCTGTAGTTTCAAGAGGATCTGATTATCAGAAAAGTTTCAATAGCATATCACTACTAAATTGCAACCTAAATAAGTAAGGTACACATATAGTCTGTCCAAGCAAAGAAGACCCTCTGGCAAAATGGGAAATTGACTCCAGCTTGATCAATATTGATTGAAAAAATTATAAATATAGTCTTAATAGTAGATCAAATTGTTTCCTACAATTTTAAATCAAATTGATAATTTTTGAAGTTATATTGACTGAGCTTGAGTCATTTTCCGATCTTGCCAGAGGGTCTTTTTTGCTTGCACAGACTTTTACAATAACACTATTGGCTTGCTACTGAACTATAAGGGCTGCTATAGTGTTCTCGACAAGAATTTAGAGTTACTGTTCTTTACAGATTAAGAAATAATAATGGGGAAATGAATTGAATTGAATGGAGAGGAAATAAAATCACAGAAAAGGAGTACCAACGTTTAAATGCTAATAAATTGGCTATTTCTCACCCAATTGAGTTCAACAAAAAACAAAAAAGAAGCTTACAATTAGGATAATAGGATTCTCAAGTATTTAAAGCTATACTGTGAATGGAAAAATTCGAATTTCAAACTAAAGTAGTCGCCAAAAGGCGGCAAATAATTATAAGTTTGGGTGCTTCTCAAATTGTTATTTATGAACCGATTCGAAAATTAAAAAAACATGAAGATAGCCTTAGATCTTCTCTATAAGTGTTCGAAAAATGGGTTGAAGATGACGATTGGAAGTAGGCTAAGTACCTTGAATCGATTTGAATAAATCAAAGATGAAATGTGAAAAATTAGGAGTTCTTAATAAACTATATATGAGCAATTCAGGAAGAAATTGCCATCCTCTCATCATAAAAACTGCTAAACACTTGAAGGAGCTGCCATATAAAGTGAAAGTGTTGACAAAAAAATTTAATCACAATGAAATGGGTATTTATGCAAAACAATTGAATTGCAATAGAATGGGTACCGTATCCATGCATAAACTTGAATAAAATAGTAAAAATATATAAAGCAGTGATAGTAAAATCCACTCACCAAGTTTCAAATCAGATTTCAATCAAAGACAAAGTAGCCTATATCACTTGAAATGATTTGTAAGCACAAACACAGCACCGAGAGAAAGAGCAAGTTAGATGTAGTAGTGACCAGCAACAGTTCACAACTGAAGCCAAAGAACTTGAAATTGCAAAATGTTACCCCCAATTCCAAGAAAACTGACGAATTTGTGAAGTACTAGTTGCAATGAGTGTGAGTGAGAGAGAAACTCTCGACATGTGTTAGAAAGAGATGGAAGATAACAATGGCTAATGGGGATATTCCCCAGGTCGCCTAGACAGAAGACAAGACAGTCAAACAAGAACAATGCGGTTGGGGAATAACCACCCATTCAAATGTTTGAGTTGAAATATATTGAAAACGAAAAAAGATATTTTGGATTTGGTAAGGAAATTTGAAATCTGCATCAAAAAATGAATTTAATGAAACTAGGATGGAATTTGTAGCTCAAAAAATAGAGATTTTAACTATTCATGTTCAACAATAGCAAGCAAGGTTCTTGCTGAGTAGATAGATAGATAGAATAACTTTGTTCATGTATAGCAAATACAACTTTTTAATATAAATAGGTACTAAAATAAGACTACTCTGTTACTAGCCATGAAACGGCGAAGTTAGGACTAAGTCCTGTCTTACACTTAACCAACAACTCTACAGAAAAATAACTACTTTAATAATTTACAAAGATTGAAATAAATTAATTTGTTTAGTTGAGAAATGAGATGCATTCTGAGGATTTTGTATTCAATTGATTCTAATGATCATAATATACAATCCTAGCTTAATAATATTTGATAACTATCCAAATAATAACGATTTTTAAAAATAGAACTTAACTTACTGAAGCATAATTCACTAAAAGCTAAAAACTACCTAACAATCAGTTTTGCCAACATTTCCACTACAATTTATTCAGGGGGGAACATCCAATAATAACCGCTGCAGAAAGTGCCTTCTCAGTGTGAGTAGCAGTGACAAAAGATGAGAGTCAGGAATTTGTTAATTTGAATATTGAAAAAACCGTTAAAGATATCAGGATCCTGCAAGTGGGACTGAATGCGGGCTGAAAAATACAATTTAAACAAACTTAAAATGAGGTTGATGCTCAAAAAACAAGAAAGTGGGATGATAAAGAAATATAGCTAATGGAATTATGGTACCACAACCTGGGTGGGCTACATGGCCCAAATTGAAAAAAGCCTCCATGAACCCCCTGATAGCATTATTGATATTGTTCTGATTCCCTTTTCAAGTTTTCAGATGAGCTGAACAAAAAAGGTACTCTACACTTTTGCTTTAGGTTTTCAAAATAGAAAGTTGAAAAAATTTAGAGGGGCTCCAAAGTTTCCTGAAATATGTTTTCTAGACATTCTGTAATTTCTGTGTATAAAAGAGTCTTAATAATTGAAACTAGTTCATTCTCATTCATTTATTATCACTGGGAAAACGTTGAATATTTTGCATAGGAGTGTTCTATGTACAAGGGGAAATTCTGAACAATTTTACAAGTCCATGCTTGAAGTTTTCAAAAAAATGATCAAATTTCAACTTTTAGTATATGTTTTTGAATTGTCTTGATGAGCTGAGTTCAATGATGTACAACACAATAGTTGCCGGTATGAAAATACATCACAAACTGTCCAAAATTGACCCTTGAAAATTTGCAAAAATCTGGCAAAATTTTAAAAAATCAAAAATTTCCCTTACTGGGTCCCCATATCAATCAATCCGGTTGAAATTTTATTACATGAGTAAATGTTTTTTGTGATTCTGAATTTTTAGACTTTGCACTTTGCTAAATACATGAACCCCTTTTTGATTTGGGTTGGAAATTTTTTTTGTGTTCAAATTTTTCCGTTGGAATTTTTTTTATTAGAATTTATCCTATATTGCATATTTTTCCATTTCCTCATATTTTTTTGGTGTTGAACAGAAAAGGTCTTTGAAAATTCCTTGGTCAAAAAAATTTCCATTTTCAATTTTTTCTGGGTTGGAATTTTCTTGTGTTCAGAAATTTTCACATTTCATTATGTATTTTGGAGTGCTAAACAAAAAAGGTCCTCTTCACTTTTGCTGTAAATATCAAAATAAAAAAGTTGAGAAAATTTGGGGGGACCCTAAGACCCCCAAAATATGTTTTACCATTTTTTCAAAATTTTTAATATATAAGCAAGTTTTTATGATTCCAATTTGTTCATTCTCATACATTCATCTCATATTAGGAAAGCATTGAATATGTTGTATAATTGAGCATGTGTTAGGGGAGATTATCAGAAAATTTACAAGTCCATACTTGGAGTTTTTAAAAAATTGTCAAATTTGAACTTTTAGTATATGTTTCTGAATTGTCTCGATAAGCTGAGTTCAATGATATATAACACAATAGTTGCCGGTATGAAAATAAGAGATTTACAGAGGATCAAAAATTTGCCAAATTTGACCCATGTCCCCTGGTGCCCCCCTGAATATATTTTTGGGGCAAAATGCATCATTATAGGGCTATAAGGACCAAGAAAAATGATTCCGACCTTGAAAACCACGCTAGAACATCATTAACAGGTCAAAATTGACCCTTGAAAATTTTCAAAAATCTGGCAAAATTTGCAAAAATCAAAAATTGCCCCTACCGGGTCCCCATATCAACCCAATAAAAATTTTATTGCATAAATCGATGTTTCTCGTGATTCTGAACAAAAAAGGTCCTCTTCACTTTTGCTCTAAATCGTCAAATTAAAAAGTTCGAAAATTTGGGGGGGCCTGTACCCCACGACGGGGAGGAATTTATCAGGGTCTGGAGGTTTTTTTCGTATCATTTCCAGGCTCTCAATCGTTTGCTGATGTCAATTACGCCCTAAAATCAGCAGTTTTGGCTGTGAATTGGCAAAAATGTTGAAAAATCGAAAATCCCCCCTACTGGGCCCCCCCTATTATCCGGTTTGATTTTTTTTGCATAAACCCATGTTTTTTGGGATGCTGAACAAAAAATTACTGAACAAATTTTCTGAGAAATCAACGGTTCACTAAACAGAAAATATTCAGGGGGTCCGTACCCCATGATTTGGACAAAAATTTCAAAGTTTGGAGGTTTTCCCTGTGCCTGCTCAGTGCCCTTTATCGATTGGTAACCTCAAATTTACCCTCAAATCAGCCGTTTTGGCTGTGAATTTTTGTCAATCAGTGTGTCAGTGTGTCACTCTCTTGTATAAGTTTCATGTATTTCTTTTTAGAGTTTACCCTATGAGGCCTTGAATTGTGTGACTCATAATCCCTATAAAACTCTTGGCAAGTCAAATTTCTCATCTCAGGCAAGTTGGGCCTTGTAAAATATATTTCAAGTAGTGAAAATCTCTCTAATGCTCTATTCTCCTCACCAATTTTGAAAACCTTAAAACTCTGACCCTCTAGATGTACTGGCAAGGCAATCACAGCTGGCTCTTTATGGGTTATATCATATGACAAAACTCTCCATGCAGCATCACTTGATCCAATATACCGTTGTGTCACATACTCCTCTACCTCATTAACCCTGCACTCTTCCTCAATCATAGCCTCTTTCTCTTTATCAGTTGTCTCAGTAACCTGCACTGCAACTGAGCGAAGTGATGGCCCCTTTGTAATATATTTAAATAGATACTGAACAACAGCTCTTGTTGAGGCCAACTCCAAATTTACATTTCACTTACTCCCCCTCCAGAGGAGTAAGTGAAATAAGTGAAAGGCAGCGCCCTTTTAGGGGTCCCAGTCCGGCCCTGCAAACGTCCATCCTTAAAATATCGCGAAATTAAATTCTTAATCAATATTTGTTTTCAAGTACAAGAAGCTTGTAGAATAAACTTACTTAGATAATTTTCAATAAAGTAAATAATCTGCTAGATGAATTACGAAATACTAGTACATCGAATTACAGTAATACAGTAAAATTCATGAGGTGGTTGCTATGAGGTTTTGGATGGCCCGGATTTCATATGCTGGTTTGTATTGCGATATGAATTGAAAGGGATGCATTCGTAAAAACTAGCACATTTTGGCTACATTGATGAGCCCTTTAAAAATCAATTAGTTATGGGTGAGGCAAACTTGTTTTGGAGAAGAGGACTACACTTCTTGGGATAGACCCGATTTCTATTGTTCAACTTCTTCTTCTGTTACCATTTCGCTCTCCTACTATCCTGAATGAACGCTCTCACTCCACTCACTCACACACATACCAGAGACACTGTACTCTTTCTAGTCTCTCACCAAAATGGAATTAGTTCGATTGGAGCTCGCCAGATTTTTTTTCTAACGTTTTAGAAATTCATCGTCTATACACCCGACCCTTAAGCAATCTACTGAAAGAAGTTGCAGCGAAATTCACTTGATTCGGTTGAACGGTTCAATATTATCATATTATATTAGATTTTAATACAAAATCAATATTATCTTCCAACTTATAAAATGTTTGTTAGGAGAATCTTCAATTTTCTTCTTCTCAAGCTTCAAGTTATGAATAAAAATCATTTGAAAAAATTAACTATATCTGAAGAAAATTTATGTGAAAATAATTTAATCAAGTTATCACAAAATTTAATCTACAAATTGAACATTTAAAACAAGATTATTATTCCACAGCAAGCATGAATAGCACACAAACACTGTCAGTCAGTGAAGAAAGTAATCAAGAAAGCTGGTACTGTCCGTTAATGCTCGATTCCTATTGGTCAGGTCCCCCAGTTGTTGAAAGTAGGAGTGGGAGGTGTCGTCCAATCACAAAGCGCCATTTTTTTCTAGTAGGTTCCTCCATTTCGTATTAGAAGGCAGCCATTTTCATGTTGTCAACCATTTTCTAGAACCTTATAACAGAGAAAATAATACAGAGATAATAACGAAAGAGAAAATATATTTTCTAACTAATTTTATATCGGGAATCACTGGCAAAACAAGTAGTATTTGGATTTTAGCTGTCTATAGTTCCTAAAGAATTCAGTCGAAATTCAGTGAAGAGAATATGTAGAAAATTTATAATAATTTTTTAATTCTATTCAAGCACTTGAAGACATCATGGCGAACAAATGGCGAACAATGGCGTATAAATGGTTTCAAAATATAATCAATGGTAGAATGTCAAGCTTCATGAGCTCAAATAATCAATTTAATTATTACGTTTGGTGTATGCTAAATTACTAGTATATTGTAAAAGTATAATATCAATTCTTATATAGTGAATTCACTCAAGTGATATTGATAGGCCGAGAAAAAGATTATAGCTGAATCCAAAAATAATAAAAAGTAACAGTCTTTAGAACTTAAAATCACTATTTATTCCTGATACAGTAATAATTGATAGTTGATAGAAGTTGGTGAGGATATTTCAATACCTATTTTTGACTTGTTAAATGTTGTGAAGGTGATATTGTGATAGCTATCCATATTGAGTGGAAAGATAAGGTGTTGTCAAATCACAAATTTAATTAAAAATTAAGATACAGGTTTCGTAAGTTTGCCAGAAATTTATAATTATGTGTCAACCGAAACCAGTATCTCATTTTTTCAAATCTGTGATTTGACAATATCTTGTCTTTCCATTTAATATTTTGAAATTACTTGATCAGTGCAGCAATACGCTTGTTATTTTGCACAAAATTGACTACACATAATCCTCAGCTTTCTCCTCAACATCTTCCACACATTTCGAACTGAAAAATCATTGTTCTTGGTCGATAGCAGGCACATACTGTAATGATAATTAATGCACCCTTGGCCTCCAAACAACGGCAGCGCTCTGTATAAATTAAGGACGAGAGGTTTACGATATTAGGCGTCTGCTTTCAGGTCTGTGGTCGTTGAGGTCCTTTAGTAGATGGGGTGGGTTAGGTCATTCAGGTTTTAATCTTGCGGTCAGCGGTGTTTAAACAGTTGTGACCACATCAATAAGACGCTGCACGCTTATAAATTTCCAAGTGCAAACAGATTTTATTGGCGGCCAGCGGTGGGTGCATCCTCTTGTATATAGTATATATATCCTCTTACTACAGTAAGGGACAACACTTATTTAATAGTGCAAACAGAAAAGGGTGTAGGGAGGGATAATGAAAAAGAGAATATGACACTTTGACCACGGCGCTTAAGGGTTGCAATTAGCAGTTTAGATAAAGCTTGCCTACAGCTTCAGCGTCCAGCACTCACGTACCACATACAATAACAACATTGCATTGGCGGCTCGTGCCCACGAAACAGGCGAAGTGCCTGTATCTTTTACTGTACAACACTTCACCTGTTTCGTGGGCACGAGCCGCCAGTGCCACGTACAATAACAACATTGGCTACATGTGTAGTTCGTGTTAACGATGACGAGGTATGGAATCATATGAGTGTATCGTACTTGATGTAACACACAAATGTGGAACCATCGCTTTCAACCATAGTGAGCTACCCAATTGGGTGGATTTCATTTTCGTAATTGTCAAAATTGAAATCCAAGTGTAACGTACTTGGTGTAACATACCGATGTGATACCATCGCTTCCATCTATATCTATAGAGGGGTTGGCGATCGAACGTATTTCATTTTCGAAATTGCCACAGTTGAAGCTTATACCATACAGGTGTAACGAAGTTAATGTAACATAAAAATGTGAGTCCATAGCTATGATAGTAGGCTGGAAAGATTTAATTTTTGAAACAATTACAATTGAAACCCCTTATTGCTATAGAAGAGTTATTTAGACCTACTACTTGATATTACAATCACATATTCTTTCTTTCTTTACAATTGCGACTTGGTTTCCAAGTATTTTAAGCAAAGGATGAATGAGTGAGGATGAAGGTTTAAGATGTAGGTTATATGTCTATCCACAATGTCCACTTTCACTATGCTCACAAATTTCAATTCACAAGAATAAAAAACCATGATTTATTAATTGTAAAATAATCTATAGCTATCGTAGGTATATCAATAAAATGGATTCAATTTTCAAAATTATTGTCACAATTGTTTACCTTATTGTCAGACTTTATACATCAAATTCTATTAAACTAATAGCTGGAATATGCAATAAATTCGTGTATGAAATTGTTTGCGGATTTTTCGAATTAGTTCAACTCCTCTTTTCCAGTTCATAGGCCTAAAGGATATTTCAATAATGAAAATTTTTGATATTTCATGTATAATAGATACAATTATTCAGAATATTTCTCGATAGCTTGTGAAGCATAGGCCTATTTTAAATTAAAATTTTAATACGTATTTTCAGTCTAATGAATGAAATCATCTAGAATATTCATTTCATTTCTGAATTTCCGAATGAGTTTTGCATGGCTTTAAGGGTGAGTGGGTGAGTATGAATTTATTTTATTTATTTTTATTTGCCAAAAGAAACATATTTTACATCTATAAGATGGAACAATTTACAAAATAATTTGAATTATATAGCAATAAACAGAACATAAAATTGTCACTTAATAAAACATTTTTGGCACTAGCCTACAAGTAATGCCATGTAGCCATGTAGCCTACAATCTAATGCGATACTCAATCTAATTTCAAGATGATACACAAGATCAAGATCAAGATCATGTGAGTATACTTGATACGCAAGTTTATCAAGTATCAACACTGAAACAATCGAATTAAGAGGTCAGCAAGATGAACCACGTATCCTTATTACTTTTCAATCATAAAGTAACTAGATCTTGTAACTAATACAACTGTAATACTCTTTGGTTTTATTGTTCAATTTGATTCATGAATCATGATTGTGTTATAAGAATAACTTCTTTATTTTAATGACGTGGCGAAGTTTGTGCAGTAATGCCCACTTTTCCATTTAGCCATGTGTTATCTTATTGAATGCATTACATTGACAGTAATTTGAACCGTGGACGAACAGCTTCACAGATTCTATTCGTGAAGATAGAAAGTCAAAACAAATTTCTTCTCAAACTCAAATTGCATTAATTCATATTCGTCCAATAAATTCTAAATTATTTAGCAATCTAGTTCTTGTTTTCTCAAGGATGTCATTCATGGAACAATATAGGCGCAATCAATTTTCGATTGCTTCGGATTGTTTCGGTCGGATTATTCTATAGGATATCGGCAATTGGAGAAAAATATTGGAATGGGTGCTTGATGCTTCCAGCGTGACCCTCGGAGCGAAAGTTATGTGAAAGTTTGTAAACAAGATTAGAACTTGGGTGGGAGGGGAAGGGGAACCTCTCGAAATGACCTCTAATCACTGTTCATTTCATCCAGAGTCGGACATTTAGGAAGCATTGAACCCTTCTCAATGAATGTATGAATGAGAACGGAGATTGGGAGAAGAAGAAAAAATGTTAGTTAAAAATGAAGAAAAATGTTAGAAAAATGAATGTTAGTTAAAAATGAAGAAAAATGTTAGAAAAATAAATGTTAGTTAAAATGAAGAAAAATGAATGTTAGTTAAAAATGGAGAAAAATGTTAAAAAAAAATTAATGTTAGTTGAAAATGAAGAAAAATGTTAGAAAGTAAATGTTAGTTAAAAATGAATGTTAGTTAAAAATGAAGAAAAATGAATGTTAGTTAAATATGAAGAACAAATGTTAACGACTGAAGCTTAGAGGATTACATAAAGTGAAGTGGGAAGTAATAGGAGAAGAAGAATGAGAAAAAAGATTGAAAGAAGAAGTATATAATTTAAGAAGGTGGAAAGGAATAGAAGAACGGTAAGAAGTGAGGAGGATGAAGAAAGAGTAGGATACAGAAGAGTAACGAATGAGAAGAAAAATAGGCAAAAACAGGAGGCAGATTGGACAAGAAGGGTAGAGGGAAATGGAAAGAGATAAGAAAGAGTGGAAGTGATGAGATGCGGAAGACGAGAGGAGATGAGGGAGTTGAAAGAAGAAGAAGAAGAAGAAGAAGAAGAAGAAGAAGAAGAAGAAGAAGAAGAAGAAGAAGAAGAAGAAGAAGAAGAAGAAGAAGAAGAAGAAGAAGAAGAAGAAGAAGAAGAAGAAGAAGAAGAAGAAGAAGAAGAAGAAGAAGAAGAAGAAGAAGAAGAAGAAGAAGAAGAAGAAGAAGAAGAAGAAGAAGAAGAAGAAGAAGAAGAAGAAGAAGAAGAGGAAGAGGAAGAAGAAGAAGATGGAAGAAGAGGAAGAAGAAGAGATTATAATTAAAAACATGGATGAGGAAGAAAATGAGGAACAAAATGAGAAATAAGATGAGCAGAATATAATTAAAAACATGTATGAAGGAGGAAATAAGGAAGTAGAAGAGAAGAATATAATAAAAAACATCAATGAAGGAGATGAAGGAGGAGAAGAAAACAACGAAAGAAGAACTAGATCTTGAAAAAATAAGAAAAAAAGCAATAGTGTATAATATTATGTTTCTATTTCATGTATACTGTCTTTCTTAGCTATGTTGTCCTCTGTCACTGTTCCGTTATTGTGTGAGTGGGGTTGGTGCAAAATGAATTATAAGGAATAGAACCACGAAGTTTATAAATCGGATAAAAATATTCTGTTCCCCTCTTGAATCTTAGTGGCAGTGGTTGTATGGGGGTATAATTTTCCAAGATTGAATGTGCAGATCCGTCTGAACGATAGGAAAGCCGTCTCACTCGTATGTCTTAATCCACTAGTCGCATGATTTATTGCACCGCTTTCTTCGACTTTCCCCACTGGCGGCTCGTGCCCACAAAACAGGTGAAGTGCTATACAGTAAAATATACGGGCACTTCACCTGTTTCATGAGTACCAGCCGACCAGTGACTTTCCCATTCATATTTGCTCTTATACAGAGAATAATATACAGTATAGGGAGAAAACAGATATAATTATATAGAAAACAGATATAGAGGAAACATTTCTGCCATACCCTTCTTCAGAGGGTATATGAATTAATAAATAAGTGAGTAAGAATAAATTGATAATATGGTTTTGGAATTTCAAAAAAATCTGATTATTAGGGGTAATGATAATACTGTTCTATGTCTTTTAGGGCTATTAATAATTGTATTGGAAATGAAAATTAAAAAACTTTAATTCGAAGATTCAAAGATCCTCTCACAACAACCGAAGATTAATTTTAGTACAGTGCAATTAGACTCGAACTTCTACATACAAAGAGAAAGGACGATTCCTACGCCAACTTGTTCTATACAACCCCTTTATTGTTTGGTAAAAAGTTACACCCTTATGAGCGTCGGGTTTTTTCGAATTGCACCGTACTATTTGTGTCCCTAGTACGTTAGATCGCCATTCCACCTGTTGCCTACAAGATCCAGTGGAGATATCTCCAAATTCCATTATAATATTTTCATATTAATTGAACCCAATTCTATTATATGGAATTTTATACACTCTGTAATCTTAGCACTGGCGGCTCGTGCCCACAAAACGAAATAGGTGAAGTGCTCGTATCTTTTACTGTACAGCACTTCACCTATTTCGTGGGTACGAGCCGCCAGTGAATCTTTGTAGGCTATACTTACATTTAACCTTGATTATCAATTCTGTACAATAGAACACAAAAATCCAATACAATCAAGTCATATTTTGGAACTTATTTGAATATTTTGTAGAAATTTGACAAGATACATCAACCAGTTCTATATTTTCCTGACTTTCCAGTTCATAGTGCATTTATTACTAGATTCTAACAATAGGTGGCAGCAGTTACAGGGTCACTCCCTCCTTCAATGAATCGACACGCCTCGAAGCTCCGCCTCTTGTTCTGATTGGTCGACTGCTCAAGCTGCAAGAAGTCCTGAATGCAACCGGTAGATGACAGCACTTACTGGGTGGATTTTCACTGTCTGGTCGACAGTATGAAACTCGTGAAGTTCTAAATTCAGCCTGTAGTTGGCAGCAGTTACTGGGTGAATGATTGTCACTTCCATTTGACACGCCTCTACGCTCCCGTCGCTCCGCCTACTCAACTCCTGATTGGCTGACATTGTCTATATGTCAGTCAATCAGGAATCGGTAGGCGGAGCATAGAAGTTTGTCAAATGGAATTGATTAACATTCACCCAGTGACTGCTGCCAACTACCGGATGAATTTAGAACTTTATGAGATTCAAACTGTCAACCAAACAGTAAAACTACAACCATCAAGTGCTGTCATCTACCGGTTGAATTTAGAAATTATTGAATGGCATTTACTTTCTAATTTGCCCGGCAGCTAATATAATAGGTGAATAGGTGAATACGTGAATTTCTCATTCTCATTCAAAAGTCATCAATAGATTCTCGCAATTAATTTTATCTATTAGCCTACCCACTCATATTTATTATTTTCATTAGTAGTCTATTCTTTTCAGATCAATGCTTCAAACTATTGGAAGCATGAACTATTCAGAAACATTTAGTAGTAAATCACATCTTGAATTGAGATTGATTTGAAAAATCAATATTGCTATAAGCTTTGTATCAAAATGAGTATTTTTTTAGAGTGCTCTAATATTCTTGATTGAAAAACAGATTTCCTAATTATTTATCAGCACTAGGTATCCATTTAACAGAACTATCCATCATACCAACCAGTAGTATAAATTTAACATTACTTTATCGGTTTGAAGTTGTTTATTAATTCTCTATGCGTCTCGCAATTGGTAGAATGGAAAGAATCTTGTATGTTTTCCGAGTTTGATGAATAGGCCTGCATTGGGCCTTGGTCATGAAGTTCATAATAAATTCTGTTCCTTTTTCCTCTCGCCCCGCTCTAATAATTTCTTCATTTTATTCACAATTATAATTTTTTTATTTCTTCAGTTTCCTCCCTTCCTCGATTGTACCATACTTGCCTTTGTATTAAAGCTTGATAGGATATTTTCTGCACAGTGAACTGGTACTACAGGTGAAGTGCTGTACAGTACAAGATACGGGCACTTCACTTGTTTCGTGGGCACAAGCCGCCAGTGATATATCAAATACATCAAGTTGTGTATCTTATTACAATGAAATTGAACCGAAAACTTACAACTTCACAAATATCCCTTCAAACTTCTAATTACGTGAATTGAATAATAAATAATTGAAGAATTAATATAAAAAAGCTACATCTGCGTATCGTACACTACATAATTCACACTTTCAATCAAATCATTTAATTAAATATTATACTGTAGTAATAAAACTTTTCATTACTGATTTCCAATTATTTTTCTCACCCTTTCACACTTGAATAATTATAATCTCCCTTAAACTTAACTTTGGGTGTCATTTGTAAACCTCTCTCTCTATTTATTCTCCTCTTTTTTATTGTTTGTGGTTTGAAATCAAAACTACTCGACAGATACAGTACCAATAAAATAGCACAATAGAATAATGAATAACAATGACACAGTAATCAAAGCGCTATTGGGTGGTTTCAATTGAAGCCAGCACTTGACAGATGACACTCATTCGCAAAGCATCATTTAATCAGCAACAGATTTATTGAATAGAGGTGGCGGGTGGCTCGACCCTTGCCTCTGCCTCCTTGATTTGATACAGGGGATAATAACAGCAGCACCAGCGCCAGGAGAGCAACAGTACTTCATAACACAATGAATTTAAATGTACAATTATTCTGAATGCTATGCAAATTACTACCCCATACAATTTCGTTAAGCAATCAACTCGGCAAGGGATGTGGTTTCAACCCTTAGCATGCGGTCTCTCTCACCCTAATGCTCTTTCTCGCACCCTCTCTCGTTATCAACTTCTCACTCACTCTCGCTTTCTGTCGGCTTCGTCTCTCTCAGAGTTTTCTCCTACTCTACATAAATGCGCATGCATATTGGACGATTTCCAATGGTTTTTCTCACTCGAATGTGTAATCCCTCTCACACTCTCTTTTTTCTCTCTTTCTATACTCCTATTTATTTTTCTTTGGTGTCTCTTTTTTCTCTCTTTCTATACTCCTATTTATTTTTCTTTGGTGTCTCTTTTTTTCTCTTTCTATACTCCTATTTATTTTTCTTTGGTGTCTCTTTTTCTCTCTTTCTATACTCCTATTTATTTTTCTTTGGTGTCTCTTTTTTCTCTCTTTCTATACTCCTATTTATTTTTCTTTGGTGTCTCTTTTTTCTCTCTTTCTATACACCTATTCATTTTTCTTTGGTGTCTCTTTTTTCTCTCTTTCTATACTCCTATTTATTTTTCTTTGGTGTCTCTTTTTTCTCTCTTTCTATACTCCTATTTATTTTTCTTTGGTGTCTCTTTTTTCTCTCTTTCTATACTCCTATTTATTTTTCTTTGGTGTCTCTTCTTTCTATTATTTATTTTTCTTTGGTGTCTCTTTTTCTCTCTTTCTATACTCCTATTTATTTTTCTTTGGTGTCTCTTTTTTCTCTCTTTCTATACTCCTATTTATTTTTCTTTGGTGTCTCTTTTTTCTCTCTTTCTATACTCCTATTCATTTTTCTTTGGTGTCTCTTTTTTCTCTCTTTCTATACTCCTATTTATTTTTCTTTGGTGTCTCTTTTTTCTCTCTTCCTATACTCCTATTTATTTTTCCTCATGTACGTTGCTATCGGTTTTCTCTTTCTTAGATGGAACCTGCAATTTTCTTCATCCCATTTTCCTATTTTACCTTTCTACCCTTTTTTCAAATGATTGTATTTATTATTATATCTCCCACTCTTTTCCAAATATCCTACCCCCCTTACCCTGTTTCTCTTTATTGAATACACTAGATTCCTCTATTCCTCTTATCAATCTATTTCTTTCTCTTCATTTAAGCTTTATTTCAACTCATCCTGCTTTATCTTTTCCTCGTTTTTCAGATTTTCTTCAATTATCACTCAATTTTTTTAAAATATCCTACCCGTTTACTCACTCTTTCTCTTTCTTCAATAATTTAACATATTTATTTATTACTCTCATCTACATTTCTTTCCCTCTCTTTATATAAGCTCCTCTTCTTTCTACATCTCCCTTTCAAGTGTTTATGGGAAAGATCATTGAAAAAGCATTCTTTCCCAAGAATGCAAATGAATCACCTACCAATGGTCTTTACAGCGTAGATTATTCCTTTGAAATGTATTGTGCCTGGAAATAGTTACTATTGAAAAATTTGATATGAAAGAAAAATTAATATAAGAATCACTAGAAGAAAAATTAATATAAAAGTTAGAGAATCGCAACATAGGCTACATAAGTTTCAGAAGAATTTATTAACCCAAAGTTGAAAATAAGTTGGAACCACTGGCGGCTCGTGCCCACGAAACAGGTGAAGTGCTGTACAGTAAAAGATACGAGCACTTCACCTGTTTCGTGGGCACGAGCCGCCAGTGGTTGGAACTACAATGTTTCGTATGAATGAAGTGCAAGATTTTTACAATTATTATAGCATAGCATCTCATTCTCATTACTCATACTCATAATCATTAGCCAAGTGCTAGATTGCAGTTAAAATTATTTATTAAAAAAAATCTCATACTCATTTTATTCATAATATCATAGACTAACTATACAATAGAATAACTAACATAGACTAACTATAGAATAGTATATCTACGATAATATTATTAAATGATATCTTCGGTTAGGCTATCAAATAGATTATTTGTTAATTTCACTAAAATCATCCCGGATCGAAGAAAAAATACTAAATTCAGATTATTGAATTCAAAATTCGCAAAAATCACAACTGCAGTACCGTAATCTGAAATTTGAACAGAAATATCTACTTTCGCACTCACTCACTCAAATCCTCCACTCATTCCTTCTCTCTCGCACACACTTTCCCACAAAGCTCATCCGAACTTATTCCCCTTTGATGCCCTCTTTTTATTCACACTCAGTTTTCTGTGCTCTATCTCTGTCTTCAATCACTGCCTAAAGTGTGTTCTTGCATGTGTGTCATTCCCTCACTCACTCACTCACTTACTTCCTCTCAATCCTCTCACGATCTCTCTCACTCTCTCACACACGCTCTCTCACATTGTCTTTCATCAACTAACTCTCTCCCTCGTCAAAGGATGAGGGTGCAGTGCAGTGAATCAAGTGTTATAGGGTTGGTGAACGGTGGCCTGAGATCTTCCTTTTCTTCTCCTCTCTCTTACTCCCTCTCACTCGCTCTCTCTCTCTCTCTCTCATCCTCTCTTCCTCTTTCCCCTTTCTCTCTCACAATTGAACAGAGGTTTGTTAATGGCCCACCACCCTACGCCCAATAGCCCTTTGTTCTTTCCGCTGCCTATTTAGCACAGGAAATTCCACTGAAGGCCGGTAGCGGAAATAAGTGATCGATAATGATGTTTGAAAGTGTGATTTATTGTTGGATTTGATCTATTTTCAATAGCAGGTGGAAAAATTTATTGATTTCTCAAGAAAAGGAGAACTTTTATAGATTCTATCACCTCTATGGATAATACATTTCGTTAGTTGGTTGTAGTATAGTGTTTGATACACTTTCTACATGTAAGAATAGATTGATTTGTGAGATAACTTTGTAAGAAGAAGTTTTGGGCAATAGCCTGTTTTTTCTTTCCGCATCTTGAATATTTGTACATAAATGAAATAAAAAAATATAGAAATAAATAACCGAACTTTGGAGATTTCAATCAAAATTGCAGTTGAAAAAGTTTTGGATCAAAGCCTGTTGTTTATTCCTTGATATTGTAAATTTGATAAAATAAATAAATAATTCAATGAAATAACTACTTTTGTATAGTCTGTCCAAGCGAAGAAGACCCTCTGGCAAGATAAGAGAATGACTCAAGGTCTGTCAATATTGGTTTAAAAATTATCAATTTGAACTCAAATTGTAGGAAAAAATTCAATCTTCAATTAAGACCACATTTATAATTCTTGAACAAATATTGAACAAGCTGGAGTCATTTTCTCATCTTGCCAGTGGCTCTTCTTTGCTTAGACAAATTACTAGTAGATTGTATTAGATGTAAGTGAATGTAGTATACAAGGTATTGGCAACAACACAAATTATTTCGCTTTGAATTTGGCTCATTAAATTAATTAATACAGTAAATCACATTACAAATTATCTATACTATTTGTTTGAATTTCAGCTTTTCCCAAAAAATAGCAAGTAAGCATTCAATGAATCCATCAACCTCTAGTTGGAATTTTAAAACAATAATATGAAAGAGAATAGTAGAACTTATTTGTAAAATAAATAATAGTGCTAAATTTATTTGCAGAACATTGAAGGTTTCGGTGCGGATGACGTAACGCATGTGGTTTTGAGGGAGGGGGGGATTTCCGGGCACACTGGTCAGCTTATTTTTGATTTGTGTTGCTTCATGCAAACAGCATACAACTGTTTCTATTGCATCTTGTGCAAGATATGTGCCAGCGACTTATAGTAATGAAAACTTATTTCGGTGTATTTAATGTGAACCGGTTTCTTCTTCTTGCACGCTCCTACAGCTGATGTTGTTTATATAATAGGCCTAATAGTTGTCATTCAGAAGAGACAGTAGACACTGGCGGCTCGTGTCCACAAAGTAGGTGTAGTGCTGTACAGTAAAAGATACGGGCACTTCACCTGTTACAAGCCGCCAGTGACACTAGATGCTTTTCAGCTTTAGTAAGTTAGTGATCAGCTTTTAGTAGGTTACATCACGTACAAGAGACAGACGAAACCGCCTAACTGTATGGTGTCAGTTGTACATCAAATATAAAAGAAAAATTTCATACAGTTATGTCAATTACAGTTATTTCAATACAGTCTTGTATTTTTCAGGTAGCCTAGCAACAATTTCAAGAACTACAACATTCCCCATCCACAACTATTGTCCAACACAAGAGCCACATCTGTATGTACTCAGTACAGAATTGTAATCGAACTACACTCTACAGGAATCTCCGTACAGGAATACTCGTTTCGCCCTACAGGAATCATCACCGTCCTATTTCCCTGTAGCCTCGTCACAGCTCCATGTAACCTCCCGATTTGTAACACATTGTATTACATATTTGATTCAACTTCCAGATTGGAATACATTGTTGTTTCGACCGTATACGTGTTACGTGTAGTTGGAAGTTACTTCAGTGTATCGTAGTACTCGGCAATAGTCTTTTGTCCCTTGTAGGGCAACTGGATTTGGACGTTTTGGCGATCGAAAATAAAAGAGCGCTAAACGTAACGGCCCCTTGGGGGCGGCTGGAGGGCGGCAGGGGCAAAGCCCTCCACAATTTGTCGCTCGGTCATTAGGCCGGTCCCCCGGGGGACCTCGGGTCTGAGAGACCCCCGCGCGCGCGACGAATTACCTCTTAAACGTAATCCAATCACGGATCCTCCCAATAAACACATTTTATGCCGCCTACTGTTCACCCCCCCCCTCCTCTATTCTTTCACCCCCTGAAATCCCACCCCCACCCTCCTTAACACCCCAAAGTGTTCTTCAGGCGTCGCCAAATTTCTTCCACCCCCAGCCTCTCCTGCCCTGTTTACTTCCTTATTGAGAAAGTTTCTGTGACTACAATTCGTATTAAGACCTAGTTACACTAATCGAGAGACTTATAGGCTACACTACACTCTCTCCCCACTTTTATTTATAACTATTTGGAACATTCTTTTCCCACCTTGACTGTTATGAAGAGATATGATAGTAGTTGTGTGGGTAGAAGATTGGCTTGATAGCCATCGACTTAATTTTTACAATAATAATTATATTTTTATATCCAGCAGTTGGTGTACTGCATAGAATAATAGAACTCTCATAGAATAATAAAATAACAATTTAATAGATATTGGTTAAAGGTTCAAATAATAATAATAATAGAACATAAATTAATAAAACCTAGAAATCTAGAATCCTCTTTGGTGTTCGGCAATATCTGATAATACTTCCAGCTTGAGTTTTGTTAAATGTGTGACTACAAATCAATCAATGTCTATCAATTTGTGTGATTCAAAAATAGAGATGTTTCAATATACATAATACAGAGTGGCGCAAAAAGAATGGTCACATTTTAAATGAATATAACTTTATTGTTTTTCAACATAATCATTACCTAGTACACATGTTTGACTTTGTTTACTTCTACAGTTTCATAAAATAAGTAGTGTACTGTGTTACTAACCAAAGTTTATGTACGAAAAATAACTTCCGTAAGATGTTGTCCATCTTCATTAAACACATCAGGAGCCTTTCTTCAAAGTTCTCCGTCACCTTCACGATGGTTTCGTCTTTAATCAGTGAAATTTCCTCGCGAATGGCTTCCTTCAGTTCAATCAGGTTTTGGGGTTTGCGTACATACACTTTGGATTTCAGATAAAATGGATTTTCAGCGAAACAGCCGCTGCACTGTGATGGATGAGTCGTTGTTTCTAAAAAACTGTTCCACAGCAAAAAAAAAATGCTCAACTCCACTGCGCCATTTCAGGACAAACTGGAAACCCCCCATTCCCTCTTCTACAAGCAGTTCAAATCCGACTATTCTATTTGCACCACTCTGTATTATTGTAATATATATATATATATATATATATATATATATATATATATATATATATATATATATATATATATATATATATATTGTAAAATACAATAAATATGATACATGATGGAATGTGATACAATATCATGATACACGCATGATAAAACATACAATAAAGGAGCTATTGAATACTGATGATTTTTTCACACTCCTTGTGCACTACAAAAGCAGATGTTATCAATTGGATTTGTCATCTACCTAGGCAATTACCTATCCCTATCCCTATCTACCTATTGCCTAGGGCTCTATAAAAAGGGGGTAGACGCACGGTCCGCCATTCTGTGGTCAACTTTTAGCGTCAGGTTTGAATTCATATGAATATTTTTGATGATAGAGACGATCAACAGATGTTTATCAAGTTGAGCAAATGAATTAAGTTATTGTTTTGAAATCTTGGAGGTTAATTTGTCATAAAAAATGGTTCATATTGCTTAGCATCAAATTGCAAAAAATATAACCATTTTTATCATTAAACTGAAATTATAAATGAAAAGACAAGATGTTGTTAAACCACTGATTTATTAGAAAATCGAGATACCGGTTTCGGTTGTTACACCATTATCAATCTCTGGTAAATCTCTGGTCAATCTCTGGAGTTTACCAGAGGTTGATAACAGTGTAACAACCGAAACAGGTATCTCGATTTTCTAATAAATCAGTGGTTTGACAACATCTTGTCTTCTCATTTATTATCGATAACTACCACAATATCAATTTCACAACTACTCAAAGAGTGAAACTGAAATTTAAGAAATACAAATTTACCATATTCTGGAAGATGAATCAAGGTTAGAATTTTGACTTAAAAATTGCCAGACTGAAAATTCAATACTCTGTGAAGTGAGTATTATTTTTTCTAACATGATTTTTATCATTAATCATTTTATGTTTGACTGTCGAATTGGATGAATTCAAACCTGGCGCTAAAAGTTGACCACAGAATGGCGGACCGTGCGTCTACCCCCTTTTTATAGAGCCCTACCTTTGCCTAGATGATATTTTTGAAATCAGAAGAGACAATATTATAGATGCCTTACATCTGCGTTTTTTAGCAACCTTTTTCTGGCCTGAACTACTACTAATCACTTCATACAAGAGAATGCTCCTAATGCCCGGTCAGCTATAAAATAGATGTAATATTGATAATAATAGTAGGTGATATTGATAATATTAGGTGAGTGGAATATTGATTATAATACAATTAAATAATGAATGAAACCAATAAAATAAATGTGATAAATTCAATAACTCACTTAAATGAAGTCAAAACCAATACATAAATAGGCTATTGTTGAGGGATTGTTTGCCGTATTCAACCCCAGTAAAAACAGTAGAAAGTAACTTCGACAACACTGCTACCAATTGTGAAGCTAATAAACAGATAGAGGAAGAAACCAGCCACGATGGATGGCTTATTTTGTAAGAGTCTACTCCTCCCAAAAACAGCGCCTCCTCCTCCTCCTCCTCCTCCTCCTACTCCTCCTCCTCCTCCTTCTACTCCACCTTCTCCTCCTCCTCCTTATACTCCACCTTCTCCACCACCTCCTCCTCCACTTCCCGCCAAAAAGATTTATACTGTACATGGTTTCGCGCGCCTAAACTTTCGCCGCCGCCTCTTATTTTGGCGGGAATGTTGGGCGGTGCGAGGGTGGGGGGGCGGTCACCCCAAAACCGTTCACCCCAGCGAGGCGGCAAAGACACCCCAACATAATTCAACCCGTGTCGTCACAGTGATTTATGTTTATTAAATGGTCATCATTATCTTTATTATGGAACGGTCCAGCACACATGAATATTAACCAGTTACTAACCAAGTGGTGTGATGCGGCCGTGTCACTTGCGGTATAGATTAACGGATCTATTAATCAATAAATTGATTTATATATGAGTGGGAAACAAAATTGTTGATAAGTTTCAGTTTGTATAGATGAAGAGAAGGAAGAAAAACTGAATTCCCAAAAATCTCAAATCTCTATTCTTCAAATTTTTTCCTTGGGACAGTTGGAAGATATTTAACTTTTATTAGACGTTCAATTATTAACTGTGAGCCTTACATTAATGAGTGATTAACAAGTAAAACAGATTGAAATTCGATTAAATTCATACATTTCCAATTTTTCTTATACTCAAGGTTACTTGATTCGATGGATTTTATAACTGATTCACATATTTTATACAAGATATTAACAATTTTTGAATGCTTGAAAAATGAGGGAGATGCCAAGTTAACAAGTTGACAGTTAGAAACCACGCCCAAGTAGTACCATCCAAGGTAATTAGATTTGTGTTAACCTTTAATCTAATAACGTTGGTATCTAATATCAACACCTACAACACTGATAACACCACTGGCGGCTCGTGCCCACGAAACAGGTGAAGTGCCCGTATCTTTCACTGTACAGCACTTCAGCTGTTTCGTGGCACGAGCAGCCATGGATAACACTCATCAACAACACCTACAATATCGAAAACAACACTCACCAAAACTCAACAACAACACCCACTAACAACTCGTATAATATCTACAACAACAAGGAAGTAGAGATGATATTTAGCAGATGAAATTTGATGCTTATGAAATTATGAGGACAGTTAAAAGTACAGTGTACAGTTGTAGTAGGCCTACTTGAATTTAAGTTGAAACAAATGATAATAAAAGAGGTAAGAAGAATCAGTAAAAGTTCTTCTGAAGTAAAAATGTAATAGTATTTGGTGCATCATTGTAGTCATCTAAAATACATCGAGCCGTATTTTGTATTGAAACTATATCCTCGCCTGTATACGTCATGGAAAGGGGTGTAGTTTTTCTCTCTACTCTCTAGACGCTCTATATTCTTCCCCTTCTTCCCCATGGAAGAGATTCCCCCTAAACATTTTATAACCTTGCCTCTGCATTGTTCAATTTATCTGCTATCCGATCATATAAAGCTCACACGAAGGCACAAACAATACTGCCACAGAAAATGAAGAAGATATCTGCATTATACGTGGTGGAACTCTATTGCGCTCACATATGTGAGAAAGCTACAGAGTCAGTTATGAAGGATCTTATTGTTTCCATTGCTAAGGAATCACACTTCACTTTAAATTACGATATTGAAATGGGAATTGTATTGATATTTTTAATATAATAGGTATTATTGAAATATTAATAGAATATACTCAACTAAGCTAGTGTTAAGTTATGTAAGTTACAGAGTTTTCAAAAGAAAGGTGCCAAGAATCTCAGGCGGATTTATTCCATCAAGGAGTCAGGGCCCTCGCGTGGGGTGTGCGGAGTGTGCGACCGCACAGGGCGCCACGGCCAAAGGGACGCCGCGGCGGCTGATGCAAAACGGGCATTTTTAAAATTTCAATTGGTCTATTGGAATAACTTTTTCACCGTTTGTTGAAAAACTTATTCTACCAACAACTTGAAACCACAAGAAATTATTTCCTTTGCATTAACTCATTCATCATAATGAATTGATCGATTGTAAAACCACGATCAATGTATGAGGCAAGCCAAGAAACGCCCTCTTAAATTTAATTCTATTGTTGGTTGACAACCACCGCTGTCGACCAATCGCAAGCCTGTTTCCGATAAAAACTTCTTCCCAATATTTTTACTGAATTTTTGTATTTGAAAAATAAATTTCTGGCAAGAGGTCGGTATTAGATCATGAATATTTTGAGTTCTATTTCATTATATTCAATTGCATAAAAAATAGAATTAATGAAAATTAAACTTTAAAGCTTAGGCTATTTATAATAATTGATATAATTGACATGTTTCGCAAATATCAGCCCATTAATGGGCTGAATCCCGGAACATGTATGTGGAATAATAATTTACGAGTTTCTTTATAAAGGGTATTCGATTTTCATTTAATTTATCAATGGAATTAATGAGTATAAATGGGAGTACGTAATATCGAATCATAAATATTTTCATCCCATTTCATACAGCATAAAGCTATTGAAGTCTAGTACTGGCCCAAGTTGGACAATAAAAGTAAAACTGAGTCTAAATTCTATAAATAAATTCCTCAAATACTAACTTGATAGAATCTTACCAGCATGAATACATAAATAAATGTTATATTAGCACAAGATCGTCAATAGTATATCAGCGTAATTTTTTGTGTATGATACACCATCCATCTTTTTATTGCTAGCAGCCATTTTCTAAGACAGAACTCACGAAACACTGTCAACCAATAAGAAAAGAGCAGGCGGGGCATGAAGGCGTGTCCAAGTCAAATCTGAAACATCACCCGTCAACTGCTGCCATCTACTGCTTGAATTTGGAAACTTTTCTAACCGATGTTTTCAGCCATTTTGATCGTAGGTGGAGCTTGGAGGCGTGTCCAATTGAAGTCGAAGCAAGTCACCCTATTGCTACTGCCATCTGCTGGCTGAATTCGTAAGTATTTCAAATGTTATTCAAGAAAGTTGGGTAGAGCCGTGAAAATGGCTGAAATCTTCAATTTACTTGTTATTGAGTTCCCGATTTTTTCTTAAAATATTTATTTAAGAAATATATATTTCCAGTAAAATGGAATATTATTCATGATGATACCCAATATTTTTCTGTGAAAAAATTATTATTCCCTTCCTTATGTGCTTTCAAGCAAACTAATAAAAAACTAATCAACAATTGAAAATTCAGTATTTTAATGATGAAGTATGATGTATGATGATGTAGTATGATGTAATGATGTAGAATGATGAAGTCCAATGTGACAGTTTTCCTCAATGTTGATAGCTCTTAGTTATTTTTTATAAATTTCTGTAGGCTTTTGCTCATCACGTATTCAATAGCCTACTTAGAAAATACGAAACAATGCGTTGGGATACATTGGAATAAGCTAGTCCCTATAATCCTTTTTGCCACACCACATGCAACATTGGGATTGCTTGTGAGAAAAATGTGAAATTGCAAGGCAGCTAGAATCATGTTTGGCTTTGGATATATTTTTAAATATGTTGGATTGCATTTGCATTAGTCTGGTAATGGGGGTGGGCGCCTGCCAAAATCTCGCACAGGGCGCCAAAAAACCACGCGAGGGCCCTGCAAGTAGTGAATAAGTTATAGCATAGATATAAGTGTATAGGTTATGGTAATAGCTTAGACTAACTATACAATAGTTTATCTACGGTAATAGTCTGTCCAAGCAAAGGAGACATTCTGGCAAGATGGAAGAATGACTACAGCTCGGTCAATATTGGTTTTAAAATAATGAATTTTGTATCAAATTGTAGGAACCATTCTGTTCTACAATCTTAGACCAAATTTATAATTTTTGAACTAATATTGACCGAGCTGGAGTCATTTTCCCACCTTGCCAGAATGTCTTCTTTTCTTGAAGATTCTACATAGGGAATATTGTTTTCTGAATATCCCCAAAAATGCTCTACCTAGATAGCAATTACGTTATCGTAGATTATTTTCAGACCATAAGTTTAAAAAAATACCTTCTATGCCACAGCCTTCTACGGATTACGGAAGTTACACTAGATAGAGCCTAGGAAAATTTCTGTACTTTTCCCTATCGAGTTTCCTCTCATTCCGAAGACTTTGGGAACGATATCCAAACTATTGAATGGCATTGTGTTCGGAGTCCCCTTAATGGCGAAGCCCAAGTGGGTAAGAGAGAGAAAATTAGACGGAGAGAGATTTAGAGAGAGATAGAGTGAGAGAGAGAGAGAGAGAGAGTGAGAGTGGTTCGAGGGTAGAAAGAAGTAGAGTCGATCGACCAACTACCGTATATGATAAATCCTCTCTCAGACAAATTGGTATTTCCTGAAACAAGCCTTAGATAATGGATTTTCTGATCCCTCATCCGCGGATCCCCCTCCCCATAGATTTGGAAAGGCTTCTTGCACTGTTCTATATTGGAAACAACTTTTCGCCATACATTTGGTACGCACAATTTGTTAGTCTTCTTCAATATTTTAGAACCGATTTCGATATTTTCATAAAACGTTGTCTCTTTTATGAAAATGCAGGAGTAATAACAGTACTGTAATACAGGGTACAGGCAGACGATATTCTAGACTTAGGCCTGTACAGGGTGTTTCAGGAGGAATGTGCAATACTTCTCAGGCTGATTCCTTACACCAAGTAGACAAAAAAAATCCATGGGACCAACCCTCAAAAACGCTTTGTTACTGCGATAACAATGGCGGAAAATTGAGATTTTTTAAAATATATCCATTTTTCCAATTTCTTAGAGGCTTTAGTGAGGTTCTAAAATGATCAATTCCTATGTAAAATTAGCTGAGGAAGTCAATGAAACCAGTTCCATTACGGTCCAAACCAGTTTGTAACTTTAACGGTTATTGAGATAATTGGAAAAATAGGCTAGAAAACGCAATTTTTTAACAATAAGGGTTATAACTGAATAAGGAATCATAAAATTGTATTTTTTATTAATGGAAGTTGAAGAGAATCGGATTCTAAAGAAAAAGTTAGATGGCGGCGATTGTGTAAATCTCACCCAAATCTCAGAAATGGCGATCAAAACTCGCAAAATTGACAAAACGTAGCACAAGTGATAAATTTGTGTTTATTGGCGATTTTGCGATTTTTGATCGCCATTTCTGAGATTTGGGTAAGATTTACACAATCGCAGCCATTTAACTTTTTCTTTAGAATCCGACTCTCTTCAACTTCCATTAATAAAAAATACAATTTTATGATTCCTTATTCAGTTATAACCGTTCTTGTTGAAAAATGGCGTTTTCTAGCATATTTTTCCCAATTATCTCAATAACCGTTAAAGTAACAAACTTGGATTTCATTGTTTCAGCTAATTGTACATAGGAATTGATAATTTTAAAACCTCACTAAAGCCTCTAGAAAATTAATATATTTTGAAAAATCTCAATTTTCCACTATTGTTATCTCAGTAACAAAGCGTTTTTGGTTGTGCCATGGAACTGTTTTGTCTAGTTGGAAGAATCAGCCTGGATGTATTGCACATTCCTCCTGAAACACTCTGTATAGTATAAGTTGATTTAATATTAACTTCAGGGAATTTTTTACAAAGCAACAAGTCTTCCTTAAATCCTTAACGGTTTTCAATACTCCCAATAGTTGGCACTGATATAGTTTTGGAAATATTTAGTAATATATGAGTTAAAACTTTTTTAGATATTATTAAAATATTTTGGTTAGAATATTTTAATATTGTGATATTGGTAGAACTGATGAGAATACAAACTACTATTGTAGAGAGAGAATACAAACAATTCTAAAGTAGGCTATCTAGAAATTCTTGTGTGTATAATTATTTTTTCATCTTCTTGATTTCATTTGAAGATTCTAAGAAAATAATCTAACGACATTTTACTGGGGTAAAATGCAATATCAAATTTTCATTCAACTTGCCGTATTTTTGCTATTAGAATGTTTTTGAAATTCTGTGATCTTCCTCATTTTTAGGAATTAATCAAGTCTATGTAAAAAATTGAAAAAGTTTGCCCAAATTCCTAGCTATAAGTTGAATAAGAATCTCAGGCAAATCTGTTAGTTCGAGTATGATCTGTCCAAACAAAGAAGACTCTCTGGCAAGATGGGGAAAATGACTTCAGCTTGGTCAATATTGTTTCGAAAATTATCAATTTGGTTTCAAATTGTGGGAAACAATTTGTTCTACTATTAAGACCATATTTATGATTATTAAACAAATATTGACCAATCTGGAGTCATTTTCCCATCTTGTCAGAGGGTCTTCTTTGCTTGGACAGACTATACAAGACTTTCACAGTTGTTCAGTAATTCATCTCAAGCATTAGCGAGTATTCTGTACAAACAAAGAAGACCCTCTGGCAAGATGGGAAAATGACTTCAGTTAGGACAATATTGGTTCAACAATTATAAATTTGGTCTCAAATTGTAGAAACATTCTGCTCCACACTTTGAGACTGAATTCATGATTGTTGAACCAATATTGTCCAAGCTGGAGTCATTTTCCATCTTTCCAGAATGTCTTCTTTGCTTGAACAGACTATACTAGGGAAGGGACTCTTTCTGTTCTTACACAGTAATTGGCAGTAGTTATAGTCCGTCCAAGCAAAGAAGACCCTATGGCAAGATGAGAAGAAGAGTCCAACTCGGTCAATATTGGTTCAACAATTATAAATTTGGTCTCAAATTGTAGAAAACATTTTTCTCTACAATTTGAGATCAAATTGATAATTTTTAAAGCAATATTGACCGAGCTGGAGTCATTTCCCATCTTGCCAGAGGGTCTTCCTCGCTTGGACAGACTATACCTAGGGAAGATGATGCCAGGCTATCTCTGCTATTATGCAGGTTGCGTTCTCTAAGCCACGTCCTGAAACATTTACAACCTCTGAAACGATTGCGCGCGTGTGCGTGCGTGTGTGTGTGAATGAGTGATAGTGTATTATGTGACAGTATGTGATTGTATTTGTGAGTGCATTGGTGAGAGTATGTGAGTGAGGGTAATCACATCGCTCCGGGATTGACCACCAGAATCCTAATTTATCCATTTCAACCAGCCTCATTCACAGTAGCCTACTTATTTTTCTTCTTTTTCCTCCAACTTTTCTTCTTCTCTTGCTTAATTTTCTTCTTTTTCTCACTTTTCTCCGATTTATTTCTTTCCCTATTTCTCACTTTCGTAATCGTAATTCTTCTTTTTCTTCCTCTTCTTAATCTTTTTTTCACTTTTTTATACTCTTCATCTTCCTCGCTTCCTTTTCTTCTTCTTCTTACTTTTCTTCTTTTTTCTCCAACTTTTCTTCTTTTCTTGCTTAATTTTCTTTTTTTTGTCATTTTTCTTCGATTTCTTTCTTTCCCTTCTCTCATTTTCGTAATTCTTATCTTTCTTACTCTTCTTATTCTTTTTCTTACTTTTTTATACTCTTCTTCTTCTTTTTCTTCTTCTTCTTCTTCTTTTTCTTCTTCTTCTTCTTCTCTCTCTTCTTCTTCTTCCTCTTCTTCTTCTTCTTCTTCTTCTTCTTCTTCTCTTCTTCTTCTTCTTCTTCTCTTTTCTCTTTCTTCTTCTTCTTCTTCTTCTTCTTCTTCTCTTCTTTCTTCTCTTCTTCTTCTTTTCTTCTTCTTCTTTCTCTTCTTCTTCTTCTTCTTCTTCTTCTTCTTCTTCTTCTTCTTCTTCTTCTTCTTCTTCTTCTTCTTCTTCTTCTTCTTCTTCTTCTTCTTCTTCTTCTTCTTCTTCTTCTTCTTCTTCTTCTTCTTCTTCTTCTTCTTCTTCTTCTTCTTCTTCTTCTTCTTCTTCTTCTTCTTCTTCTTCTTCTTCTTCCTTCTCTTTCTCTTTTCCTCCGATCCTCCTTCGATCCTTCGATCCTCTTCTTCACACATATCCTCTTTCTCATACCCCTCACTTTCTTCCACCGTTCATTTCGAATACTTTCTTCTTTGTTATTTCTCGAAGTGCAACTTATTTTCCTCCCAATTTTCATTTTTTTCCCTATACTCCTCACCTTCATTCTTATCTTTCTCCTCCTTTCTATTCTCCTCACATTCTCTCTCTCTCTCCATTATTCCGAACACCCTCTTCTTCCCATTATCATCACTTTTTCTCATTTTTCTCCTTGACCTCCTCCATTCCTCACTCGACCACGGTTAGTGGGTGAGGCTGGTTACAACTCACAGTTTCTAGAAATCATTGTGTAAGCATGTCACCCACACTCTGTCATTATCCGAGAGAAATCGTCTTATATAGAAGCGATCACATGTCGATGTCTCACATATTATTCACTTCTATATTCGACCATATCACCCATAATACATTTACATTAATTACATTTACTATAATACATTAATTATACATTTAAGCATGCTGTACACGAGGACAGTAGTGTCGGCCAGTTGAGTATCTGTAGCCCATCACAGCTGTTTGACTCAATGACATAACAAAGGCTGTGATTGGCTACAGATATTCAACTGGCCGACACTACTGTCCCCGTGTACAGCATGCTTCATTAACAAACATGAAAGGAAATTCTATCAATAGGATTAGTTATCGATACATCGATGTTTCACCACCAAACATCGATGATTTTCCTATCGATGTTTTCCACTTATCGATGGTTTAACCTAGATATCGGTCATTCGATGTTTTCCCAAATGAAAGTATTTTTCATTAGTATTCTCATCATAATTAACAAAATCAATTTTGTAAACATTATTACAACTATGAAGTATGTCCATCACGATTACAAGAAATTGACAAAAAGATTATTATGGATACAGTGGCGGGTTATGAACTTAGCGGCCCCTAGGCAAATGCTAACCAAAAACAGAATACACAATACACTACGAATTAAAAGCGGTTGATACTACAATTAGAACTATAAGTTAGGGCTTTGTACACGTTATAATACATGTTCAACAAACCTGTAAAAGTAGGCATGTAAATAATGTTATTTTGCGTTTTTTTTCTCAATACTTCAGCTTATTTCACAAACGCTTTAAAATGGATCAGTTTTTCCCCAATTTTAGATGTGAACTTACTGGAATGTGAAATTTATGTAAATTAAATGAAATTTAAGAAGAAAATATTTTTTTTACTTTTGCGGTTTGCGGCCCCTTTAGACCTGCCGCCCCTAGGCAGTTGCCTATCGTGCCTAATGGGTAATCCGCCACTGTATGGATATCATGCGGCTACCATATTGATATCATTCGAAATAATCGAAATAAGTCAGTAAAATGATCGATCGAAAAAACATCGAAGTTTGAGAAAGTCGACCTTTTCCTTCCGATGTTTTTCAATAATATTTATCGAAATTAATGTGAAAAAACATCAATGTTCATCATTTTCTGTCCTTTGATACCCGTTTCTACATTTAATTTTATAGCTATATGAGCTCTCAAGTCTTGAGCGTGAATCCACGCCTTCGCGGTTTAATTTTCTCTCAAGAAGAAGAATATTCTGGCCAAGCAAAGAAGAGCCTCTGGCAAGATGTGAAAATGACTCCAGCTCGGTCAATATTGGTTCAAAAATTATTGATTTGGTCTCAATTAGATGAAACATTCTGATCTACAATTTGAGACAAAATCAATAATTTTTGAACCAATATTGACCAAGCTGGAGTCATTTTCCCATCTTGCCAGAGGCTCTTCTTTGCTTGTCCAGACTATACTATCACATGTCATGAAACAATAGAAAACAAACATATGTTTCACTGGCGGCTCGTGCTCACGAAACAGGTGAAGTCCTGTACAGTAAAAGATACGGGCACTTCATCTGTTTCGTGGGCACGAGCCGCCAGTGAATGTTTTAATAATGATACAAAATATAGCAATATTCGATTTTTTCCATTTGATTTTGTTATCGGAAGGAAAATTAACCGTGAGAATTCAACCTAAGATGAAATTACAGGACCAAAATAGGCTATTCTTTTAAAGTTCGCCAATTCAAAACCAATATTTTCTTCAATTTTTCTAGTAATATGAGTAAAACATACAGATTGTAGTTCGTATCGATAGAAACTATCATCTAGATCTTATATCGTAGTTTGAAATGAGACCCACCTCCTTCTCTATAAATTAAATTCCATTCAGTAACTTGAAACTTAATACCTGACACTCATAATATCAGTTGAACTGCTCATAATAATAATATTAGTAATTAAATTTTGATTAATTGCACATTAGTAATAGTGATTAAATTTTAGTAGAACAGCCCTATATCTGGTAGTTTGTAACACTGTAGGCTACAACACTATAGTCAGAATTTAAACTCTGATAATTTTCAACAAAATTATTATTCAATTGATGATAAAGCAGACGCAAAAATAATAATTAAATTTTTATTTTTGTCGTTCAGTATGATTTTTATTATTTTTAATATTTCTAATTATTTTACTGTAAAACTTTTACTGTAAGGCTGAGGCCGCACTGCCGGTGGATAGAGCCTGTAGAGTGGAGGGTAGTTGGTAAATCTATGGAACATACACACCATCTACAGTAATACTTCGTATGAATGGTATGACGTCATTCTGTTTTTTGAGGTTATGTCGTCCATATTTAAGAATTTCAAGATGGCGGCTGAACACATACCATTCATACGATGTATTACTGTGGATGGTGTGTATGTTCTATAGATTTACCAACTACCCTCCACCCTCCAGGCTCTACCCACCGGCAGTGCGACCTCAGCCTAAAGGAGACATATTCGGGGAAACCCGTTGTCTCCATTGTGAAATAAAATCAATTTTCAATTGTTTTATAACGGTAATGCCACGTTTACACCGGAATGTTAATAACATTTGTTGATAACTTTTTTGAATAACGTATTATTATATAGATTTATATATTATATAACTTTTCATATAAAAGTTATTAACGAATGTTATTAACATTCCGGTGTAAACGTTGCTTAAAGCACCATCATCAATGAAATTCATTCAAAATGAGTTCAATATTCGAATGTCAAATCCAGCAAAGTAACAGGTATTAACTATTAATTAAATTGCAGCTGCAAGTAATTAGTAATAATATATTACCATATTATTTTGTTGGACGAAAAATTCTAGAGTGAAGTGCTACGATTGTACATAACCTTGTTTCGGACATATTATTTATCAAAATTCAGGAATGAAATAGTACAGATTCTGCCTGGTTTTTCTTGCCTGGTTATAATATAATAATATTATTATGATTATTATTTCTGTAATGATATTAATGAATACATGAAATGAATGGATTACCATAAATTTCTCCAGAACATTCCAATATTAATATGTTAGGCTTTGTAAATTGAAGTATAGAGTTATAGAGAATCCATATTGATGCATCAATATGGTTTATTCTCAATATGAATATATCTCATATATGTGTTGAGACAGATTCCTATAGACTCTTTACGACATACTCTTTCAAGAAATTGTGAAACGCTTGTTGAGACCAAGAAAATGGATGCTTTCAAAAACAAAATGGGAGGGATAGCGATAAAGCTCTCTGATTGGCCGAGACCTCCCACTCCCACTTTTGACACTCGAAGAAGTTGGCCAATGAGAGTCGAGCACTAAACACAGTATAGTCTGCCCAAGCAAAAAAGAGCCTCTGGCAAGATGGGAAAATGACTCCAGCTCGGTCAATATTGGTTCAAAAATTATCAATTTGATCTCAAATCGAAGGAAACAATTCGATCTATTATTAAGACCACATTTATAGTTTTTGAATAAATATTGACCTCGCTGAAGTCACTTTCCGATCTTCCCAGAGACTCTTCTTTGCTTGGACAGATTATACTATACCATCTCACCAACTTACTTTTCCGTTAGATAGATGGCGTTTGTGTGGCTCTTTAAATGATACTATAACAAGTAAAGATAATAAGTGATACCATTCCAAAGTCTGAAGAGATCGTTCGGTATTCGAAATTTGATGAATGAAAATTCGTTGCCGATGTTGTGGAATCTCTATATATAAAAGCGAAATGGCACTGATTCATTCATTCATTCATTCATCACCAGAACTAAAAATCCACTGAACCGAATGCGTTCAAATTTGGTAGGCATGTTCAGTTGGACGTTTAGACGCGCGCTAAGAAAGGATTTTTGAAACTTCATAAGGATACGCCAAATATTTGAATTTTTCTATAGTTTTTCAGCGTTTTCTTATTTTTTTCAAGAACCAATTAGTAGAAAATGTTGATATTTGGTAGGCAGGTTCAGATAAGGTCTAGAAATGTTGTGTTAAAATATTTTTGAAATCCGTTCAAGAGTACGCCAATAATCACTTTTTCAAAATTGTAAATGTATTGCGGGTTGCATATCTCCCGCCTTGATACGACCAATTCTTTCTGTAAATTCAATGGTTCAACGAGATTATATATGAACTAATTTAGAAGATATTGAATCAAGTTTCAAATTATGTCCGATATACTTCCCAAGGTTACGTTTGACATTAGCGTTTTACTATTTTTCGGAGTTTTTCTTAGATTTTTCGAGAACAAATTGGCAGAAAATGTTGAAATTTGGTAAACAGGTCCAGATCAGGTCTATAAATGCTGTGTTCAATAAATTTCGAATCCCTTCTGGAGGGAATTTGCAGGCGAGCGAATGAGCCTGTTTGATCCACTTACACTGCCGATACTGACGGGAGTCAGGGGCCGCCCTGGCTAGGCGGAAGGCGAGCGAAGCGAGCCTGCCGGCTAGTCGTTTCTGAATTGAATAAAACACACTTACAGTAGAACGCCGATTATCTGAACCAATTGGGACCGGGATCAATTCGGATTAGCAAAAATTCGGATAATTGGACATGTAATTGTACTGTATTAAAGAACAACAATGTGTTGAAGTTGGAATGAACGTTATTACATTTGAGAAGTACAGTGTAGTGATGTTTAAATCAATATGGAAAGCAAAACAAATACTTGACTGTACTAAACTACAATACAGTTAGTACGATTCGAAAAAAGCAAGAAAAGCTACAATCACGTCGTAAACGCTGGTTTTTAATTTATTACTAAGCTTGAGACCGATTTGGATAATTGGCAATTTGGTTAATCGGCGTTCGGATAATCGGCCACCTGTGTGGCCTCGAAACCATGGTCTGTACCAAAAGGAACGATAGAATTGAAAATTTCAGTGTGTCTTATTTCTTATATCTGGAATAATCTTGTTGCAAAATTTAATAAACTTGATTGGTTGGGAGGCGCTTTGAGACAAGTGACTGGACACACACAAGCATCATCAATTAATTGACAACTGTATTCAAGCAAATATTATCATAAAAATTGACTTGTATTATGTGTAATTATTAAAATTTAGACGCATAAATTCAGTTTGTTACACTATATTGACCTGATTTTATTTTAGTTATTCATTTGTCGACCAAAAAAGAGGGGAGCAAGTCTCCTGTAGCATAATACATATAAATCATGGTATTATTATATAATAATTATATACAGTGGAACGCCGATTATCCGAACGCCGACTAACCGAATTGCCAATTAACCGAATCGGTCTCAAGCGTAGTAACGAATTAAAAACCAGCATCTATGACGTGATCGAAGCGTTTCTTACTTATTTCGAATTGTACTTACAGTACTGTGATTTAGTACAGTAGTCTATTTGTTTTGCTTTTCATACTAATTTAACATCACTACTCTGTACTTTTCAAAAATGTAGTAACGTTTATTCCAAGTTTAACACATGTCCAATTATCAGAATTTTTGGTTGCCCGAATTGACCCCGGTCCCAATTAGTTCGGATAATCGGAGTTCAACTGTATATGATTATATGTGATAGCCCTATCATTACTATTATATTTATATTATATTAATTGTGTATAATGACTATTACATTGTGTAACACGTCATACGTTTCATTTTATTCCACTGCATTCTGGAAAGGATTTTTCGCCATATTCATATATGTAATGGATAACTTTTCAAGCTAGAATTGCGTTTGGGAAATTGCTATTCAAAGATAATCAAACATCAGCTGTTCTGAATGCGGGAATAATCATTTTGATGCTTATTACAGCACTAATCATCATCACGATGATAATTACAGCAGTGAAAATCTTGTCCAGCTGTTTTTTCCGAATTCCGATGTATGAATTAACAAGTCGAACATGACAGTTCACTGAGTGCGTTTGTGTTAGCTGTTGTGTTGAGGTTATGTTGGCTTCATTTAATGTTTTCAGCTGTTTGAGGTTTTAATAAATCCTTCTCAGACTAGTATGACGAAAAGAAATTTACATAATTCGTGTGGGAAGGTTTACAAACTCATAATTATTTCCCAAACTCGCCTAACGGCTCGTTTGTGAACATATAATTATTCGTTTGTAAAAACGCCTTTCCCACACTCATTATGTAATATACTATAACAAACCAGTGGTATAATATATAAAAGTTCACAATAAACTTTACGGTTTCTTTGAATAATATTGATGTGTGCGGTAGGATAAGTTTAGGCAATTGCGACCAGGCATGCCTGATGCTTCAAAGACTGGTGGGTGCTAGAAGATTCGATAAAGAAGGCCGTGACACCTAAGATATATTCAGAGAGTGATTGGTGGTGGTCAGCCAGCCTTGTACGGTACGTGTGCTTAGAATAAAAGGAATACGATAAAAGTATGGGTGTACGTAGATGAAGACTAAGAATCAGAAGAAGTACAGGAAGAGGAGAAGAAGAAGAAGAAGAAGAAGAAGAAGAAGAAGAAGAAGAAGAAGAAGAAGAAGAAGAAGAAGAAGAAGAAGAAGAAGAAGAAGAAGAAGAAGAAGAAGAAGAAGAAGAAGAAGAAGAAGAAGAAGAAGAAGAAGAAGTAGAAGAAGAAGAAGAAGAAGAAGAAGAAGAAGAAGAAGAAGAAGGTGGCGGCCGTTCCATAAATGTCAGGTTCAGGAGAGTTTGAAGCGATAAAAGAGCTGCGGAAAGATGTGCTAAGGGCCGTCTTGACCCCCCTCCCTACCATTTAACGAGGGGTGGGGGCGAAAGCGTTTGTTGGTTTTTTGGCTTTGAGGTGTAATGTGAGGGTGTCCTAACACCCCCCCCCCTCCCCCCCACGGCGGTCAATGACGGTCATTCAATACAAGGAGTAAAGAGAGGGCGCGTTAAAAAACTAAGGGTTCGTTTGCTTGATAGTGTTACTGGTCTGTCCAAGCCGAGAAGACATTCTGGCAACATAGGAAACTGACTCCAGCTCGGTCACTATCAATTCAAAAGTTATAAATTTGGTCTCAAATTGTAGATCAAAACGTTTCCTACAATTTTAGACCAAATTTTCAATTTTCAAACCAATATTGAACGATCTAGAGTCATTTACCCATCTTGCCAGAATGTCTTCTTTGTTGCTGGACAGTCTACTACGAGGGGGCGCCTACCCCCAGCAGGGCTATATATATTGTAATCCCGCAACTAACGTTAACACTCACACTCACATCCAACTCTCACACGCGCATACACGGCGCGGCGCGTTCACGCTCAACATACAAATGCGAGCTTGTTAAACACAGTGTGCATGTTATCCATCTTCTGACAGATGATCTCTCCATTGTGGCCTGCTTGTCTTCTAAACTATCCACTGCCCCTCTTTTTCCTCCAATCACTTGTCCTGATACCAACACATGCCAGCCTTTTTTTGATGTTTATTCATACGTTGGATAGGTGAGTTGAGTTTTAACAGTGTAATCGTATCAAGTAGGTTACTGAATGATAAGAAGTAGGTTACTTGCAAGCGTTGGGCCGATTCTGGACGAGCGTCGAAAACGCCGCGTCGGGAACGCGCGCTCGACAGAAACCATTGTTATAGTCCGACCAAGCAAAGAAGAGCCTCTGACAAGATGGGAAAATGACTCCAGCTTGGTCAATATTTGTTCAAAAATTATAAATGTGGTCTTAATAGTAGGTCAAATCGTTCACTACAATTTGAGATCAAATTGATGATTTTACAATCAATATTGACCAAGCTGGAGTCATTTTCCCATGGAGAAGAGGCTCTTATTTGCTTGATCAGATTATAAATGGGCTTGTCTACACGAGCGAGATAAACGCGTACCCATTTAACACAATGGTTTCTGTCGAGCGAGCGTTCCCGACGCGGCGTTTTCGACGCTCGTCTAGAATCGGCCTTCAATACTATTTACAACGGTCCAAATTAAAGAGACTGTATATTCACAGTATGGACTTTAGTGTGAATCGCTTCTTAACAGTATGCTATTCCCGCTAGCCGTCATAAATGTGCCAAACTTTCAAATTCAAATTATATTAATTTAACAGTGAGATTTGGGATATTTGCTAACTTTTTTAAACGTTTTCATGACGACCGAACTAAGCAATAAGTTCTATAAAGGTTTATTTATGGTCTATGCCAGTGATTATACAGTTTCTATAATAGCAAAAACCAAGTTTAGGAAAAATCGGTAGAATTCTCAGCACCATTCACGGCTCCTTTTGCCTTCTACAGCTGATGTTGTAAATATTGGAGTAGTAAATATTGGAGTAGTCATTAACATACTATGGGCCGGTTATTTGTAACTTTGTTAAGTTTTAACGCCGTGATTATCCTAGATAACGACATCTTGTAGCAACGGCAAACTAACTCAATTCAAATAGAGAATAGAAACATAAAAATGATTAAAAAGCCTTGAGTTTCAATAGTTTCATTTACAAAACTCGATGACACATAATTCACATTAAATTGTATTGCCTAAAAATATTACTATCCTTTAAATTCATGAATGAAGCTTAGATTTATTATCATCAAGGCAATGATATCAATGAGGTAATGGAAAATTTCAATGGCGGTTTTTTTCAAATTCAACAGGTCAGCAGCTGTCTAAATAGAATTGAATACTAATTTCGCAGTACTAAACTAATCGGCCAGAATTAAAGGTGTTAAAAATTTTAACATAACCATCAGCTGATGATTAAATTTTCAATATTTGAAAACAATAGCAGCTGAAGGTTTCGATTTTTGTGGTACTACCAACCTGACAACAATTAAGTTGTATCAGCATGCAATTTGCAGATCTTGTTTTTGTTTTAATAAATAAATAATTTATACAATAATGAGATAATTATTGATTCTTTATTCTTTATTCTTTCTTCACAATTGCGACTTGGTTAATATCTATTTCAAATAAGTACATTTGAATATTTTGCTACTACTATCACATTTCAATACTTTATTCATTTGAACGTTTTTCCACTTTGACACGGTGAAATAATGGTGATTAAACTAACAGAACGTACGTGCAACCGGCCCTGTATATTGTATATCTCTATTCTTTCTCTTATGTCCAGATGATGTTTTTAAAATCAAGAGACAATAGAAATATATTATTCATATCAGCTGTTGACCGTTCAACTGTTCCGTTCTCTGTTCCGTTCCCTGTTCCGTTCCCTGTTCCGTTCCCTGTTTCGTTCCCTTTTCCGTTCCCTGTTCGGCTCCCTGTTCCGTTCCTTGTTCCATTTCTCATCTGCAACCAGCACACGTACCAAGGAGCCACGAATTGAATAGGACTGACCCTCTACTTGAGAAAATTCTCTTTTCTCTATAAACTGAATGTTAAGGAATAAGAGCTTATTTCGAAGACGGTGAAATGGAGGAAGGGAGAAGGAGAAAATGGGAGAAGGAGAGGAAGAGAGAGAAAATAAGAAAGATGGAGAAGGAGAAAGAGAAAAAGGGAAAAAGAGAAAGCGGAAAAAAGATGAAGAGAGAAAAAGAGAAACAGATAAAAAAAGGAAATTAGAAAAATACGAAGAGAGATACAGAAAAAGGAAAAAGAGAGAAAGAGAAGAAGAGAGAAAGGGGGAGATAGATGGATAAGGAGAGAAGGAGAAAGAGAAAAAAAGGGAAAAAGAGAAAGCGGAAAAAAGATGCAGAGAGAAAAAGAGAAACAGATGAATAAGGGAAACAGATAAAAAAGGGAAATTTAGAGAATTACGAAGAGAGAGACAGAGAAAGGAAAAAGAGAGAGAAAAAGAGGAAAATACAAAGATAGGAAGAGAGAGAGAGAAAAAAAGGAAAATAGAAAGAGAGAAGAAGAATAGAAATGGGGAAAATAATAGAAAGAGGATGAGAGAGTAAGTAATAGAGTGAGAGACAGGGTGAAAGGAAGAGAGAGAAAAGGGTGATAGGATAGAGAGAGAAAGACGGAGAATGAGGGGGAAAAAGAGAAAAATAAAAAGAAACTGAGAAACAGAAAAAGATAGGAAGCGAGGAAGAGAGAAGCAGAGAAAGGGAGAAAGGGATAATAAGAGAAAGATAGAAAAAGAGTAAAAATGACGATAGAATAGAGAGAGGATGAGAGAGAAGGTGATAGTCGAGAGAGAGTGAGTAAGGGAGAGACAAAAAGAATAGAATATAATAGAATGGTTGCCTTTAGTTAATAACCCAGGAGGGCGAAGTTAGGGCGCAGCCGGCCCTCTCTTACACTTAACCCTCAAGAGAGAGGGAATGAGTAAGAGAAAGAAATGGAGAAAAAGTGGAAGAGAGGGGAAAAGCGACTAGGATAAGGAATGTAAAAGAAAGAAAGAAAGTTAGTGAGAAGAGTGAAGGAGAGAGGAAGAGGAAATCGGATAACCAATAGAAAAAAGAAGAGATGTAGTCCATGAAAAGTGTGAAGGTGTGAGAAGAGGAAGAACGTGACAAGGGTGGAATAAAGAGAGAAAATGACAGTGGGGTGTGGGGGAGGATGAGTGAGGGTTCTTTATTGACACAAAAATTATTATCAAGGTCTTATCCAATCATGTCGAGATGTATTACAACCTTGCAACTGCTTCTTATGTTGTAGGGTGTCAGTGCAGTGAACGTGACCTGTTTTATTTTCTCAAAGCAATTCACTACATACAATGTTCCACTGTGACAAAGCTTTATTGTTTACTAACCGGCAGGCTCGCTTCACTCGCCTTTTCCGCCTAGCCAGGGGGCTCCACCCCTGTACCCCGACAATATCAGCAGTGTAGTTGAGTCAAACATGCTCGCTCCGATCGCCTGTCATTTCCGTTCGAAAGGATTTGCTTTGATCACCATATCACTTAATAGGGTTCTTATAAGAAATTGTTCTGAATCAGTTGTTCTATTACCTCAGCTCAACCTGGGTATATGATCTGAATGTATTTAGTTCAGTATTTTCCGTGAAATAAACAAAAGAGCAGATTCCAAACATTGGAAAACCTTATTACAGGCGTAACCTCAGAAGGAATTTATTGAACACTGCATCTCTAAACCTCATCTGAAGCTGTTTACCAAATTTCAACATTTTCTTCCAATTGTTTCTCGAAAAATCTAAGAGAAATTCTGAAAAATAGCAAAATGCTAATATCGAGCGTAATCTTGGGAAGTATAAGTTGTGTATGGCATAGTTTGAAACTTGATTCAATATCTTCTAAATTAATTCATCTATAATCTCGCTGAAATATTGAATTTACAGTAAGGATTGGTCGTATCAAGGCGGAAGATATGCAACCCGCAATACATTTACAATTTTGAAAAAGTGATTACTGGCGTACTCTTGAACAAATTTCAAAAATATTTCAGCTCAACTTTTCTAGACCTATCCTGAACCTGCCCACCAATTATCAACATTTTCTACCGATTGGTTATCGAAAAAAATAAGAAAACACTGAAAAACTATAGAAAAACTCAAATATTTTGCGTATCCTTATAAAGTTTCTAAAATCCTTTCTTAGCGCGCGTCTAAACATCCAACTGAACATGCCTGCCAAATTTGAACGTATTCGGTTTAGTGGATTTTTAGTTCTGGTGTTGAATGAATGAATGAATCAGTGTCATTTCGCTTTAATATATAGAGATTACAGTGCATTGTTTACTTCATTCTTCATTCAACTAAGAATTTCAATTACAGTTTTGATTTATAGTTGATTCATTTATTATTGGTATTCCTCTAATTATTTTCTACTATAATTTATACAAAAATTTTATGTTTGTAAATGTTGAATGAATTGAATTCTTTAATGATGATGATAATTATAATAATATGTTTCTTAATAATTATGATAAAACATATCAAATTTAATACAGTACATACTAATTTTGTCTCAGGTCAGGATAGATTTATGTTCAAAGTAAAGGGGTTGATAGAATAAAAAACTTCGTCTCACCTATTATCAATTTTAGGTTGGTCTATCTATAAGGCTGAGGCCGCACTGCCGGTGTTTAGAGGGTAGAGGGTGGAGGTGAGTGAGTAAATCTATGGAACATACACACAATCCATAGTGATATATCGTATAATGGAGCAAGAAGGGTGGAGGGTAGATGGTTGAAGCTACCAACTACCCTCTACCCTCCACCCGCCATGCTATCTACCCTCCAGGTAATTTACTCACTACCGTCCACCCTCTACCCTCTACCCACCGGCAGTGCAGCCCCAGCCTTATAGATAAACCAACCTAAAATTGATAATAGGTGAGACGAAGTTTTCCTTAGCCTAAAAGTTCGAACTCGAAGTTATTTATTTTAAAAGATTTAAAGAAGAATTTATTTATAAAAGATCAATTTTTCCACTGCTGTGATGTACTCATACAACGATACACCTTAAATGCACAATGCATCATGGAATCATTACATTAGGAATGCCTTTTTGAATGCCTTATCTCTCAAGCCAGCTCTTCAATAAGTTCATGGGTATTTTATTGTTGGTTGTTTTTAAGGAGAAACAGATTATTCACTTTGTTTTCCCAGCAAAAAACTTAATTATTTATTTAAATTTTTGGTCCAAATTAACGCTTTCAAACTTAATACCTTTAGATAATGAACAGAGCATGACTACAGTATGCAGAGAGAATAGAACATTTGTTATAATTATTCAATTATTATAACAATTATTCAACTGTTATATTCTATTCTATCTGACAGTATGTGACTACGCACTGGAGCTAAAATATAAATTCACAAAAGCTAATTGAATACTGTATATACTAATTTTACCAAGTAGCCTACACATTCTCACTATTTGGTCGCTGTTGAACTTGACAAACATAAATACATAAAACATAAATACATTTACTGTAGTAAGTCTGAGCAAAGAAGACATTCTGGAAAGATGGGTTAATGACTCCAGTACGGTCAAAATGGAAAGGATGGGGAAATCCTTTTGAAGACATTCAAGAAGCAAAGAAGACATTCTGGAAAGATGGGAAATGACTCCAGTACGGTCAAATGATAATGGAAAGGATATCCTTATTATCCTTTCCCAATAATGGACATATATATGTCTAAACTTCGCCTTTTCAATTAGATAACTTACACTCCTTATTCATTTTGAAGAACCTCGAACTAAATTTTGTATAAATTTTTCATTCATTAAGTCACCGTTTTTTCGTATTTTTACTATAAGTTTCTATTTTGTTAAATTTATAAGATAATTTAGTTTTATTCATCCATATTACAATGTAGAATCTAAGCCAAATTTGGTTATATATTTGAATAAAGTAATCTAATCTAATCCAGTCTCAAATTCAAGGAAACATTAATAAAATTATTTTTATTAAGAAGACATTTTGAACCAATATTGAACCTGCCGTGCTGTAGTAAATTTTCCGTCTAGTCACAATGTCTTCTTTGCTTGAACCAGTGAATATAAAGTATATCTACATAAATAGTATACAAAGTATATATAAAAGTGAATATAGTATCTACATATTCTTTGCTTGAACAGTCAGGAATTTATTATCGCGAGAAGAATCACACAATAACTAGAATGGAATGCAGCGCCAGTGACTGATGGAATCCAACGTTATTCTCTGGAATTGCGTCGCAGTAAGACGAGGAGGTCTGCTTGGTATCAGGTGCAGACACTCTCATGCAAACACAATGCCATTGAAACATACTCGCTTGACCTTCGATCAGTTTTATGACGCCAATAAATGTAGGATAGTCTATAAATAATAGGAAAGTACTATTTGAATAATAGGAAAGTACTATTTAAATAATAGAAAAGTACTATATCAATAATATGAGAGTGTGGATTCATCTTCTTCTTGATGTGTGACGAATGTTGGCGATCATCATGGCAACTCTATCCACCGCAATTCGAAAGAGTTACTTGAATTCATAACCAGAGAAAATAGAAAAGAGCTGACAACTTTTTGTCGCACTAAATTCCATCAATCTCCCTTAAATGGAAAGGATGGTTGTATGGTTATCCCTACACATAAGATCGACCTAAAGAGGAGCGCATTGAAAATTAAAAATTTGTCACATGTTTGTCAATGGCGCAACAGCCCTATGAAGGGCCTAGGCCTACCAGCTGGTTGCCAGTTTCATATTCATTGCACTATACAACCCGTCCAAGCAAAGAAGACACCCCGGCAAAACGGGAAAATGACTCCATCCCGGCCAATACCGGCCCAAAAGCCATAAATTCTCAAACAGAACCCACAGCCCCCGAACCAACACCAACCCAGCCGAAGCCACCCCCACCCCGCCAGAATGCCCTCCCAGCCCGGATAGGCAATACAGCAGGCGAATAATCATCAACCAGGATAGAGGTAACGTGTGGTTAGCACGTCGATCCTCTCAACCATAAGCCTGTCTTCACAACCAAGTGAAGATGCAGAACACCTCTGAATAACACGCAGTTAATCAGTTAGAGTGTAATGCAACAATTGATATTCCTCCATTTGTCACATGCTTATATTAATATTATTACTCTTTTTTTAACTACTATGCGGGTTGCATATCTTCCGCCTTGATACGACCAATACCTACTGTAAATTCAATGGTACAGCGAGATTATTGGATGGACTAATTTGAAAGAAATTGAATCATGTCCGATATACTTCCCAAGGTTACGTTTATTTTCCCAATATTATTTGCGTTTTACTATTTTTCGGAGATTTTCTTTGATTTTTCGAGAATCAATTGACAGAGAATGTTGAAATTTGGTAAACAGGTCTTGAAATGCTGTGTTCAATAAATTTCGAAGCCCTTTCGAGGTTACGCCCGTAATATATAAGGTTTTCCAATGTTTTGAATCTGCACTTTTGTTTCTTCCACGGAAACTACTGAACTAAATAAAAATTAAAATTACAGTGACTATATAAGTCTTATATAGTCACTGTAGTTCAAATCATATACCCCGTTACGATGAGGTAATAGATCAACTAATTCAGAACGATTACCCAAAACAAGCCTGTTAAGAGATGAAATGATCAAAGCAAATTCATTCGAATGAAATTCGCTGTTTGTCTCAGCTGTTACTGACAGGCGAGCGAAGCGAGCCTGTTCGATACACTGACATTGCTGATAATGTCGGGGGTCCAGCTTGACGGAGAAGGCAAGCGAAGCGAGCCTGCCGGCTAGTTTATTATATTGGGGTTGAAAGTGTGGGAATGTTGAAATGTAACAACATGAATGACAAAGTAAAATAGAGCAGGAGAAAGTGTACAAAGAATTGAAATAAAAAACACAAATTTTCAGAGAAACCAACTGAAGTAATGCATAGTTGCATAGTTACCATATCGCACTTTCCAACACATCTAGCAGACGAAGAAGAATAAAGAATATCCAGAGAAGAGAAGAATAGAGAGAAATGAAGAGAGTAGAATGTGAGAAAAAGACTCAACAGGAAAGAAAATAAAAGAGAACTAGAAAAAATAAGACACAGATATGAAGAAGGAACAGCAATAAATAGTTAGTCACAAATATGAATAAGAACGATTACATACGAGAATACTGTACCTACCTTGTATAGTCAGTCCAAGCAAAGAAGAGCCTCTGGCAAGATGGGAAAATGACTCCAGCTTGGTCAATATTCGTTCAAGAATTATAAATAATGTGGTCTAAGTAGATCAAATTGTTCCCTACAATTTGAGATCGATTTATAATTTTTGAACCAACGTTGACCGAGCTTGAGTCATTCTCCCATCTTGCCAGAGGGAGTCTTCTTTGCTTGGACTGACTATAACAGAGAGTAGAAAACGAATTAAGCAAAAAGGAACAAATATTGGAAGCAGGGCCCTCGCGTGAGGTTTGAGAAGAGTGTGACCGCACAGGGCGCCGCGGCCAAGGGGGCGCCACAGCGACCGAAGCAAAACAGGAATTTAAAAAAAATTCAATCGGGCTATTTCAATATTTTTTCTACTATTTGAATAAAAATTTTTCCAGCAAGAACTTGGAAGTACAAGTATTTATTTTCTCTGCATTTACTTATTCATCATTATGAATTGAAAAAAACGCGATCAATGTAAGCTCTACACACCCTTTCACACTTTTTAAGTCATTACCAAATGAATTTCATTATTGATTGGTTCAGTATTAATTGGTAGCCCTAATAACAGTTGATAATTTTAAAGAAAGAATTGAAAATGATAAAATACTTGGTACAATACTAAAGTTATTGATGAAATGGTTTATAGACAAAAAGAAAAACTGAGAGATAATGTATTGCAAAATAATAACAAGAATGAAGAAAGCAAAGAATATATTTGTATGCCATACAACACAACATTTAATAAAGCTATTAGGAAAACTTTTGCAAAAAAAGTTCATTATAGGATATGGGACTAATAATAATGCTTTTGAATTAATAAAAGATGAATCAAATCGAAAATTACAGCAGGATAAATTTAAGAAATCTGGAATTTATTAACTTGAGTGCAACAACTGTGATTTTATATTGTTCAAACGGGAAGAAATTTTCACACAAGATTTCGGGAACTTATTCAAGCATTAAAATAAAGAAAAACATGACACAAAAATCAGCATTTGCTGAAAATTTAATAGTTTCAGGCCATAATATTACAGACATGAACTCAAACATAAAAATTTTGAATTATGGAAATAAAAGTAGAAAGTTAGACGAATTTCACATTTATACAGCAGCAAAGGTAAACAAAGAGAAAATAATAAATTGAATTCAGTTTGGAACAAACAACCCAATTTTTGATAAAATTTTACTCATTTGAAGGTTAATAAAAATGCAGTAGTTATATTAGATCCCTAGATATTTGACAGATTTATAGATGAGCATAAATATATTTATAGATATTTGACAGATTTATTAATGCACATATTGAAAATAAAATCATACAATATTCATGCTAAGATCAAACACAAATTTTTAATTACAATAGGTATATAAATACAATAGATTCAATGTTGTTCACTGTTATTTACACTTGAAAATGGCAAATTCGACGAACATGTTGTGTGAAATAGGAAATATTTTTAAAAGAGTACTCTGATTGTAATTATTATTTAAAGTTTCAGTAGCCCTGGAAGAAAATAAGTATCAGAGAAGACATCTATAATATATAGTTATGTTGTGATGGCTAGTGCAGCTCAGTTAGAGCTGGGCAGCTCTAGCAGCAAATTTAAAGCTGGGTAGCTCAATCTGCGCGGCTCTAGTTACCGCACCTTTAAATTCAATTCTATTGGTGACTGACAACTCCCTCCACTCTATCGACCAATCACAAGCCAGTACAAGTCCACGCCCACAACGCCCTCTCATTGGCTGATGCCATTACGTCATCATGGCCTAGCTTAGGCGGAGCTTGAAGGCGTGTCTAATAGGAGTCAAAGCAAATCACCCTATTGCTATTGCCATCTGCTGGCTGAATTTGGAACTAACTTATTTTGAATGTTTTCTCAAGAAAGTTGAGGTGGGCGATGAAAAAGGCTACAATATTGAATTTGATTGTTATTAGGTTTCCAATTTTTGTTAGGACAAGTATATTTTTGCAGAAATTCCGCACAGGGCGCCGAAACACCACACGAGGGCCCTGATTGAAAGAGTTTGTTAGCAAATACACTGTTCCATATAGATTAGGAAAAATTAATACAGAGTGTTTTAGGAAGACTATGCAATACTTCTCAGGCTGATTCGTTACACCAAGTAGACAAAAAAGTTCCATGGGACCAACCCCCAAAAACGCTTTGTTACCGGGATAACAATGGCAGAAAATTGAGATATTTCAAAATATATCAATTATTCTAATTTTTTAGAGGCTTTAGTGAGGTTCTAAAATAATCAAATCCTATGTAAAGTTAGTTGAGAAATTCAATAAAACCAGTTCCAAGTTTGTAACTTAGACGGTTATTGAGATAATTGAAAAAATATGCTAGAAACCGCCATTTTTCAACAATAAGGGTTATAACTGGATAAGGAATAATAAAATTGTATTTTTTATTAATGGAAGTCGAAGAGAGTCAAATTCTAAAGAAAAAGTTTAATGGCGTTAATTGACAAAACATAGCACAAGTGATGAATTTGTGTTTAGTAGCGATTTTTCGATTTTTGATCGCTATTTCTGAGATTTGGGTAAGATTTACACAATCGCCGCCATCTAACTTTTTCTTTAGAATCCGACTCTCTTCAACTTCCATTAATAAAAATACAATTTTATGATTCCTTATCCAGTTGTAACCCTTATTGTTGAAAAATTGAGTTTTTTAACATATCTTTTCAATTATCTCATTACCCGTTGAAGTTACAAACTTGGAACTGGTTTTATTGTATTATTCAGCAACTTTTACATGGGAATTGATTATTTTGCGCCATTTTTATCTCGGTAAAAAAGCGTTTTTGGGGGTTGGTCCCATGGAACTTTTTTGTCTACTTGGTGTAAGGAATCAGCCTGAGGAGTATTGCACATTCCCCCTGAAACACCCTGTTTAACCGAGCAAGGAAAAGAATAGGAGACACAAATATTGATAGAGACTATATTATATATAATATATATATATATATATATATATATATATATATATATACTTTACCATATACACCTCCATGTTACAGAATGAGTAAAATGAATAAAACAAAGTTTTTTTCAACAGAATGAGAAAAAATGAATGTAACCTAGGAAGAGAAAAGGACACAAATATTGAGAGAGATTACAACCATGCATACCTCCATGTAACAGACTGAGTGTCCAACGAGAGACCGTGTAAGATGTAAAACGAGAGAGTGTACCATCTGTGAAAAGGTCGCAAACCGAAAAAAGCGATTCGGACAAAGCCTTGCGGCCAGTTAAATGCAAGTGTTACAGAAAAGCAATCACAATGAGAGCACATTTATTATATTTGACCAGTTTTGTGGCCGGTGAAGCTGTTTCCCAACGTATAACATTACAACTGGGCTGAGAAAATTTCCTTGAGGGTACATCAAATGCGAAGAATACCTCTAGATATCCGATTCTCTAGATACAGTATATAGTCTGTTCAAGCGAAGAAGGCATTCTGGTAAGATGGGAAAATTACTCCAGTTCGGTCATTATTGGTTCAAAAATTATAAATTTGGTTTCAAGTTGTAGGAAAAATTCTGATCTTCAATTTGAGACTAAATTTATAATTTTTGAACCAATATTGATCGAACTGGAGTCATTTTTCCATCTTGCCAGAATGTCTTCTTTGCTTGGGCAGACTACCTCTGTAGCCCTACACATACGTAGCTTGTTCCCGGAATATGAATAAAATGTACCCTCTAGCTTCTCACCCCCCTGAGTTGCACCCTCTACAGTTCCTCACACCCCTGGAACTATGTTACCGTTGATGTCAGTCTAGCTATGTTTGACCTAGGTCCAGCTATGTATTTCATATAGGTTTCTATGCTATGTGCATAGACTGATGCCCGGTTTTTCCAAGCACACTCAAATTTGAGGGACCCTCAAGTTCACTACAGTTTACTACATTTCCTATACTTATCATAGAAAATGTCAGCTGTTCATCAAAATTTGAGGGACCCTCAAGTTCACTACAGTTTACTACATTTCCTATACTTATCATAGAAAATGCTTGGAAAAACCGGGCATAAGTTAACAATCATAGTAGGCCTATAATCTTTGTGCTACCTGCCTTGGTTATCATCTTCTAACATGTAGTCAACGTTTTAGAGATATCGACTTTATGAAGTAAGTGTACTCTTTGATAGGATTTTGTTAAAATGAGTTGAAAAAACAACACTTTTTAAAATGCAATAGAAAAGTACACCAAAGAAAGTACCATAGTTGGAAACTTGAAAATATTTCAATAATTCGAAAAAATTAAGAATTTAACTCACCACCAATTATACATCAGATGTTTATGAATACATCTCATTAACAAATTCTTCTAAAAATTATCATTGATGATAGAGGAATATTCCAAAATTTGCTGATCACCTGATTCACCAATACACATTCGTGAATAAACACATCCAAATTGCCTCACTTCAAATTTTGTTTATTTTATTGAAAAACTAATTAACACCAAATCCAATGAAAACGTTGCTCAAATTATAGTGTCGGATGGTACCAATCAATTAGTAAAAACCAGAACTCTCTATGTGGCCTATGAGCCGAGATATAATCGAAAATATATGGCGTATTATGCCACGTTTACACCGGAATGTTAATAACTTTTGTGAATAACGTATTACTATATAGACTTATATATTATAAATCATATAAAATTCATCAACAATCAATGTTATTAACATTCCGGTGTAAACGTGGCTTTTGGGATTTTTCGCAAGGCAGAGTAACTAGTTAAAAAATGTATAAAAACATAAGAGAGATGGGTGTGCTCTAGTTAAGTGCTTTAAGTGCTCTAAGTGCTTACATCTTGCTAAGATACCTGAGCAATACTGGCATACAATGAACTCAATACAGAGTTTTTCTAATATAGAAAAAATGTGTGAGCACTCATCAACTATTATGTTTAATAATTCAATAAATAATCTCTAAATATGGTTTATAGATGGCAATATGAATGGAATCATAGATGGAAATCAAAATCACAGTACCCTTTTATCAATTTCATTTTAATTTTCATCTATAAAATTTATCTATAGAATTGACAGAAAGGAAACATGGTAACATGATTACATGGCTAGAAAAGTAATTAAAATTAATGCAATGACTATAATCATTCATATACAGCACATTCTGTATGTATCAAGTTTGCAATAAGATAATTTTCAAGTGTAATATGAAATAGGAGTTTTTCTGTAATGTATTTTTGAAAGCAACGTAATACAAGATCATTTTATGGCTTATTATTCCATTCATAGAGAATTTGAAAATATTAACCTACTCCTAAAATATTAGTGTTAGTATTTTAACTGTATCCAATCAATTCTAAAGCACTTTAACAATAACTATTTTTCTGAACATTCAATGCACAGAAATAATATCTAATCAACAAATTATAATTTCAAAGGCTCGTTTTGGAAACTAAAACTGTCAAAGAAATCTGATAAGGAAGTCTATAATTATAATTATGTATTAAAGAAAACGGAACGCAAAAAATTAGTTGATGAAGCTTAATAGTTTACTCAAATTAAAATTTATTTATTTATTTGGATGAGTAAAACGATCGTAATTGATTTAAATTTTTTGCAAATCTTATGATTATGTTACATCAGGTTTCTTACTACAAATTGATATTGATATTTATTTTTGGTATGAAGACGATGGAGTTCTGAAAAAATTTCAAAGCAATATAATCTCATTCATGACTTTGGATCGTGTTATCCTATCTTTCCTATTAAAACCGCTGACACTTTTGAATCAATATGAAACTGACGAACAGTATGCTGTGATTAAATTAATGCTGATCTGGTGGAATCGAATTGCTTCCTGGAAAATTGAAGTCATTACAGGCGCAAGCAATGAGCTTGGATCGAATTTCTCATGTGAATGTTTTGCTTGGTGTAGAGTTCATCACTGTCTACTATAATAGAATAATCTTCCAACATCGCATCGAGAGAAGTGGATTATTCTATTATATTTTCTATTTCAATTTTGAATTCCAATTCTACCGCTCTACCCACCACTCAATATAATAATGATTATAATAATGACCTTCTTTCCTATAACATTTTTTCTGACAGACTATCTTGTTCGATGGTTTAAAATCATACATGGTAGCTTCATTTAGAAGATTATTGATGTAAATCATTTAATTAAAAATTCAAAACTGCGCTACGAGCTGCAGTCTGACCAAGCAAAGAAGACCCTCTGGCAAGATGAGAAAATGACTCCAGGTAGGTCAATATTTGTTCAAGAATCATAAAATGTGGTCTTAACAGTAGATCAAACTGTTTCCTACAATTTGATATCAAATTAATAATTTTTGAACAATTTATAACTTTTGACCAAGCTTAAGTTATTTTCCCATCTTGCCAAAGGGTCTTCTCTGCTTGGACAGACTGTAGCTAAAGAAGACCCTCTGGCAAGATGAGAAAATGACTCCAGCTCGGTCAATATTGGTTTAAAAATATTTATTTGGTCTCAAATTGTAGATCAGAATTTTTCCTACAACTTGAAACCAAATTTATAATTTTTGAACTAATAATGACCGAGGTGGAGTCAATTTCCCATTTTGTCAGAGGGTCTTCTTTGCTTGGATAGACTAAAGCCTACTGGCAGAGACAATGTATAATATCTCTACATATATTACTCATATATTGTATACATCTATATGTATATCATATAGATGATATATTGTATGTATACATATACAGATATAGATGTATACATTGTATACATCTCTATCTATACATTGTCTCTGCTACTAGTAAGAAAACGAATCGATCTTGATATTGTCAAATCACACTTTATTATTATATTCAGATACAGGACCATGTTTGTGTTAACCAACACATTTTATCGGCTGTACTGAAGATGGAAAGATATCAGAATGCACAGTCATGTATCTACACTCTACAGTATCTATTAATTAATAAAGTGTAATTTGACTATATCTTTTTCACTATAGATATTTTTCTTACTATAGAGATTCCACAACAACATGAACTTTTCAAATCTATATCTATATAAGCCAAATGGCACTGACTGATTCATTCATCACCAGAACTAAAAATCCACTGAACCGAATGCGTTCAAATTTGGCAGGCATGTTCTGCTGGACGTTTAGACGCGCGCTAAGAACGGATTTTAAAAACTTTTCGAGGATACGCCAAATATTTAGGTTTTTCTGTTGTTTTCCGGCGTTTTCTCAATTTTTTCGAGAACCAATCGGTAGAAAATGTTGATATTTGGTAGGTAGGTTCAGATAAGGTCTAGAAATGTTGTGTTAAAATATTTTTGAATTCCGTTCAAGATTACGCCAGTAATCAGGTTTTTCAAAATTGTAGATGTATTGCGGGTTGCATATCTTTCGCATGATTCGACCAATCCTTACTGTAAATTCAATGGTTCAGTGAGATTATAGATAAACTAATTTGGAAGATATTGAATCAAGTTTCAAACTATGTCCGATATAGTTCCCAAGGTTACGCTCAATATTAGCGTTTTACCATTTTTCGGAATTTTCAGAGTTTTTCTTGGATTTTTCGAGAATAAATCGGTAGAGAATGTCGAAATTTGGTGAACAGGTCCAGATTAGGTCTAGAAATGCTGTGTTCAATGAATTTTGAATTCCTTCTGAACGGAATTTGCAGGCGAGCGAAGCGAGCCTGTTTGTCTCAGCTGACACTGACAGAGGTTTTGCAGGCGAGCGTAGCGAGCCTGTCCGACTCACTTACACTGTCTATACTGTCGGGGGTCCAGAAGGCGAGCGAAGCGAGCCTGCCGGCTAGTTCTATAATATACTTAGAAGCTACAATAATTAGAAGCTTCAATCAGAAGATTATTGATATTAATCAAAACACATGAAAGTAATGAAATACTCACCGGCGGCTCGTGCCCACGTAACAGGTGAAGTGCTGTACAGTATAAGATACGGGCAATTCACCTGTTTCATGGGTACGAGCCGCCAGTGAAAATACTACATGAAATTATATTACCTTTTCTAACATAACTGAATCTTGAATAGTAGATTATTGATCTTAGTATATATTATACATATATACATATACTCTTGTATTCAAAGTATAAGGTAGTAAAGAGTAATTTTAAAATATGTATTATTTTCCTTATTATAATGAGATTCCTTAATTATTTGCCGGCCCGGTTGGCGCAGTGGACTGGGGCGTCACAACCTTCAGTCCGCTAGCGCTGCCTGGTCAGGGTTCGAGTAGGCATGGCTGTTTTTATCCTCATCAATCATCTTCGTACTCATTATCCATTACTCACGCACAAGCTAAAAATGCTTATGTGTGCATCATGCGAAAAATTATATAATTATACTAGCCGGCAGGCTCGCTTCGCTCGCCTTCTCCGCCTAGCCAGTATAGGCATATGGACCCCCGACAGTATAGGCACTAGTGTAGTGTAGTCAAACGGACTCGCTTCGCTCGCCTGCAAAACCTCTGTCAGTGTCAGCTGAGGCTCGCTTCGCTCGCCTGCAAATTCCGTTCAGAAGGGATTAGAAATTTATTGAGCACAGCATTTCTACATCTAATCTGGACCTGTTTACATAATTTCAACATTTTATGCCAATTTGTTCTAGAAAAATCTAAGAAAAACTCAGAAAATTACAAAAAATAGTAAAACGCTAATATTAAGCGTAACCTTGGGAAGTATATCGGACATAGTTTGAAACTTGATTCAATATCTTCCAAATTAGTTCATCTATAATCTCGCTGAACCATTGAATTTACAGTAAGGATTGGTCGTATCAAGGCGGAAGATATGCAACCCGCAACACATCTACAATTTTGAAAACCTGATTACTGGCGTAATCTTGAACGGATTGCAAAAATATTTTAACACAACATTTCTAGACCTTATCTGAACCTGCCCACCAAATATCAACATTTTCTACCAATTGGTTCTCGAAGAAATGAGGAAAACGCTGAAAAACTCTAGAAAAACTAAAATATTTGGTGTATCCTTGAAAAGTTTTTAAAATCCGTTCTTAGCACGCGTCTAAATGTCCAACTGAACATGCCTGCCAAATTTGAACGCATTCGGTTCAGTGGATTTTTAGTTCTGGTGATGAATGAATGAGTGAATGAATCAGTGCCATTTCGTTTTTATATATAGAGATATATCACCATCAACTTTACAAATTTCAGATTTTTCTAGATTAGCTACTAGAGTTTTCAACACAATTTTATGTTGAATCAGTTGATTATTGATCCTAATCACATCATCGAACAACTCACACTTTGTCTCGTAGGCTAGCACGACAAATAGCCGTCGCTACGCTCGCTTATCTCGGCACACGTTCGCAATGCGTTCCTACTAAGTAGGCAATTTCATCCCTTGTATAAAACACCAACCCTGGACCAAGAAGGACACCGAGAAGCCATAGAGTGCAGTTGTGTGTTGACATTAAAGATAAAAAGATGCTGTTTTGTGCGTGAGGGTGGGGGAGGGAGATGGTCCGGTGTCCGGAGGTCGCAAGGTTAAGGGTGGAGGTATAGTCTGTCCAAGCAAAGAAGACATTCTGGCAAGATGGAAAAATGACTCCAGCTCGGTCGATATTGAATCAAAAAATTAGAAATTCGGTTTCAAATTGTAGAAAAAGTTCTGCTCTACAATTAGAGACCAAATTGATAACCTTTGAACCAATATTGATCGAGCTGGAGTCGTTTTCCCATCTTGCCAAGAAGTCTTCTTTGCTTGGACAGAATATCATGAAAGAGGAGGAGGAGGATGAGGAGGAAGAATAAGAAAGAGGAGTCAACGGATGTCCGAGCTTATTGACTGGCCTGTGACGCATTCTTGTTCGTTTTTTATGGGCAATAGCGCATCCTGTGTCTAGCAAGGGATGTGTCCCGTATCTACAATATCGCACAAAACATCGGAAAAAATCTCGGTCTAGCATTCAGAGCGACGCTGGGTGAGTTATGACCCGGCCGGCGCGCGAGCCTTCCAAAATTATTGGAATTAGCCTCCTTCAACCCCTCCCCCCTCCTCTAGCCACCCCTCCACTAAGGGATGCTGCCTTTAAATTATATCCGATGCTTTGATTTATACACGTCCGGCCGTCTAGCTTTCTGTGCACAGTTTACTCATATATCTATATTTATCAATGAACTTTGCTTTGAACCTAGGTTTGTATATCTATATCTATTCATGATCTTCACTTAAAACCAGGGTTCTTATATCTATATCTATCAATAAACTTTGATTCGAATCAATATTTGTATATCTATTTCCATGATCTTTACTTTGAACCAACGTTTTTTATATCTATATATCTACTTTAAACCAACGTTTTTTATATCTATATTCATCATAGATCTTTGGTTTGAACCAGCGTTAATATACCTATATCTATCTACGAACCTTGGTGTTAGCCCACACAGTTTAGGCATAAAGAAGTTTTTCGCGTCATTTGAGTTGGACCCCTTTGAAAAACGGACAGTTTTTTGTAAACGGCCTCCATTATTATCGTAATGTTGTGATGAATAACAGTGAATTATGCCTAGAAAGGGGGACTATCACATGAGATTTGTGAATAGTAATGGTTTTTACACTGGAATACATTCGAGCTAGATGAAATCAATGTACAGAAGCCTATTCTATTCATACTATCAACTTAACATGTGATCACATAATAATTTTTTTAATAAATAATAATTCATAATTGTAATCTTATATTCAATCAAAATTTTGTTTATTGCACAATTAATATACAGTACAAGAAAAATACTTGAAAGTTATTCATAATTAATGCAATTTCATTAATACATTGTGATAATTTTATTTTACTTTTATTTCTATGTGAGAAGAATGAGCCTACATAGGCACTGTAGCCTGTGCGTAGTTTCGAAGTCATGAGTTGTCTCTCCAATGTCCAATATAAATCTATAAAATTCTATTACGACTATCTTTAGTAAAGTTACTAAAGTATAATGAACTATTCTTTCACATTCATACAATATTGAGCTATTAATCCATTGTTTATTATACAAATATATTCATTGAAATTAAATGTGATTATTAAGAGTATTGAATCAATAGTATTTCAAAAATTGTTGTCTTTAGTAAAGAACTGATTGTTCACCGTAAAATGAATATTCATATTTTTGTTTAGTTGATCCGCCATCAAGATTAGCCGCCATTTCAAGCAACACTATTTCCGCCATTTTGTGTACCATTCAACTACTGTCCAGAGATTTCAACCAATCAGGTGCTTGAAGAGAATAAGCTACCCAATCACGTGATAGTAACGTCTATTAAACTCGTCTTCTAAGTTACATGGCTAAATTTTGTCGGTCAAACACAATTTTGCCTAAGAAATAGCTTTCGAGAAAAATTCATTTGAAAAGTTGAATCAATTCAGATTTCTATGGAATAATGATTATTGGAAAAATCGATCTCATAAAAGGTGAGGGTTTTATTCAGAGTCTTCTTTCAGAAAATCACTCAAATTAAAAACAAATCCCTATATCCTTTCTTTCAACGAACACACCCCTTTCCTATTGTGCTCACCTGCCAAATTCTGATAATTATAAAATTTACCAAGTGTCAAAGAGTAAGAAAGAAAGAGAATTACAGAACAAAAAGAGATAAAGATACACAGAGAGTAACAAGCAGTTTTAGAGAGAGAAAAGAAAGTATGAGAGAGATGATGAAAATGGGAAATGGGGGACGATGAGAGTAAAAGAGAGAGAGAATGAGAGTGATAGAGAAAGAGAGAGAGAGTAATGAGAGAGAGAAGAGAGAGAGAGTAATAGAGAGAGAGATAGAGATAGAGAGAGTGAGAGTAATAGAGAGAGAGAGAGAGATAGAGAGATAGAGAGTAATAGAGAGAGAGAGAGAGAGAGAGAGAGAGAGAGAGATTCAGATTAGATTAATTAAGAGAGAGATAGATAAAGATATTACTTTATTAATATAAATGAGTAACAAAATTATCCTATAAATTTCACAAAATAGAGACTTCTAGTAAAAATAGAAAACGGTGATGTAATGAATGCAAAATTTATACAGATTTAATTCTGCAAAATGAATAAGAGTGTAAGTTATCTAAGTGAAAAGGCGAAGTTTAGACATATATATCCATTCTTGGAGAAAGAGATAATAGAGAAGAGAGAGAGAGAGTAATAGAGAGAGAGAGAGAGAGAGAGTAATAGAGAGAGAGAGAGAGAGAGAGAGAGAGTAATAGAGAGAGAGAGAGAGAGACTGAGTGAGAGGGCGGTTAAGAGAATGAATGAATGAATTAATGAATGTTCTATTTTTCTCCTGGTAATGTTGAAACCATAAGGTTCCCTCTTCCACCTAACCAGGGCAACAGAATTACACAAAACAAATGATAGTAGTCTACTTCTAAAACTAAAACATTGATACGAAATAAGAAAGGATATTGTGTGAATGATGAAGAGAGGAAGAGAGAATGATGAAGAGAGGAAGAGAGAGGGAGAATGATGAAATGAGTAAGAGCAAGAGAATAGAGGAATGGAGTGTGAGAGTTAGTGGGTGAGAGAGTGAGAGAGTAAGAGAGAACGATATAAAGTCAGTGTGTGACACACAGAGAAGGAAATGTTACAAAGAGTAGAACCATTCAGCTTTATAAACCGTGTACTTTTCAGTAGGGGTTTCCGACACTGTCAAAATCTCTGCAGTAACAAAGGTGTACTGGTAATGGTGTGATGTTGAGGGAGGGGGTTGAATATGATGGTTGGGGGTTGAATATAGGGTAGGGGGCTAGATTTCATGACAGCCTTGTTGACGTTCCGTTTCACTTCAAATTGGTTTCATTTTGTGAAACAACAACCGGGTAGAGCTTAAGGGTAGGTGGTGAGGGTGAAAAGAGCGTCGGAAAACCCTCTGGCTGCAGTTTTCTTCTACTTTCTTTCGGTTTTCACCGACTTTCAATCGTTTTTCTTTTAGTTTTCTCTTCTTTTGTACTCTTACTTTATTTGGGAGGAAGTTTTTTTGAAAACTCGCTAACCTGTTTGCAAACGACACTTTCAATTGTTTCCAGAGGAGGAGAAATATTTTCTTTTCAATATTACTGAGAAATATTTTTAAAATTATAAAAATTGATATTTGCAATGTTGGAGTTTGTAACGGGTCAGCTGTGTCATTGAGACTGGCTTCAAGGTCGTTGGTTGCAAAGCAATGATTGCCATTTGTCAAAGTAGAAAATGTTATGAGAAGAAATAGTAGTTTCCATTTTTAATTTAATTTTCATTTTAATTTCATAGTAATTCTATCACTACCCTTCAACTTGAATACATCCACCTCTATATTTCTATTATTATTGGGCTGATTCATCATTATTTTAATAATTCGTGTGTTTTTTTTTCTAAACCGCTTACTTATTAAATAATAAATAATTAATCGTAAACAATCATTAAAATAAAACAATAATTAAATCGTACACACTTTTCCAGAGGAAAGAAACCTCTCTGCGTACTGCACTAACTTACTTCTCATAACCTGTTTTACTTTGACAAATGGCAATCAATGCTTTGCAACCAACGACCTTGAAGCCAGTCTCAATGGCACAGCTGACCCGTTGAAGGTGAAAGTGAATCCTCCCCGATCCACGGCTCTCAATTTGATAGCCGCTTGTATAATTGAATTTGTGGCGTTGCGGTCCGGTGTAATGTTTAATGTAAATGTTTTCACACGCAGCTGTTTAAAAGGATTAGGAAGGGGAGGGTGTCACAGGGGGGCTTGGGAGACGGCCAGGGTGTAAGGTAAGGGTGTAGAAGGGGGTTGGAAGGGGTTTGATGTGGCTTTATCGAAGCCTTATCAGTACGCGGCGCGGATGACTGCGTTACCTAACAGCTAATAAAGCCTCTAAAACTACGCCACGTTGAGACCTTAAAGAGTATTAGAATAAAGAATTAGTATTAAAGTATTATAAACGCACTTTCCAACTTGAAATACACTGTACCCCCTATTCAATACGAGTAACTCAAAGTCGAAGGTTACATCAAACAGAATGTGTGGACGAGAAACGAAAGTCAGTCATCTAATATAATCGATCTAGCCTAATACTCACTGTGAAGTGCTGTACAGTAATAGATGCAGGCACTTCACCTGTTTCGTGGGTACGAGCCGCCAGTGCAGTAATACTTTGTAATTGCATTATCATTGCCCGACTTGAAACAGTATCACATTATCGTATTGACCCTACCAAATTTCTAGCGTGTCAATAAAGCTTCAACACTATACACTGTTTAATCATTGATTGGCTTGTTTGTGTCTTCTAAAAAAATAAATGAACGGATTACTAAAAAAACTAAATTAGCTCCAAGTAACAGTGGGCCTACTGACTGTTTTAGGGGTTTATTTTATACATATAAGATCCTGTTTACTGGAAATTAATTGGAGGTCAAGAAAAAAGGGTAGGAGATAGTTCGAAAAAGTTTCAATTTCTATTTTATTTTTTGAGATTGTGCTATCAGTGCGTAGGTAACAAGGGGGATGATGATATATATATGACGACTGGTTTTTAGGCCGGGAATCGGATTAGACAGTAGGCCACTGGACTTTCTATCTACTGTAATACATGAAGTATTTTTCCCATAAATTATTTTCACTTCTACACATTTCAAATGAAACATGAAACATGTTTTGAAGGCATACCTATAGTCTGATCAAGTAAAGAAGACCCTCTGGCAAGATGAGAAAATGACTCCAACTCGGTCAATATTGGCTCAAAAAATATCGATTTGGTATCAATTTGTGGATCAGAATGTTACCTACGATTGAGACCAATTCAATAATTTTTGAACAAATAATGACCAAGCTGGAGTCATTTTCTCATCTTGCCAGAGGGTCTTCTTTGCTTGGACAGACTATACCTTCATAAAAGACATTGAACATTTGAGCCTTTACACCTTCAAACGAAATTTGACCATTTGGCTGTTTGATATTGGTAGGGATGCCGCAGATCAGCTCATCTATTCGGCATACAGATTTTAATTGTTTTTATTATTATATAATATGCCTTATCTGAATAGCATTCTTTTATTTCATTCTATTTTTTCAAATTTTCTTGAAGTTTATCATAATTTTTTCATAATACATTCCCATTAAACTTGTTTAAGTTTTTATTATTTTTCTTTGTGAAATACTTTATTATTTTGTTAATTACATATACTGTATTATATATATATATATATATATATATATATATATATATATATATATATATATATATGTATTATATATATTTTTTTATTCATATACATTTTTCCTAACATGCCATTTTAAGTTTGTTTGGAACTCTTTCCTCACACACAGATTCATCTATGTGGGGAAAATTCCCAAGATGTGTATTGATTTTTCTGTTATGTATTAATTTCTGGATAATTATTGTGAATAAAATTCTATTTGATTTTGATTTGAAACACACTTTCTGAACGTGGAATGTTTATTTCACAGTGGAACAATTTGAAACAACAAAAACAACAAAATGAAACAACATTGAAATAATTTATGGCTCGTTCGTGAATCGGTTAGTAAATTTGTTAAAAATTTATTAAATTCGAAGATATAAAATTAAACTGATGTTAGGCATCTACTTTCTCTTTTGAATTCAAAAACATCATCTAGGCATATAGCATAGCTGAATGACAACTTCAATGGACAACATCAGCTGTTTGAGCGCACAAGGAGCAGACGAAACTGCGTAACTTATAAGCATCAGCTAATAAGGGTATGAACATTTAAGATTTCTCGGTGAGTTATAATCTAACGTTCGATAATCTAGAATGCCAAATCCTCAATACAACCAAAGACAATGTACTATTATATTATAATGTACTATTAAACAATATAATAGTACATTGTCTTTGATACAACTAATTCATAAAATCTGGTTCCTTAAAAAAAAAAAAAAACAATTTCACAAAGCAACAAGTCTTAAGACTGTTCTGACTATTCTTGAGACTATTCTAAGACTGACTATTCTTGTTTATATGTTATTAACCATGGTTACTGACAATGGTACTTGTGATAACAAGTTGTAAATTACAGACGTTTCACAAAGGAAATGAGGTACAATTGTACAATTTCACAAGTGTTCCCACCCATCAGTGCCATCTGTATCGGTTTTCGATACTATTAATAGTTTGCACTGATATAGTTTTGGTTAAAATTTAAATTATGTGTGGTGAAGATAGATTGGTAAAATTGATTAAGAAAATAAATGAATAATTGAAAATCCAATTACTTAAACCCTTATGTTATTTGGAATAAAAATTAATGAAACATTGCCAATCCTTTTAGATCCATTACTTGAACTAAAAAATTATTACAGTGAGCTTGGAGTCGTCTCCCCTCATCTCACTTGCTATAAACATAGCGTACATTCTACTGGTACTGATGATTTTTCTAATTTATTGAATTAAACTTTTGTGACTCATATTGGGCATATTAAAATGTACAAAGAAACAATATAAAATAGTTCTAATCATTCAAAATAACATTGAAGCCTTGAAAAGCATATTCATTAACACTTTTAACTTATACTTACTTAGGTCTATTCATAGGTAGAAATTTCATGGTTAATTACAAGTTTATTTGACTTGTTCGTTACCATGCCAACGTTCGTGAAACACTTGTTCATAACCGGCGGAACGCTTGTAGAATTGTTAAAATTCACTTGTTACCACAAGTCTACAATATTGTGCGTTCGTGAAACGCCTGTAATCAGCTGGATTAGTAAATTTGTTATAAATCATGGTTAGTAACAAGACTTGTTACGTTGTGAAATAGGGCCCCGAAAACATCTTTCCACGCATAAAAACAGCGAAAATACGCCCTTCAGGACTTATTGTGACCTTCAAGTATGAAGTAAACTGATCACAATATTCAAATTGACAGAGAACTTGAACCGATCTCAATAATCCAGCATGTGTAGCAGTAATAAGTTATGTTTTTCCCAACAGTAAGCAAATAATTCACAAAAAGACAATCACTATTCAAATATGTGAATATGAATTTTTAGGCTGGTTGAAATATTTCGGCGGAAGCCTACGTTGAATAGGATGATTTTGCACTTTTTGAAATATCTTTTGGTATATCTACTGCCTGATTATTGCGAAATCAGCTCCAAACCAGTGAAAATTCCGCCAAAGTACAAAGACCTTTTGTGTAAATTCGAGGCAACTACCGGACAATGACACAAAAACAAATTATTGAACTAGAAAGTTGCAAAACTACCATCTTGTGTCACTGCTATTATAATCAACCAGTGAATAATAGTATAGATTCAGAGCCGTAGTTCCAATTTCCAGCGTTAAAAATAATTTTTCCAAATCAGTATTCACGGTAATCACCGATTTTCCTAATCTATTATTTTAATAGTCATTTTGAATAGTGAAGAAAAAGGGCTGTTTTCTCTTTCCCTATCATGATTATTATTGTGTGTGTTGTCTCTCTTTGAAAAAATTAATAAATTAATAACCTTATTTTAGACCGATGAATCTTGATTCTCTCCAATTTCTGTACATCTCCAATTATTTGTGAAACATAAATTGTTTGGTCTAAATCGTTTCTCAACACACATCTGATAAATTGATCGTTAATTATTCATGAAAAAAATATCATAATGTACATCATATTCATACCCAAAATTAAGGAATTAATTAAGAATAAAAAATTAAGAGTTAAGAGTAAAAATTCATGGAGCTATTGTTCAAGTTTAAGCTGTTTGAAATAGATTTTTTCTTTTTGTATTCATTACTCAAGGGCATATACTCACTTGTAATTCAACTAGTAATTATAAATCTAACTCTCACCAGCATATTCACATATTTATTTATTTATTTATTTATTTATTTATTTATTTATTTATTTATTTATTTATTTATTTATTTATTTATTTATTTATTTATTTATTTATTTATTTATTTATTTATTTATTTATTTATTTATTTATTTATTTATTTATTTATTTATTTATTTATTTATTTATTTATTTATTTATTTATTTATTTATTTATTTATTTATTTATTTATTTATTTATTTATTTATTTATTTATTTATTTATTTATTTATTTATTTATGTTACAAATGTAACTGACATTGAGAGATAGAATACTAAGGTAATTCTTGTGCTATTCTATCTTTCAAATTTATTATATGATACAGTCCAAAATGTAGGTTAGACTATGTTCAGTTATGTTTCTTGATTTCTCAATTTTCAATGCAAACCCTTTCAAACATAGAATTTTGAATTAAGATGGATTAAGCACCAAATTAAATAACGTAATTACACTCAATAAGCACATTGTCCTAATCACAATCAGGCAACCGTAAAATATATAGGCAGTGAAGTGGTATTTTGGAGAGTAAAAGATGAGAAAAATGTGAGAAGAAAAGTATTTTTATTAAAATCTTGATCTCTATAACTAACAAGCCGGCAGGCTCGCTTCGCTCGCCTTCTCCGCCTAGGGGCTCCGCCCCTGGACCCCGACGGTATCAGCAGTGTCAGTGAGTAAAACAGGCTCGCTTCGCTCGCCTGCATAACCTCTGTCAGTGTAAGCTTACACAAACAGGCTCGCTTCGCTCGCCTGCTAATTCCGTTCAGAAGGGATTCAAAACTTATAGAACACAGCATTTCTAGACCTAATCTGGACCTGTTCACCAAATTTCGACATTTTCTACCAATTTATTCTCGAAAAATCCAAGAAAAACTCCGAAAATTCCGAAAAATAGTAAAACGCTAATTGAGCGTAACCTTGTGAACTATATCGGACATAGTTTGAAACTTGATTCAATATCTTCCAAATTAGTTTATCTATAATAATCTCGCTGAGCCATTGAATTTACAGTAAGGATTGGTCGTATCAAGGTGGAAGTTATGCAACCCGCAATACATCTACAATTTTGAAAAACCTGATTACTGGCGTAATCTTGAACGGAATTAAAAAATATCTTAACACAACATTTCTGGACTTTATCTGAACCTACCTATCAAATATCAACATTTTATACCAATTGGTTCTCGAGAAAATTGAGAAAACGCCGAAAAACTATAGAAAAATTTTAATGTTTGGCGTATCCTTGAAAGGTTCCTAAAATCCGTTCTTAGCACGCGTCTAAACGTCCAACTGAACATGCCTGCCAAATTTGAACGCATTCGGTTCAGTGGATTTTTAGTTCTGGTGATGAATGAATCAGTCAGTCAGTCAGTCAGTGCCATTTCGCTTTTATCTCTATAACTAATATAATAATAATAATTATATACTGTATCTCACTCTGACCCATACCAGGCTTTGGCACTATAATACAGGTATTAAGCTATTCTACAAACCCGTACTAAAACTTTCTAAATGGTATTTCCGCGGCTCAATTCACTTCTAAGAAGGTTTTCTTATTGCTCTTCTCCAACTTACTAGTATCAAATAAATCTATAAGCTACACAAATAGGTTCCAATAATGATAAAGTCCTTCAGATTCGATACATATATCATATTCAATTCAATTAATTTAAATTCATTTTATTCATACACATAAAATTAATTATTAATTTACTGTTTTTTTATTTTAAATAATAATTATTATCAAAGTACCCTTTTTCAATTATTTTTTCAATGTATTACATGTTGATAGTCATCAAATACGATCGAATACGAAAATGACTATCAACAGTCGAAACATGTAATGCATTGAAAAATAATTGAAAAAGGGTACTTTGATAATTATTTAAAATAAAAAACAGCGATAAAAGTAGTCCTGAGATAAAGAAAACATTAGTATAATAAATTTCATCAATAACATTACAAAATTAGATGAATTATATATATCTGGTAACACTAAAGAAGAAGTCTATGCAACCTATTTGATTGTATTGTGCATCTTCATGGAAGGAATTTTTTTAAGAATGCAAGTTCTTCATGAGTTAAGATTCAAAATCAATGTTATAATTCATATCAGAATATTTGTGAGTCTATTCACAAATATTTCAAGTAACAAATATTATATTTGTGAGTGTATTGAATATTTAAAGTTTCCATAACTAAGGAGAAAACTGATTTTCTTGAAAATGATCCCAACGTAAACAAACGGATCAATTCACTTGGGAAAATGATCAGGGAAACGCAAAACAATCGACAATGCAGGAAGATGTATTCGACTTATAAGGAATACTGTCAGCTTAGCGAAATTCATCAGTATTGTCATTGAGGCTGAATAAGGAAAAATCATTATTTATCTCAATTCAAGTGTTGTGAATGGAACACAGAGAAATTATACATAGCTTGCAGCATCTGGCCTCAGCTATTTTAAATATGAGACCGAAATATTATTTTAAAACAGAGTAGGCTTTCATAAATGTTTGATTCTAATAATGAATTCCTAGTAAGTTGAAGTTGTCTGTAGGCTATGTATAATATTATTTCCCATTTCAAAATTGTTATTCTGATTCTACTACTCTTTTATCAACTACGAGTCATAACTATTTTACTTGGAGAGAACCGATTATTTGAATCATCAGCTTATTTGAAACGTGAAACCAAATATGTAGTAGATATTGTAATTCTTCAATTCATTTCTATTGAGAATTGTGTATGAATCTATTCAATAAAATTAATATGTTGACTAACTAAAATTCATATTTTACTAGAGATTAATAATGGTGTAACAACCGAAACCGGTACTTCGATTCTTGATAAATCTGTGATTTGACAGTATATTATGTTTTTATTTAATAATAGGTTCCTCTTTATATTGGGTTCCTTCAGTTTCCACTCATTTCTGAGAAATAGAACTAATTTCAAGAAAAAAAATGAATCCAGAGAAAATATCATCAATGAAAACATGAAATGATTTCACGTAATCACGTAAATGGAAACATGTTCAGTCTTTGTACCAGCACCAAAACATTTTTCAATTTTAACATTTTTCATTTATAATATTTCAATTATTCTCGTGACAATCATGTACAATTTAAAATATTGTATTATGTAATAATTTTGTATATACATGTACAATTGAAAATAATGTGATATTTATAAACTCTATAACAATATCTTTATTATATGTGTCAGAAAATACGTAAATTATCTTTTTATTTGTTATGTTGGGATATTGAAAATACTTTACTGTCAAATTAATAGCACTGGCGGCTCGTGCCCACGAAACAGGTGAAGTGCTGTACAGTAGAAGATACGGGCACTTCACCTGTTTCGTGGGTACGAGCCGCCAGTGATTAATAGTCCAATATTTGGGTAATATTATCACTCCAATGTTTTAAAAGTTTAAGTATTCTGGGAGCCAGCTTCACATAATCATTAATTGAAACTCTATTTCATATTAATGAATAATTATTCACAGTTATAATTTTTTGTATGATAGAAAATACTTGAAAAGTCTTCAAACAATCAACAATTTCCATTGAAACTAGGAACAATCAAGATCAAATTGAATGTGAAGTACATAAGCAAATTTCATAAACAGGTTATTGAACTCAAAACATTATTTCTCGATTCGTACGCATCTAGGAGCAATAAAGTTGAAAAATTTAACAGAAACCAACAACTTCACACATATTAGGAAATAAAAAAATTATTGTAAAGGTGTAATAATGATTCAGCAAAAAATCTATCATAAAATTTTCTTCACAGCCAGGTGTATAAGTACAACAAGTATCGTGTGATCTGTAGACCTAATTTATTACAACTCAACTCACAGTACCAATAAAAACAAATTTTTACGTAACATCTCCACAACTAATCATAGAACTGTTCTTATAAATGAATTCTCGCAGATTTCTCAATACAGTAACGCCTGTCCAAGCAAACAAGACATTCTGGTGAGATGGGAAAATGATTCCAGCTCGGTCAATATTGATTCAAAAACCATAAATTTGTTCTCAACTTGTATGAAACATTCTGATCTACAATTTGAGACCAAATTTACAATTTTTGAACCAATATTGACCGAGCTGGAGACATTTTCCCATCTCACCGGTATGTCTTGTTTGCTTGGACGGACTATATCAATACATTTGTTGTAGTTTTACCTGTGTAAACCGATGTTCCATTTAGAGAAGAGGTTGACGAACTTCAGTTGAAATCAGAATAATAATACGAACCGATTTAAGTAGTTCATTGAAATGTTCCACATAATTGAAGTATTGCGAAATACGGATTGTAGTTTACATAGAACTCGAACCAAAGTTCTATCAATAATATTCCTATAGACCAGTGATGTTGTTGAATGTTATTGAATTTGTAAAGACAAATAATAACGATTGCATTCGATCTAACACAAATCATTTTAGAAAAGTGGAAAACTGTACGGTACCGCGCAAGACAATTGAATGGATTGATACGAAATATTGAATACAATGATATTGAATAAGATACGAACATTTTTAATTTTTATTGAAATTCACCTTAGAAGTATCGGTATCAGTTGACTAGAGTAGAATGCATTGAAATAGTCGTACGGAAACTGGATCAGCAGGGTACCCTCTCACCCCCTTGCACTCATACACAGTGCCATTTCGTCATGTATATTATTATATTATTTAATATATATCATATATATATTTATTCAATTTAAATTATATATTATTAAAATCATAGATATAGTCAACTACACAGATACTAGAACACAGTAGTGTTTTATAGTATCCGTGTTCTATTATATAAGCAACTTGGTTCATGTTAAAATAAAAATTAATTTTTATCCATAATCAAATCAAATCAATGAATATTCATCTAAATCAATATATAATCATCTGATATTGTCGTTGCTGGGCTATTTTCTTCATAGTTCAACTCTAGGTCAGTATAAGCATAGAGAAAGTAATAATATCTAACAGATAATATATAGGAAGATTGAAAGATTTTTATAGCCAAATGAACATATACATCATAATATGTAAATAAAATATACAAATAAAATAATATAGAAGTACAAGGTAATAATTAAATTCATATAGAATTGATAAGCTACTCTTACATAAATATGTAATTTTTTTATATATTAATAAGTGATTTATTGGCATTGCCAGAAAAGCAGAAGCTTGTGCTCTGGCAAGGGAAATAAAATAGTGTAAGCCTATTATAAGTACATCCGGCCAAGCAAAGAAGAGCCTCTGGCAAGATGGGAAAATGACTCCAGCTTGGTCAATATTGGTTCAAAAATTATTTATTTGGGGTCAATTGCAGAAAACATTCTGATCTACAATTTGAGACCAAATCAATAATTTTTGAACCAATATTGACCGAGCTGGAGTCATTCTCCCATCTTGCCAGAGGCTCTTCTTTGCTTGGCCAGACTATAATAGTACAATTCTATCCCTATGATATTGTGAACATTATTGAGGAGGAATTAAAAAATGATTTAAAAGTAGAAATTGAAATTCTGTTGATGTAGAACTCCTGAAAAAATAATTCAAGAGCAGTCTGATTGACAATAAGCTGAACTGCTGAACAGAAGCCATTTTACAATTTCCACCAATCAGGAGCTAGCAGCTCGTAAAAGTCAGTTGGGCTGTCACGTGTCATCGTCATTTTGTGACGTTTCCATACAGCTGGCTCCTGATTGGTCGATTTCACGAATGGCGACTGCTCAAACAACAAGCCAATCAGGCTCGTTGAATATGAAGGCCTGACTTGCTACAACAGAAATGCCACTCCCTCTCCCATTTCTGTTTGAATATTCAATAATTCTGAGATTGAATGCTGCTGAAAGCAAAATAAATGTCAGCTTTTCCAGAATCTCAGAGTATATTTATTCAATATTCCATCATTATTGCATTGTTGAGCATCGACTGAAAATGAGGATTGAGTTGAATATCCTTAATTCTCATCGATTCTTAAATTCGAGCAATGAAGTTGGGATAGTAAATAATTCAACGAAAGAGAAATACTCTGTTTACCAGAGATTGATAATAGTGTAACAACCGAAAACGGTATCTCGATTTTTTAATAAATCAGTGGTTTGACAACGTCTTGTCTTTTCATTCAATGAAGAGAAATAATTATCATTCCTATACCATACTAATCCAGATTATTGAAGAATTATTTCAGTTTTAACAATTTTAGAATTTTATTCAATTTGTTGAATCGTAGTTGAAACTTCGACAATAATGAAGACGTGTGCAATAAATCCGGATTCAGAGAAAATTGGTAATTTGTCTAAGAGAATAATTGCAATACTTCTTAAAAATGGATTTTTACTTCTTAAAAATCCTTTCTTAAACTCCTTTCAACTTCAACCTCTACTATTAAACTTGTTCACAATAGAAGTACTGTAATTCTTGATTTTCATCCCTCCCAATAATAGTAGGCTTGATTTAGAGAGAATGAAATCATGTGAGTGTAATCTCATTTTTTATACTCTTTTAAACGTAGAAAATTAATATATTTTGAAAAAAACTCAATTTTCCGCCATTGTTATCTCGGTAACAGAGCGTTTTTGGGGGTTGGTCCCATGGAACTTATTTGTCTTATGTAAGGAATCAGCCTGATATATATAATATATATATATATATATATATATAACCTTATAGTAAATAATTCTCAGTCTGTTCCGAGGATGTCGTCTGCGATGGCGACGAAACGTCAACTTACCCAAGTAAGTGAGTTCACAGATCGGATGTACCCGGGAAAACCGTTGAAAAATTAAAGTAGATAATTATATATGAAATAAATAACTTTCATTCAGCTAAACTGAGTTGGATACTGGTCCAAGTTGAGCAAGATTTGGGTAAAAAACTGTTACCAAGGTCTAAGTATAGTCAGTCCAAGCAAAGAAGACCCTCTGGAAAGATGGGAGAATGACTCAAGCTCGGACAATATTGGTCAAGAAATTATCAATTTGATCTCAAATTGTAGTAAACAATTAGATCTACTATCAAGACCACATTCATAATTTTTTAACAAATATTGTCCAAGCTGGAGTCATTTTCCCATCTTGTCAGAGTTCTTAAATTGTAGGAAACGGAAATTTGAGACCAAATCAATATTTTCTGAACCGAGTTGGGGTCATTTTCCCACCTTGCCAGAGGGTCTTCTTTGCTTGGACAGACTATAACAATCAGAGTTACTTCAAAAGAGGTTAAGAGGTATAAAGAGGTAATTTGATGGGGGAAAAGAAGTAAAATTCGCGTGTAATCAACCAGTACACCGCACTGGCGGCTCGTACCCACGAGATGGGTGAAGTGCTCGTATCGTTTACTGTAGAACACTTCACTTGTTTCGTGGGCACGAGCCGCCAGTGAGTACACGATTGCAATGAAATTGAGACGAAACGCCCTCTCCCTCCCTCTTCCCTCCTTATATAAAGAGCTTGCTTCCCTTCTAATATTTGATGATAATATCACTGATGTGTAGTAGGAGACAAAAGAGGATCTAATCAGCCGATTGAAATCGAAATCAAGTTGGTTAGTTGTTCGCACTCAACAAGGGGAGACATGCTGTGTGATCTGTAATTCTCTTTGGAAAGAATTCTCAAGCGAGAGTCTTTCTTTATCGCATTTTGTTGAATGCTGTGGTATTCACCATCCCTTCATCCAGTCACTTTCCTCTCTATTTTTTTCATACTGTCTTCCTTATTCACTCTCTTACTCTTTCTTAACTCTCTCTCTCTCTCGGTTTCAATCTCTCTCTTTGTTCCTTTCTCTTTCTCGCTAGCTCACTCTCTCTCTATTTCAAAACCTATTTTGAATTTGTTTCCGAGGGTAGGAGAATAGATGTATCACGCACGAGAACTGGAGAAAATACTTTGAGGATTCCAATTCACCGCACTACAAGTCCTTTCTAGTCTCAGGCTGCCGTGAATGGAATGCCGTCCCTGAATCTATTAGGTCTATTGAGAGCCGAGCGAGCTTCATCTCCGAATATTGTAGTGGAAAATTCTATACAAGAATCATGGATCTATCTAATTCGATTTAAAAGAGCAATTTTGATTCAAATTTGATCTAATTCGATTTAAAATTGTGCAACGTTGATGAACTGATTAATTATTCTAAAGTGGAAAAATTATTTATCTTCAATTATTAACGTGTTAGTGTCAAGTGAACTCGATGTGTGGATTTTATTACTACAATTTTTGTGTGAAATTATCATTTATTGATCGAACTAAATGAATGTGAAACATTTTTATCAATGATGAAACAATTAATCATTATTTTCAAATTATAAAAAAGGACTATTTTTTTAACATTTCAATATTCTTTATTATTTTGTATCAATGTTTTTGTTTTTAAGTAGACTACTATCATTTGTTTTGTGTAATTGTGTTGGCCTGGTTAGGTGAAAGAGGGAACCTTATTGTTTCAATCTTGCCAGGAGAAAAATTATTCATTCATTTATTTACTCATTCATCCATTCCTCTTTTACTCTCATTCACTCTCTTTCTCACACCTTCTCTATGTTACTGTCTCTCTCACTTCCTCTTCTTATCAGGCTCTTCCACTCTTTCTTTATTCCTATTTCAAACTCTCACTTTCTCTCGTTTACACTTTATATAACCCTCTTTCTCTTTGAATTTCTCTTTCACGCTCTCTCTCAATATCTTTCTGTTCCTCACTCTCAAGAGTAAGAATTCTCACTCACTTTTCTCATCTTATTTCGCTCTCTCTTTCTCTCTCTCATTCCCTCAAAGTATATCTATAGTCTGTCCAAGCAAAGAAGACATTCTGACAAGATGGGGAAATGACTCCAACTCGGTCAATATTGGTTCAATTATATATTATATGATCTCAAATTGTAGAAAACATTCCGCTCTACAATTTGAGAACAAACTGATCATTTTTGAGCCAACATTGATCGAGCTGGAGTCATTTTCCCATCTTGCCAGAATGCCTTCTTTGCTTGTACAAATTATACCTTTATCCCTACCCGTTTTCTTCTCACTCTACCGTTTATCCCTTTTCCTCCCCCTGCTGCGGGAAAATTCAGTCGGCCGAAAAACACTAACACTATTTGGGGAAAAGCGCGTGATTTCTGTCCCCTGCAACTTTTCCGGAGGCGCTTTTCTCGTCACATTACCAACGGCTGTAAACAGTTCAGAGGGGGAAAACGCGGCAGTAGTAATTGAGCATGCAAATGATAATGCTCTCAATCCCACACTCACCCCCAGACAACGGCATTCGCCTTTTATTTAGTATCAATGATTTCCTGTTGACAATAGACTGGAGCTGTTCAGATTTTTCGTAGCTTCAACAACAGGCTATATACAATTAGTACTGTATTCACCGTACAATATGTATTATGTGTAATATTGAATTCGCTGGAACAATATGTATTATGAGTAACTCTTTGAGTAGTTGTGAAGGTGTATAGTTATCGATAATAAATGAAAAGACACGATGTTGTCAAATCCCTGATTTATTAGAAAATCGAGAAACCGGTGACAACATCTTGTCTTTTCATTTATTATTATGTGTAATAGTGTATTCGCTGGAACAATTGTAAAAAAAACAATAGCTTGTGCCAAAACTTGAGGCGTTTTCGCCAGCTCCTTGTGCGCTACAACAGCTGATGTTGTCTGCAATAACTTGACTGTGGCAGACCAGAAGACTAGAGAATAGAGACACGAATATCACTGGCGGCTCGTGCCCATGTAACAGGTGAAGTGCCCGTATCTTTTATCGTACAGCACTTCACCTGTTTCGTGGGCACGAGCCGCCAGTGACGAATATTCCCTCGTATTCGAGCATAGTTTTTATAACATCTACACTATAATATAAATTATATTATATTATAGTGTAGTACTGATATTACTAAATATACTGATATTTTATAAATATCACACTGAACACTAAACCACACTACACTAATATTGAACTAGCCCACTGTATAAAAGTTTTCCAATTTGGGATTAGTTATACACACGTATTATAGAGTCTCTATAGTATAAGTTATCATCTTTTCAAGGCCCTAACGAAAAACTCAAAGCAAACTTCAAAGTTTCCTAGTCACTACCAATAGTTATCAACTCTCATGGTCTAACCAGAAAACTTCAAACAAACTTCAAATCCCATTGAATCTTATAATACTCGGCTGAGATGAGCCGCTGAGCGTAAAAAAGAGATGAACTGGATGATAACGCCTCGCTGGAGACGAATCGAATCACGTGATTACAGATCCTAAGCCTACCACCGCGGGATGTACATATAGATGTATAGTATATAGATATTACACAGGGTATATGAATGTTATATAGCTAGACACCGCAGGGTAGTGATTGGATCAATGCCTAGAACTCGCTTCCCGTTACTGATCACTGCTATTTTCAATAAATTCATTCCGATTCACGCTCGAATCTCAGTAAATTCATCCAGATTCACGCTGACTGGATCAAGATGAATGACAAGGAATCATTCCCGCGCATTTCATAATGATGTTCTGCCACTTGAGCGGAGATTCCGGTTTTAGATCATAAGCTAGTGGAAGTCCCTAGTTCTGTGAAGAGTACTAGAGTTATAATAAAGAGCTCTAATATAATAGGCCTAATATGTTTAGTCAATTAATAGTTCAATTTTTAGACTACATCACTAGTTTGGATCCATGACTTGGAAAAATTTTGGTTTCTAGGTTTTTGTTGGAATAATTTGATTGGAAGCGATGGGAAAGACCTAACTACGATATGCAGATTGTTTTTTTTAAGAGTTGACCACAAGGATAAATCTCTATTAAAAATAAGCATGTACAATATTAATCAGAGTCTGTGATTACAATAAATAAATGCAGTGGCGTAACAGTTTTTTCGGTACCCCCCCCCCCCAAACATATTTTTACGAGCCCCCAAAAGTGACTTTGATTTATGGATTTTTTTACTACTTCGACCAATAATGTTCCTTATTTAATGTATATTGGATTGTTTTATGCCAAAAAAGTCTTCGTATATTTCGATCATTAAAGATTGAAGCCACTGGCGGCTCGTGCCCACGAAACAGGTGAAGTGCCCGTATCTTTCACTGTACAGGACTTCACCTATTTCGTGGGCACGAGCCGCCAGTGATTAAAGCTTATGTCAGATCTAACAATCAATAAATTATAGCTTGCAAGTATGAAATCCCCTCAATTTTGCTAGAAACGAGCAAGCTTTTCAACCATTAGATGTTACATAGGCCTTCAAATAATTTTTAAAACATATTATTATTTACCTGATTAGTTGGTTTTATACATTGTTATACAGCAGGGCCCTCGCGTGGTGTTTTGGCGCCCTGTGCGAGATTTCTGCAGGCTCCCCCTCCCCTTATCAGACGGATACAATCCAACATATTCTAGCCAAACATGATTCAAGCTGCCTTCCATTTTCACAGTTCACTCATTTGTAATCGCATTGTTGCTTGTTGTGTCGCAAAAAAAGGGTTATCGGGACTTTCTTATTCTAATGTATTGTTTTATATTTTTATGTATTCAGACATGTGATACGTGATAAGCAAAAGCATAACAGAAATGAATAAAATATAAGTATAGGCTACCTAAATTGAGCAAAACTGTAACATTGTACCGTACTTTATCATTGAGAGCACTTAAAAATGATGCTAGGATATTTCTGGTTGGGATAAGTTGGAAATAGAAACACTTTACCAAGTACTGTATTAATAAACGGAAAAAATTTAGCGACTTATTGATTATTCAGTTTTTAATATTATCAATTGATTTATTTCTATTTATTTGCTTGAAAGCACATCAGGGAGAAAATTATAAATTCTCAGGAAAAATATTGGGAATCATCATAAATCTTGAGTTTCACTGAAAATATACTTGTCCTAACAAAAATTGGAAACTTGATAACAAGCGAATTGAAGATTGTAGCTATTTTCACCGCCCTCCTCAACTTTCTTGAGAAAACATTCCAAATAAGTTAGTTCCAAATTCAGCCAGCAGATGGCAGTAGCAGTAGGGTGATTCGCTTCGACTCGTCCTATTAGACACGCCTTCAAGCTCCGCCTTTGCTAGGCCATGATGACGTAATGGCATCAGCCAATGAGAGGGCGTTGTGGGCGTGTACTTGTACTGGCTTGTGATTGGTCGACAGAGTGGAGGGAGTAGTCAGCCACCAATAGAATTGAATTTAAGAGGGGCGTTTCTCAGCTTACATTGAGTAGTGTGAGGTGGTCAGCCATCAATAGAATTAAATTTAAATGTACGATTCCCAAGCGGCAGCTAGAGCCGCGCGGCTTGAGCTGCCCGGGTCTAAATCCGCTGCTATATACAGTACCGTAGTTGATTTCAAAATTAAATTTTTTCAACAAAAGTAGATTTCATTTGAAGGGATTCGTACAGTTACCATGCACTGAAATATTGAATTTTTGTAAGTTTTATCTTTGCATAAGTTGAATTTCAATTGTTGACCTTCATTAAAAATAAATGACATTGGTTTACTACGAATCTTTAGGCAGAATAACAAACATTCAGTAGAGCATGAAAATATTTTATTTAAAAAAATATATTACCGTACGACAAAACTACTGTAGAACAAGAAAAAGGAATGTAGAAAAGAAAAATGACACAAATGTCTTTACTTGAATTTTAAAGATGTTTTTGAGTTGGAAGAAGCTTATGCTTGAATGGTCTGTTTCAAGTCAATTTCTCTAGCCACTTTACTTTCAATACTTAATAATACTTTTTTTTAATACTTAATAAGCTGAGCCCACTAAGTATTTTTGTGACATGACACTTGAAAGGTTGTTCAATTGGACATTGGACACTTGGACCTTGTTCAATTTTAATTTTGAGAATGACTTGCATACATGGCTATGCATACATCTGGGACATTGCAAGCAATAGAGTAATTATTCCACTGGCGATTCGTGATCACAATAGAGGTGAAGTGCTGTATAGTGAAAGATACGAGCACATCACCTGTTTGGTTGGCACGAGCCGCCAGTGGGGTAATACTCAATTAATAAAAGTTCACTTACTTATTCCACTGTTTCCTTTTTTGATATTTCTAATAATTATTGTAGAGTCCTTCTTAAACTTAGCATTCCATGGAGAAAATCTATGATGAGGTCTTCGTCATATACAGTGTCATTTCCAGTTCACCTTCTCGCGCCCCCCCCCCTGTGGGCCCGGCTGTTACGCCACTGAATAAAGTTATAGGCTGTCTAGCTGCCTTCAGGTCGTGATCTGATGGCCTAGAGGCCTTAGAACAGGAACTTTTAACATTGATATTTTAATTAAATTTCCATTTTCAATTCTGATGACTCTAATTGAACTAATGAAATCTGAATCTATAGAAAATATCATCAATATTTCCTGTTTTTAGGCCTACGTATCAAGGTTTTCAATAAATGTAAGATTTGTATATCTAAGTACCCTTTTTTCAATAATTTTTATTTTAAAAATGTTATGTGAAAGAGGTATAAACCCGTTATTTACATTGAAAACATATCATTAGTATGCTGGAATGCACTGTCGTTTCGTGCCCACGAAACAAGTGAAGTGCTGTACATTAAAAGATACGGGCACTTCACCTGTTTCGTGGGTACGAGCCGCCAGTGGAATGCAAAATTAGTTGTTATAGTGGTGATTGAGTGTTCGTCAACGCTAACAATGAATTTGAGATTTGAAAAACATTCTAAAAGATTTTTAAATTAATATTTCGTTTATGTTTCCACGCACAATTTGAGTTAGAGTAGTGCAAAGGCCTTGTTTAAAACATTTTAAACTTAAAATCTCCCGTATGAAATACGTGTACAATATAACTTGACTAGCAGTGATATTTCAAAAATTTTGAACTTAAAAACTCCAAATTTTCCGTATGAAATACTTGTAGGCTACAATATAAGTTGGCCAGAAGTGATATTTCAAAAAAATTTTCAACCTCACATTTTCCTTTTTATAATTTATAGAGCAAGTTTCACTATCTATCAAGCGGCGCAAAGAGATAATTCACGTTGGATATCCGTCCCCGATCAAAACTTGCTATTATTGGTTCAATGTTCTATTTGAAAGAAAACGAATTGCCCAAACAGTGTGGGGTGTGGGTCAAAGGGTAGGTCGACCCCGGGCTGGGGTAGACAAGAACAATTAATTGTACCCCAATAAATCTGCTTGGTTCACTTTCGTACTACTTTCTCTCAATCTTTATCCTTGCCTTCTATTTTTAAGCATCTCTTTTCTCTATCCTTTTTCTTCAATACGCTTTTTCTAACTCGATTTACTTCACTTTCTCTCAATCTTCCCTTGATCCTTTCTTTCTTTTCCCTTCCTCTTCTCCTCCACTCTCTTTCTTCCCCCTTTTCTTTTTCTCTCTCTCTCACCTTAATCTCTCTCCTTCCTCACTCTCACCCTATTTCTCTTTCTCTTTCACCTTGATTTACTCGTAGCGAAGATATACTATTCTGTATAGTTAGTCTATGCTCGTACCTTGTCCAAGTAAAGAAGACCCTCTGGCAAGATGGGAAAGTGACTCAAGCTCGATCAATATCAGCTCAAAAATTATCAATTTGTTCTCAAATTGTAGAGCGGAATGTTTCCTACAATTTGAGATCAAATCCATTATTTTTGAACCAAAATAGACCGAGCTTGAGTAATTTTCCCATCTTGCCAGAGGGTCTTCTTTGCTTGCACAGACTGTATCACTCTTACACAATCTCTCTCTTCTTCTCCCTCTGCTCATTCTATCTCTCTCTTCCTCTCTCTCTATCGCTGTCCACTCCCTGCACCATCGTTTTCCCAACTTGGATATTTATTGAATTGTTCCTGAACGAAAAAGAAAGTCCGCCAGTCTTTTTGCTGTCCGAAATTGTTGACCGGAGAAAAACGGATGATGTGATCTTCCTTCGTTTTCAATAGAAAAGTATAAACGTGGATTAGACTAACGTGTTGCTTGAAGTTGATTTAATGTGCCAATTCTTCAGAATTTTGTGTTGAACTCGTAATCCTAATCTTAATTTAATAGACTGATTTAATAAAGTCTGATCGAGCAAGGGAAACATTTTGGTTAAGATGGGAGAATGACTCCGGCTCGGTCAATATTGGTTCGAAAATTATAAATGAGGTCTCAAACTGTAGAGCAGAATGTCTTCTACAATTTAAGACAAAATTTATAATTTTCCATCCAATTTGAACCTCGTCTTGACTGACCTGGAGTCATTTTCCCATATTTTATCTGACCAGACTCCTGTATTGCTGGATTGAATACTTAGTTTTACTAATCTTCAAAATACTAGTAATATTATATTAGTATATATATTATATAATATTAGTTATCTTATGACCTAGATACGTTAAGTGGCTTAAAATAAGCATCACCAACATCTAGGCTTGAAATACTATTTGTTCAAGTTGCCTCGTCTATTATAATAAATGAATAAATAGAGACTAAGCTACTTGATTGAAATGGGAGCGTAAAATCCAACGTTCTAACCTAGTACCTGATGCGTATATCGATACTATAGGTTGACTAATCAATTTTGAGAGCAATAATTTTTTTTTTGCCTACGGTGATTTCAGTCAATGATTTTTTATTGCTGTCATTTTACTAATATTTTATTAGAGTCTCTACAATTTACTTAGACGTTGAGAATCATATTATGCTAGTTGAACATCTCATATATTGAATCGACTTGGTTACTAAAAATGTTACATTTGCTCGAATATATTTCGATCTTGTTCTCAATGCCCCCAATATCAAATGAGAATAGAATCTTTAAACTTCATGCAAACTATTGCACTTTCAAGCTTTTAATCAAAATAACTTTATAAGCTTGTTTGAACTCCAGGGCATAATCCTTTATGAGAATCATTGTTATCAAACCACACGCCTGTGCAAAATATTATAACTCTTGTTTTTGTTACTAATAAGAACAACTGAATAAATATTTACTGATATCTAAAACCTTTAATTGTCTTATGAAATTGATCCATTTCTATGCCAATTACAATTTAGAATAAATGAAATAAATATCATTACACATGACCTACAGATTCTGTGATCCAGGAACCGTGCACCAAATTAAAAGCTATGCTGCCATAGTCTAGTCAATCAGAGAAGACATTCAGGCAAGATGGGAGAATGACTCTAGCTCGGTCAATATTTGTTCAAAAATTATGAATTTGGTCTCTAATTGTGGAGCAGAATGCTTTCTAAAATTTGAGACCAAATTAGTAATTTTTGAACAAATATTGACCGAGCTGGAGTCATTTTCCCGACTTGCCAGAATGTCTTCTCTGCTCGACCAGACTTTACCAGAGACTGAGGATCAGAATATTATTCCTTTCTCTATTTCAAGCTGCTATACGTTGCTAGGTTGCAGCAACAGGCAATAGCAGACCAGGTAGCTGAGCTCAGCGCTTACAGAGCAAGGTCATTCATCTCGCGGGATGGGATCCTCGGCGGTGCGGGGGGTTGGATTCCAGGGGGCGGAAATCGGGGGCACCAATGGGAAGCCTGCTAAGGGTGTGTCTGGGTGGTGAGGGGAGGAGTGGCGTCCGCGGACAGGCGCTCAAAAGGCTTGTTGGACCACCTGGGAATTTGTACGTCAACCAACCACCCCCCACCACCCATCAACAAGGTAGGATCTCTGCTTTAGCACCTGCTTTGTTCAGCATAAGCTGGATTTGAATAAACGTGTCATAATTGAAGAAAGTCAATCTATGTAGTCTAATTCAATCTATTTTCCTTTATTTACAGTATTTTTAGAGCATGAATTTACAACTGTTTTAAAACAAAATCATTCATTTAGTAAGATTTGTACTCTTGAGCATGAATTTACAACTGTTTTAAAACATAATGATTTATTTAGTAAGTTATCATGTCCTTAAAAACATTACAATAATCATTACCCTAGGTAATATCGTTTACTCATTCTGGACTATGATCTCAAAGGTTACTGAAATCTATTTGGGCAGGGAATTGATAAAAGCTAGATAGTAGAAGACTTGGATATTTATTGGAAATTGGTTGGACAATTGTTAAATTTGTATTTTTAATACAGTATATGACAATATGAACTCAGTATCTATTTTCTGGTTTGCGAGAGTGATGAGACCTGATTTAATTGGTATAAACTCCAGTGAATCAAAGGATTAGTACAGCTAGTTATTTAAAGCTGGATATAGTATATTGAAAGTATGAGCAAGGTTATGCTAATAACCTTGGTATTGGAGCATTTGGATATTGAGAGCTTGATAAGAGAGCCAGGAACAGCTAGAAATTCCCAACTATTGAAACTGAGTGAAGGGAGAATGATAAGAATGAAATTAAATTTTCTTCCTTTCTTTTGTTAACTCGTAAGTATCCACCGGGATTTTCCCAGGGTCCAGAAACCCCCCCCCCTTTGGAGATCATAATGCTATACTTTCCTGAATATTTTAGATGCATACAAAGCCCAGTCATATTTTTACTATATGAAGTTCGTTTCAGAAGAGTATTGTGTATTATTTGTTTATCAAACAAAATTCCAGACGAATTTAATTCATTGCAGTAGGCTTCTGTTGAACATTGTGTCCGTTTATGACGAAGTAGCTTCCTTCCCAGCCTCCTCACATTCTTTATAAATTCAACTGGTTGGTAATCAGAGTATCGAGAGCTTTGTATAAAGATTATAAACTTTACATTGAAATATTGGGAGCATGACAACATTGATATTTATATTGCTGGAATCGAATCAAATCAATTTATTTGACAAAAATCATATACAGGTACATAAATTTCAGTCTAATTGGAACTTATAGTGAAATAGATAATGTTTAGCATAATATTATTCAAAATGGTGTGAATCAAATAAGCCGTTCAAATCAAATGATTAAAGCAGAGACAATGTATTATTAATAATAATAAATAATACATTAAATAATAATTAAATCAATAATACATTGTCTCTGATTAAAGTTAAGATTTTCAGAAATTAAAAACTTGTGTGCTAGCTTACAAAGTATATAGAATGAATATAATGTAGATATAGTGGAACACCGATTAACCGATTCGCCAATTATGTCTTTTTAATTAAGCATAAATTAAAAAAGTGATCTGTAGCTTCTATTACTTTTCGAATTGTACTTACTGTTCTGTAGTTTAATACAGTATTTGTTTTGCTTTCCAGATATTTAACATCAATACACTGTACTTTTCAATTGTGATAAAGTTTGTTCCAAGTTTAACAAATTGTTTTTGATAAATAGAATTCCATGTTCAATTATCCGAATTTGATCCATTTGATCCTGGTCACAAAAACTAGTTCAGATAATCGGCGTTCTACTGTAATTGTATTTTAAGCTGATAACTATCGATTTGAATATTATAAAAAGTGTGGATCTGAATCAATCTCAATCTCAATCGATGAAGTTAAAGCAATGATTTTCAATGAGTTTTTCCACATTTTCTCCTACTAAACTCGACATTGTCTTGTATGAACAGGACACATACATATAATAATGATAGGCTACTGTATACATGTAATAATACTTTCGTAGGTGAGCACCGGATAAAAAGCTGTACATGGGAAATAAACAAACATGTTTATACTTGTTACGACTAGACCAAACAATATTGCATCTGCGTTGTTGGATGCTTTCAAATGTGAATGAAAAAACTTGATTAGCAAGCAGCTAGCATCGATTATACTTGGAAACAGAATAATTATTACATCTCTAGGCGCCGTGATGGAGAGAGAGGCTCGAAATATTCCTGGAAGTTGATCATAACTGCAAGGTTGCAAGCACGTTTGAGACAAAAGTTTCACATCAACAAAATAAACGCTATACTGTAGTCAGTCCAAGCAAAGAAGACCTTCTTGCAAGATTGTAAAATGACTCCACCTTGGTCAATATTTGTTCAAGAATTATAAATGTGGTCCTAAGTGTGGATCAAAGTTTTTCCTACAATTTGGGATCTAATTGATAGTTTCTGAACCAATATTGACCGAGCTTGAGTCATTTTCCCATCCTGCCAGAGGGTCTTCTTTGCTTGGATAGGCTATACCATACTGTACTGCATGCCTACGGTAATTATGTGTTGGTTTGGTACGATTGTATTGTGTTTTCTTAGCAGTTCAACAAACTTGCAAGTTACCGAGTTGGATAGTGATGAATGATGCTTTTTCCTACGTAGATATTTTCAAGAGACAGACTGATTTTTCAAAATAATATTGCAATTCCAATCGTGAATCCAGGCACTCCATATTTCAATTTCTTACATGATTTTTAATTCTATTACATGTTTTGACATTAGATTCATTCTCTAATGCAAATTTATCTTATTTCATCTGAATAATACAATAAATATTTGTTTAGTTCAGTTCCTTTGAGGTGGCATATGAAATAAAAGATATAATATGATCTTATCAGATATTTTTGGTTTATGAAAATCGAGCTGTTCTAGAATCATCTCTATTGTAGGCCTACACAGTGCATCAGGTTCATAAAGAATATATTCAAATGAATTAATCAAAATTATAATATAATTTTAAAATAAAATTATAATTATGAATTATGAAATAATTCATCTGGGAATATTAATGATTCATCTGATAATATTAATAATTAGAGTTTTTGGAGAAGGTGATTGATCACGCATTATTTATTTTAATTCAACTGTAAAATATATATGTATCTGACGAAATGAATAAAATGGAATCTGTGTTCAGAAATGTTAAATGACGTCATCTTGTCATTACCGCGGAGTTCTGCATATTTGATTAGTTCAGTTCTTTTGAGATGGCATTCAGTTCATTTTAGATGACTTTTTTTTTTTGAGGGTGATGCCCACATGGGCTCTTGGGCCTGTGCGTGGGTAATGGGAAGGATGATGATGAGATATGAATGGACCTACTGCTTTAGGTGGGTTCCGAACCACCGGGAAGCAATTTTTGAGGCTCGTAAATTGAATTCAGAGGAACCGGTCACCAGTAAAATGGTGCTGGCAGAGGCACGTCGCTTATCTAATCTCACCGATTAGACGCTCTCTACCACTTTCATTATATGAAATATTATTTCATTTCATATGAAATATGTCTTAACATATAATATGATATAATATAATCTGCAAAAAAAGCAGATTACCGCGATTGGATCTGATTGGCTCCTGTGCAAACCAATCTTAGCTCCTCTTCAATCTCCAATGTGACCATTCCGCAATTGATAAGTTATAAATTTTTTAGTTCAAATATTTGTTTTCGAATGACAGTTTACCAATAACAGAATATTCTCATTGATTATTATCATTCGAGGGTTAAATAGCAATCAATACGTTTAAAACTTCTAGTTTAAATTTTTAAAGTTTCAAAATAATATTGAGAGAAAGTGAGTGATGGTTTCTAGTAGGCTATGTGAGTGAGTAAGAGAGGCAGAGGATGTTATCAGCTATAGATAGACACGAGTCGTGTCCGCTGTGTGTTTGAGAGGTCGGCTGTGATAATAATTGAAAAATAATAACAAAAAAGAAGAGGAGAGAGTAAAAAACAGAAGCGGAGGAAAGAATGAAAAAGCAAAGTGGCCGGTACGAGGGCAGACAATAGCATTTGAATGGAGACACCGTGATGTATCAGCATTAATCTTTCGTCGGGGGCAGAGTTCACACCCTTCCTCCTCCTCCTCCATCCTCCTCCTCCTCCTCTTCTACCTCCTCTTCAATTCCTTATATCCCTCTTTTTCTTCTTCTCCTCCTCAGCGGGCTCGATGGTCGCAAACTCTTGAGGAGGAGAGCCTCTTCTCCTCAGCCAGCTCTCAAACTGTTCTTGACAAGCTCTAATTATCAAACAGGAAATAATCCTTCCTGCCTGCTTCCTTGGAAAATTTCTGGAGGAAATCATCGATACAGTTGGCGCAAGCTGAGAAGAGACGCCGCAACAATGTGAAGTGTATTAAGGAAAGTGTCTTCCCAGTCGGCGCGAACCATCACTATTAGGGAACCTGTGACATAATGTAGTCTGTCCAAGCAAAGAAGACCCTCTGGCAAGATGGGAGAATGACTCCAGCTCGCTCAATATTGGTTCAAAAATTATAAATTTGATCTCAAATTGTATGAAACATTCTGATCTACAATTTGAGACTACATTTATAATTCTTGAACCAATATTGACCGAGCAGGAGTCATTTTCTCATCGTGTCAGAGGGTCTTCTTTGCTTGGACAGACTATATCAATCCGCTTGTACGGTGTTTGATTTCTTATTGTATTGTTTGTGAATATATTACTTTAAAACTGAAACTTTTTTCTATTTTTATTCAATAAGCTATTGTATTATTTAGTTTGATTCGAAAGGTGAAACTCATGATTTAATCATTGTTAAATGACCCTGTTTCAAGAAGTTTGTGATAGACATTGTGATATATTGTAAGTTCCGACTCAAAATACAATCATATTATCCTCTATCTTATACTGTACATGTTACACCAAGTCAAAACTAACATAAACTAGTATAGAAGCTGTATTCTATAGAATTATCTATAGTTATTCTATACATTCTATAGTATTCTATACATATCTATATGTATTCTAATAGAAGCAATATATTATCCCATGTTTCCATCAAGGGAATATTGGATTGGGGAATAAATGGCGAGGTGGAACTACCTTCGGGCCTCTCCACATATAAAATCCATATCGATACGCTATCATAGAAAACCATAGTTATATTTCTATAGTCTGTCCAAGCAAAGAAGACCTTCTGGCAAGATAGGAGAATGACTCCAGCTCGGTCAATATCAGTTCAAAAATTATCAATTTGAACTCAAATTGTAGGAAACAATTTGATCTACTATTGAGACCACATTTATAATTCTTGAACGAATATTGGCCGAGCTGCAGTCATTTTCTCATCTTGCCAGAGGGTCTTCTTTGCTTGGACTGACTATATCACTCTTCACTTTCTTATCAGGGCTACCAAATGTATTGAAAAATAAAATGAGAATCAAATACCCTTATTATTTTATCCACATTGATAATGGGCTGAATGTCCCGAAACATGTTTGTGCATTAATAATTTTGAAGTTTTTAAAAGGTTATTTGTTTCTCATTTTATTTTTAAATTATTTTAAATAGCCCCATGTTTTTAAGATTAATTTTTAAATAATGGTTAATCTACTAATGTATTTATAATAAACCAATAATGAATCACTGTACTTTTTAAAAATAAAATTTATGCGTAAAATAAATTTATTTTGCAGGGTATTGTGATTCATTATTGATTTATTATAGTTATAACTACTTTGTACTTTATGAATAAATGAACTAAATGAACATAGGCTACTGCACTGAGTAGCGAGGAGGGTTAACTTACAGTCGAGGCATGTCATGTTGTTTAGGGGTGGTACCCAAGTTCCCACTAAACGCTCTCATCACTGTCAAAGAGACGCGGCGTCTGACGTGACGGAGTGACGCGTTCACGCCCACGACACGCTCGCCGCAGGCCTGATTTCTGTCCCATTAGGCGTGTGATGTCACGCCTGATGCGTCACGTACCATTTTAGCGTTGAGCTCTCACTAGTGAAGTGGAATATCAACTATCAAATACAACCGTCAACCACTGATATTCTGTGTCAACATAACTATGACAAAATTATGTTACATTTTTATAGGTGGATAATGTGACATTTTTATAGCGTGATTTAGTTTTGATTATAATATTGATGTTATTTATTTGATCACGTGGTAAATAATAATACTAATTATAGACTATATAGATTGAAAATATAAACTACACTTTTTGAACCTTTAAAATATAACATTTAATTTCAATTTGGAAAAAAATAAATTAAACTTTATTCTTAATTTAAAACTATTTTAAATTTGAGAATGTACTCATTACATTTGCTTGTTTTTGTTCATTTTATTTTTTTCAATTATTTAAAGGAAATAAGTTTTATATTTATTTATTCAGACTATATAGAATTCACATACAGTGTTTGTAATTAGAAATACTAACTCCCACTGCATACATTTTACAGGTGTAGACTATAAAATTGTTATGACAATTTATGTTATTGCAATTGTCATATTACATTGTTATGACAATTTATTCTCTGAGTTGTTGTTAATTTGACAATTAAACTAAAGGCAACATTATGTCAAAATTCTTTTGAGCTATGTGTACACAGCTATTACGGTTCAATTCATTCATGTTATAGTCTGTGCAAGCAAAGAAGACCCTCTGGCATGATGGGAAAATGACTCCAGCTCGGTCAATATTGATTCGAAAATTATCAATTAGATCTCTAATTGTAGGAAACAATTTGATCTATTATTAAGACCACATTTATCATTCTTGAACAAATATTGACCAAGCTGGAGTCATTTTCCCCTCTCGCCAAAGGGTCTTCTTTGCTTGAACAGACTATACATTAATTTATCTGAAGAGAAAATCTAGTTGAAATATCTTTCATCGTTATTGATATATATTTTTCAGTACAATAAAAATCTATTACTGTTGATACCTTCTCAATCAATTATCCAATTGGATTTCCTTATAGCCCACTCTAATTTTATAAAATTCTTCAATCATCTTTCCTCTGTATTTTTTTGAATGTATATCTGAAGCCAAATGTTATGCGGTTTCGCCTGCTTCTTGCGCACTTCAACAGCTGATTTTATCAATGTAAGAGATGTAATTTAGCTATGCCTAGTTGATGTTTTTGATATTGAAAGAGACAATAGATGCTTTACATCAGCTGTTGCATCACGTATAACGTACAAGAGAGTAGAGGCAGACGAAACCGCCTAATTTTTGGCGTCAGCTGTAAACTTGGTCTGTGGTCCGGCTACACAAAAGTGGATTGAAGTGATTAATCTCCTATTGTTTATCGAATTTCTAATGGGAGATTAAACATACTTTGATACACTTTTGTGCAACAGCAGCAATAATTATGTGCGAATTTGAATTTGGTGAGTATTATCGAAGAGAATCTTAGCATATTCTATTACAAGATAGATTTGAAATAGTCTATTGTATTATCATTCTTTAAAATCACATTATTCTATGTTATTCTGCTTAATAGAATGTTAAGCACCGTTCTAATGTTCTTCAATTAATGGTCAGATTAATATACTCTTTGAGTAGTTGTGAAGCTGATATTGTGGTAGTTATCCATAATAAATGAAAAGACAAGATGTTGTCAAACCACTGATTTATTAGAAAATCGAGATACCGGTTTCGGTTGTTACACCATTATCAATCTCTGGTAAACTCAGGTGAATGTTTACCAGAAATTGATAATGGTGTAACAACCGAAACCAGTATCTCGATTTTCTAATAAATCAGTGGTTTGACAACATCTTGTCTTTTCATGGATTATTATACGCTGTATATATGTATATATGTATGTATTATATAAGTAATCTTGCATGGCTCATCTTCATGCTACAAACTTATTTATATCTTGCGAATTTATCAGTAAATGAGTTTTCTATTTCCAAATTATTAAATTCATTCCATGAATTATGCGGTAGCTTAGGCCTCCCTAAGTCCTACCTACGAGTGACAAAAAATCGGTCAATTTTTCATCGGAAATTTCCATTGATTATATTTCTTTTGATTATATTTTGGCTGTGGCCAAGCAAAGAAGAGTCTCTGGCAAGATGAGAAAATGACTCCAGCTCGGTCAATATTGGTTCAAAAATTATTGATTTGGTCTCAATTTTAGGAAACATTTTGATCTACAATTAGAGACCAAATCAATAATTTTTGAACAAATATTGACCGAGCTAGTCATTTTCTCATCTAGCCAGAGGCTTTTCTTTGCATGGCCAGACTATAGCTATGACCGTAGACACAGTATAGTCTGTCCAAGCAAAGAAGAGTCTCTGGCAAGATGGAAAAATGGCTCCTGCTTGGTCAATATTTATTCATGAATTATAAATGTGATCTTAAAAGTAGATCAAATTGTTTCCTACAAATTGAGATCAAATTGATAATTTTTGAACCATTATTGACCGAGCTTGAGTCATTCTCCCATCTTGCCAGAGGGTCTTCTTTGCTTGGAAGACTATAGTTACTATGCATACTTCGTCTATGCTATAAAGATTGACGGATCCTTGATACTGTACTGCGCTGCGCTCTATATTAGATATTTTTGAGAGATAATTTTTTTAAATAGATCACTTGTAGGCCTATCATCAGCATTAATTTATAAATTGTTTCAGAAAATTCACAGGTACCTTATTACAATGCATTTCAATGTTCAAACATTAAAATAATTATTCACAAAAATGTTTTTTAATCAGACATTTCGATAAAATACTGTGGATCAATTATTTCAAAGTTTGAACATTGGAATAAGTTGTAAATTCAATCTCTATTACTCATTATTTCTATTTTCCAAGATTACGTCTTGCGGACTCCAAGACAAGTGGTTATACTCCAATTATAGTCATGAAATGAAAATTATGAAACAGTGAAGATAAATGGGATTTACTGAATGTTTCTTTGAGGAATTTGGAAATATTCATTCTATTGAGAGTTACTTGAAATCAAATAAATTATTAATGAAAACCAAAATTTCGATTAATCAATATTATCTTTGTGAATCATTGATAAGAGATCATTTTTGATGTAGTCAGTGAATTTTTAGAAAAATTTATCGTTTCTATGTTCTATTGTATAGTCTAATCAAGCAAAGAAGAGCCTCTGGCAAGATGGGAAAATGACTCCAGCTGGGTCAATATTGTTTCAAAAATTACTAATATGGTCTCAAATTGTAGGAAACAATTTGATCTACTATTGAAACCACATTTATAATTCTTGAACAAATATTGACCAAGCTGGAGTCATTTTCCCATCTTGCCAGAGGCTCTTCTTTGCTTGGCCAGATCATACGAGTATATCGTTTCAAAGTTCAGAACTTGGATATGAACAAACCATCAATTAAAAGTGAGCACTTATACACCTAAGCTGACCCAAAAAGTTAGGCGGCATCCTCTGCTTCTTTTGCCCTCCATCAGCTGATCTGATCAATATTTAAGTTATGATTTAGCTATGCCTAGATGATGATTGTTTTTAGAATCGATGAGAACAATAGGTGCTTCACATTAGCTATTGGAGTGTTACATGTTGTATAAGAGACAGACGAAGCAACCTTAAATTTCTGCATCAGCTGTACACATTCCAAAATAGCATATTTCTTTCTCCAAGCGACGTTAATTTTTTTCTACATCACTCCAAGCAACATTCCGACCACTGGCGGCTCGTGCCCACGAAACAGGTGAAGTGCTCATATCTTTTACTTCACGAAACAGGTGAAGTGCTCGTATCTTTTACTTCACGAAACAGGTGAAGTGCTTGTATCTTTTACTTCACGAAACAGGTGAAGTGCTCGTATCTTTTACCGCACAGCACTTCACCTGTTTCGTGGGCGCGAGCCGCCAGTGATTCCAATTGATTTTTAAAGCAGTCATATCTAAATTGTTTAATTGTTGCGATCCAATCAATGATTTTTCGTGGAATATGAAATAAGAATACTTCCATTAAACTGTGTACCATTTTATTGTAACGGTTTTTTGTACATTTTCGATACATTTTTCATTACCATTGTCTCGATTTATTTCGTTTTCGATCTACTGGTAACAAAATGGTAACTATTAACACTCAAATAATCGAACTAATCAGAATCGGCCTCAAAACAAAAATTACAATGATTTTATCATGTAAATTACAACTACATCCTTATGAAACAATCTTAACAAAATATACAAATAATGGGATTTATTCAAATTGGTCCAAGCTAATCAGTTATGCAGTATTCAACTAGTTACTGTGCTCTAAATGGCCTTCCAGATATAAAATAATAATATAAATTATTGACTGACATAATTATTACATCCCTGCAATATTTCTAATTGTTCATTGTGCTCCAAATTATAAACACATAATTATTATAGAGTAAGGACTAACTTATATAATTCCCCAGAAAAATCAACACAAAAAATATGTAAAAATATGAATATTGAAACAGATAAGTATGCATTTGTGAATAACTCAATAGAAGCATTGCTCGATTCATATAAAAATGAAAAATTGTCAGACGATAATAATAATATTCATCATGGGGATGATTGTAATACATTTTTCCATCAAGTATTTAAATGAATATGAAGCATAATTTGATTACAATTCCAAATATGTACACAGGGGTACAAAATGATGGAGATCAAGATCATAGAGATCAAGATGATGGTGATTGAAATTTCAATTTTTTATAAGATATTGGTAAGATATTTCGTATTCAAGATCACATAAGATTATCCTCAACTTAAAATATTAAACAAGTGACTATATTATGAATAAGGTAGATAGGTCTAAATAGTATCAGCCCTTATAGCTCAAATGAATATTGTAGTATTGAATATAATAGAAGAATAAGAATACCTTTGAACAACAAAAAACGGATACACATTAACACAGACATGCAAAAAACCCATAAAAAGAAAACGTAAGTACTTTAATTAGCACTATTCCAATTCTTCTTCATAGTTTTTTATTTATTATTGTTGATATTCAATGCGTGAGGACGTTAGAATATTTCAGTAATCAATTCTAATCAAGGAAAACTTCAAATCAAAAAATTACAGATAAATTGATGTGTTGATTAATGATAAATCAAATTTTTCAATAGTTTCAGTGATTCAGTAGATCGATAAAGTCTGGATAAATCAATAAATCGAAAAATCGATCGAGAAAGGCTGGTTGATTTGTTTCAACTTTAACTTGAGAATTGGAAAATTGAAATCGAATGAATCTTGTAAAAAACTTGAGAATTGGAAAAGTGAAATCGAATGAATCTTGTAAAAACTTGAGAATTGGGAAATTGAAATCGAATGAATCTTGTAAAAAACTTGAGAATTGGAAAAGTGAAATCGAATGAATCTTGTAAAAAACTTGAGAATTGGGAAATTGAAATCGAATGAATCTTGTAAAAAACTTGAGAATTGGGAAATTTAAATCGAATGAATCTTGTAACAGTAGACTATTAATGAAAGATGTGAATGAAAAGTCAATTCGCGATTTAACAAGTGTGCTTATCTCATCAACAGTACAGTATGAAAGTCATTCATAATCTCTGAGTTGCTTGAAACTTTCAACAATTATATTATTTTTGAAAATGTTTATTGATTTTCAAGATCATACATTATTTAAAAACTGGGTTTAAATATTGTGTATTTCAGTCATGAAGTTGATGAAAGCACTAAAGTGTAACATTTCACTAGAAATTATCTGAAACTTCAATAATTTGAAACTTTTTGTAAAATCGCTTTGGTTCATGAGATGGAAATCAACCTCCGAGAGAATCCATTTTTCGAATTCATTTTTCGAATTCATTCATCGAATTCATTTTTCAGAATTCATTGTTCGAGAGAATTCATTTTGAAATAGAACAGTGGAAATTTTTCCTAATTTGAGAAACTTTATAGAGAACTTAATACTGTATTAATCATTAAGTTATTCTAAAACACTTTGAATAAAATTTAACCGGTATTTATTGATTTGATAGAATGAAAAAAGTTATCATGAAAATTGATAAGATTTTCCTAGTAAGAGATCGTAATCAATGAAGCAATCATTAATTATTATCATAAAGCCATTCGACTCATGAGAGAGTTTACTTATGGAGTTAGTATACTGTTACATGGATTATGCAATATTCAAGATTTACAATTCACCTGATGTTGAACCAGTTTAGTTGAAAATACAGTATTTTGGTTATTTCATAAGATCTGAATTTCAGGGAGAAATATAATGAGGAAATTCATACAATTCATGAAGAAAAATCATGTGAAGCTCGCCATCAATAATATAAGTATAATCAACAAGTATAATTTTAAAGTTTTCAAAAAAGGGTGTTTGATTTTTATTTATTTTTCAAGTATAATCAACAATATGAATAAATAATGATGGCAGATATGTATTTTATGCTTTTATTTATGTTACTCCAAGTCCTTCGCTGTTTTCCAATGATAATAGAATAACTTCAATGGTTGTATTCAAAAAATTACAAATTTTTTCATCACAAAAATAGTGCTGGAAGAATGGAGAGTTGTTTCCATGGGTGAGTAAGAAAACAATTATTATGATATTACATGCCAGGATATCAATATTAATCTTATAGATCACTCCCAATTAAAAAAAACGTGAGAAACTATAATAGACCTAGAATAGTACATACATTATTCATCAATCCTTGATAAGAGGTGGTGACTCTTAATTCATAATTCGAAACTAAATAGATGAGAGGTGAAGAAAGATTGAAAATTCATTTTCATATTATAAAAACATGAGATTAAAGGTTTCATGTCTATATCCGGTGGAATGAATGAGATTGAGCTAGCTTTTTATTGTAAGTAAAATATTTCGAAATCTGTTCTATTTCTCGAATTTAAAAAGGTGTATAAATTTCTATTAATTACTTCCAATTATCCACAAACTAGTGTCAAAATTTCCCCCAAAAAGAAACTTTTTATTACAAGGTAGTGATTGATAATCTAGTTATCAATGTTTTTGTGGAGTTAAGTGAGGAAACAGTTCAAAGCATTGAAAAAGTATACAACCCAAAATGAAAAAAGGGAAAAGTTTGGAAATACGAAGATTAAAGTCAAATTCTTTTGAATTCATGGAAGTGCAAAGATATTACAATCTTAGTCTCTGTTTTAAGATATTGGTAAATTGAATGAGAATAAATACATTTAAGAAAATTAATCATTATTCTATGGAGGGGAACAAGGGGGAGTATAATGTTTGAGAAGGCTATTAGGGGCCAAACAATACCTTATGACAACCAATTTGATATGGGATCTGAGAAACTGATCCTATAATTGGCATATAATAACGTGTTCCAGCTAGCATACTATTACCGTATCTCAATACCTCTCAGCTCCTAGAAGATGTCAATCATCACTAGATTTGCATCAACTGTACACTTTTATATCAACAAGGAATAAAATTAAATATTTTATCTAGAAAATTAAAGATTTATCTTTTTAATTAATTGATTAATCTTTAAATTTAAAATCATTCGATCCATTGTTAGGGATTCTACCCTGATTGCGAGCCAGAAAATTCACTTTATTTTACTTCAGAAAAATTCACTAATCAGTTTTTCTGGTTGCAGGGCATGGCAATGGAATAATGGTATGAATAATAATTGAAAAACTGATCACATGAGAACTGTAGGTTGAAACTTGTGAGCAAATACTTGATTTATTTGAACCGATAAAGAAATGAGACAATTTTCAACAATGTTGGATCGTAAATGGAAATGAATAAATTGAAGATTGGTCTCATAATCCATAAAATTCATAGATTGATTAACTTATCAAGATAATAATCTGGAACGAACATGCAAATTTATTTTCTAAAATTCAAGATATGGATATGATAAGCGGGAAATTAAGCTCAATATTATTAGAAAATTGGAAAACTACATTACAATTCTTTGAATTAGAAATCGAGAGAGATTCGGGGAAGACTGACCGTTTGTATCTACTTCATAAAATATTAAATGACTACAATTTTCATTTACTCAAAGTTCGTATAATCATTCAACCTAGAAAACACTTCATCATAGAAAATGTATCAAATCGCTCTCACTTCAAATCAAAATTTAGTTCACTTATTCGCTATCATTTATATATTACACAATTATTCTGACTGTACACCATAGTATTCAAAATAGATTTAGCTCATACTATATTAATAATTACATTCGTTTATAATTTGCTTGGCAAATTTACAATACAATATTTTCATCAACATTTGAATTACAGTGATTTACTTAGTCGATATGGTTTCTGAATGCTATAAAACTAGAATTCTTTTGGGTTTGTTTGATTCATCAACTCTATCATCAGAATAAAATGAATAAATTGATCGAATTAATTACTATATTAACGCAAAGTATTAATATTTATTGCACGCATCATGAGATATAATTAACAGCCCCAGTCTCCTTCAAAATTGAAAAGAAATTGTTGAAAACAACAAAGAAAAATGTATTCGGCATTGGGCCGGTAAATATTGATAATAATAAATAATTTATCGATTAATTTCATCTATTAATGTTTCCATTTCACCGGTACCGGTTGGCTTTACTGGAACTTTACAGGAATGTACAAAAAAGTGATTAATTGGTGTTGCCTCAGAGAGAATACTTTGCTTTTGTTTAATAGAACATCAGAATTCGATTGTGATGGAGTGGAAAATTGAATGAAAAATCAGTGGGATAAATAAATAATAATAATATTCAGTTAGATAAGATATTATTATTTAGTGGGATTAGTTCGGAAATTTGAGACTGGGACAGTACCGTAACAATAAACAGCTTATAAAGCAAAACTTTCTAAAACAAAAAGAGATACTAACTAATTCAGTTTTGTATTAAAATTAAAGAAGTTCGACTTGAGCTCTCTGAAATTTTGTCGGCTTCCAATCGAATCAAAGTTTGGAGAAACTATTGTCAACAACATTAATTAGTACACCACAATGGAAATAATTTCACTCAAATCAAAACTAGCTTCAAAAATTATAATTATTGGAATCAATTATTCAAAGCAATTGATGTCTTAATTTGATCAAATTGGTAACAGACAAAAAAATTATTTCTCGTGAGATTTTTCATATAAAAAAGCTTTGAAATGAGGAACTTTCAGAAAAGAGAGGGTCGTTTTTATACCATACAAGCGCGGATAAATTACACCCTTCTTTGTGATTTACCTTCTCTGTGGAACGAGCCTCAATAAGTTTGCAATTATAATTATCTGCTTATCAATGTTCTGTATTGTTTGGAGAGATGAGCAATTTAGAATATGAGCAACAAGTTTTTAGATGGTTCACTTTAAAATCACTATGCTCAATCTATCGATTTATACGAAAAAATACGGTAGGCTACTATTTCCTCTCAAAAGACTAAACACCTTGCATTAAAATCTTATTCCTATAATAATTGAATAATAAGATTGATAAATTATGTAATTAAGTTTTCTCCTTATTGTGTAGTGTACATGAAGAAAAATAAAATCAATTCTATATGATAACTTGTACTATTAACTAGTAGTTACCGGTATTTGCAGCTTCAACTCTCAACTTTTTGCTTGCTTCAACTCTATATTAAAACATTAAAATTGACTCTGTAATTTGACATAGTTTTTAGTGTGCTCTGAAGAGAATATTAGAAAGATTGTGAGATTTTTCGTGTAAATGATTGAAATCTTGGAAACGAGCACAATTCTGTTTAATTTTAACATTTTTAATGTGCTATGGCAAGAATGTTTTGGAGAAAATTGAAAAATGTTCAACCAATTTAGGAAATTAGGAAAATATTAATAAAATTAATGAAATCTTGGAAAACTAGTATTGATTGAGTGAAACCATACTTCAAACACAACTTAAATTACAAAAAACAAAACAAATTAATATTGACCTGCATCTGATGCGAGTTCGTTGATCGTCCCACAGCACCGCACCTAAAGTCGAACAGTACGACACCTGCACGTCCTACAGTCGTATATCACAAGCGGAGGCGGCAGCCGTGAGGAAGTGCTGTCTACTGGAGGCGGCGTTCTTGGGGGCAGCGTGTATCAGGGGGGCGGCTGCCGGAGGCCGCAGTCGGCGTCACAGCATGTACTCGGGTGAGCTGGGGTTCGAATGGATGCCATCGGAACCTTCGCAGTTGTTAGCAGCTGCAGCGGCATGTCTCATCGAATCGCACCTTTGCCGGTAATAATCGCGTTCCTGTAGTGCACGTCCCAGCTCAGTTTTGATCCTCTGCATCTCGGCTTGCAGCGCGCGGTTGGTGAGTTCCAGCTGTGCTCGCTGGTTAACTCGCTTCGTGCGACAGTTCTGCGCGTAGCCGCGGTTCTTCAGTGTGCGTCGCTTCTGCTTCAAACGCACAACCACGTCTCGAGGATACCCATGAAGACGTTTGTTGAGGTCACGAACGGTGAGATGGACCAGCTCCTTGTCGCTGATAGCGTCTACGTTGTTGTGGTGTCGGGAGCGTGTGGAAGGTTGTGAGGGCATTACGGGGGACATGGACGCTGAAGCAACGCTGAGGGGACGCTGGATGTTGAGTGGACTCAATGCACCCAAATCTTGGTAGTCATGGTGTAGTCGTTTTCCCCCGGCTATGACAGAGGTATGATGAGGAGGCATCCAGTTGTCGTGATCTGAGTTTGGCCTCAAATCCAACGGCTGCTGGTCCATGCGAACGTTCTGCTGCAACCACATGATCTCGTGATCGGGACGGTGTTGTTGAATGATGTGCGGATGCGGCGGCGGAGGCGGTAGTGGCGGAGCGTCCATTTGGAAGTAGTGGTGGTGAGGAGAGGCCCCCGCATGGGGCGGCGTGTCCGGGGGTGTTCCCGGGTACATCATGTTCTGTTTGACGACCAACACGCCGTTGTGATGATCGTGGTGGTTGGTGACCGTCATGGCGGTCAGGTTGTGAGTGACCGCAGCGGTGGTGACCTCCTGGTAGTCGTCGGGTTGTGGAGGCTGTGAGGGCGGGGTGAGTAGATGATGGGGTGGGGGCGGTGACGACATCGGAGGCGGCTGACGTGGTGGAGGCTGCTGCTGCTGTTGCTGCTGCAGCTCGCGTTTCACCGAAACGTCCAAATGGTCGAGCACAAACTCCTTGACATACTCGTCGGCCAACTGGTTCGGGTCCTCCGATTCAATGCTAGCCATCATAAACTATTATCAAAACACATTCACAGAATTATTCAACTACTATCAACAACTCGTGTTACTCTCTCTACTAGCGCGACGACGACATTAGAAACGTTCAACAACGACGAGAGCGCGACTCTGACTGAGAAAATTTGAAGATGCGATCGTTTGCCCGTGGCAGTGGCAGTGAGCCGGCGGGCGGACCTAGCCTCGCTATTGGCCGACGCCGGTCCAAGCCCCGCCCTCTCAATCCCCACCACTTCTACACCTGTGCGCTGACTGTTTTTGGGGGAGGGGGGGCTACCCGCCAGCTATCCAGCCCTTTGTACCCCACAGCACTCCACATCACCCACTCAAGTAGAGAGTAGAGAGTGAGATTCACATTTTATTAATTTACTGGCTGGTCTACTCGTATGCTCAAAATACGGAATACAGTAACTTCAGATTAATTTGGATGTCAAAACTTTAGCATACCTAGAATTCAGTATGTAGTGGAATTTTCAAGACAATAATCAGTTTTCAGAACTCTTTCAAAATTAATATTTCATTCATTCGGTGGTCTGCTTACTAGCTTTGAATATTACTTTTAGAAAAGGAGGAAGCCTCCTTTGATTGAAACTGCTTTAGTGTTTAGTTCGCCACTTAGCTTCAATTATTTTTGACCTGTTATTGACCGATCTTAAAGCAGTTCAAATCAAGGTCGAAGTATAGTTCTAGAATTATTCAACTTTATCTATACAAAGGTTCTTCCAGCTTTAATATTCACTTTTTGATAAGTCTGTAAAATAAACATTTCACAATTTCTCACTGTTATGGAACTCACATAAAACTAACCAACCTATTACTTGTAACCTATTACCTATCAAGTAACCTATTACTTGAACTTGCTGTCTTGCTTGTAAGATATCATTAATTGGAAAATTATATTTTTGTCTTAATGGAAATCATAAGTATAAGTACAATTATCGCGAAATCGAAAATATTTGACGTAGCCAATCTTTAGTCTATTGTCTTGTTGAGAACATTTGGACTCATTAAACATAGAGATAGATAGTTTTCTAATTGAACGGCTGTCTTATCATAATTATTCTTCTTCGCCACAAAAAACCTTTCAATTACTGTTATCAATTTAACTGAAACTCTGTTTCAGATTAATAGTTCGTTAATGAACGAATTCAATTCGCGTGGGACAATTTTTATAGTTTTCATGGTCCAAGAAAATTTTCAAGATATATTTACATTCAAATAACGATTGATTGTTATAGTCTGTTCAAGCAAAGAAGACCCTCGGGCAAGATGGGAGAATGACTCGAACTCGGTCGATATCTGTTCAAAAATTATCTATTTGATCACAAATTGTAGAAAACAATATTTTGTCTACTGTTACGACCACATTTATAATTCTTGAACAAATATTGACCAAGCTGGAGTCATTTTCACATCTTGCCAGAGGGTCTTCTTTGCTTGGACAGAATATAGCTATCTCAACATTGTTTACTAATTTGATTGTCGTGGGTGTAAAATGTTGAGCTAACGCCAGATTGATTTGTATAGCAAACACTAATGAAAGTGGCGGCTGTCAAACGTTTGATATTAATGCACAGCTCTATCTGGACAGTCTGGAAGCGGTTTTCGAGAGCGAAACAGTTTTGTGAGGTCACCATCGACTCGTTACATCTTAGCAGACCGCTTTCACACGGTCCTGGCCGAGCTGAGCATTAAAATCAGGCATTCGCCAACCGTCTGTTTTATTGGCGTCTGTGTTATGTGACTCAATGAGAGAATTGCGGAAGTACGTGATAATTGACGAAAAACGTTTAAAATGGAATGACCAACGCCCAGGTCAAACATCAATGGAGAGAATACAGTATGAAAAATAAGAACATGACAGCGGTCCTTGAGCACGATCTCATGCCATTTGCAGAAGTTCATATTTAGAGAATTATTTTCACTAAACCTTAATTCATAACTGGGGAATTTTGCTCATTCATTCAAGTCCAGAACACTTCCACTCTCAACGTATTTTTTATTTAATTCGGAAGTGCTTGATATCAAAGCATAATAGTGACTTGCAAGTTGCAAGTCATTATTCTTATGATAAGAATAATTGAATCCTATGTTTGTTTGTAAATGGCGCAACAGCCTTATGAAGGGCCTAGGCCTACCAACTGGTTGCCAGTTTCATATTCACTCCACTATACAGCCCGTCCAAGCAAAGAAGACACCCCGGCAAGACGGGAAAACGACCCCAGCCCGGCCAATACCGGCCCAAAAAATTGAATCCTATCTCGTATTTCAAGATCTTAGAGGTTAGTATTCATATCAAGAACTTAGATTTCAGTGAGATGAATAGTTTCACTTTATTACTTCAACTATTTACTTTCAATTATCATTTTAAATGCACAATCATCAATAAATAAAATGGAAAAATCTGGTTTTTATAGAAAATCCAATACTTTACATCAATAAATTCAAAACCTCTTTCACTCCATACACTTCAATATACAATTTCCGATCACCTTCGAATTACATTGTTCCCAGAACAGATCTTGTAGTATGAAAGTTTCCATAAATAAGTAATAAAATCATAAACCTGTTACCTGAACATTTCATCACTTGCAACATCACAAATAAAAATCAAACATTAGAAGGATAATTCAGTGGATTAAATCAATCAACGTATTTCACCTGTTACATATAATTAAGTTTTTTTTTCTCCAACTATATTGTCATCATACACATACATATACATGAATTGTCTTTTCTCACTACTTTATAATATAATTTTATTAATTAATGCCAACCTGAATAGGTAGAAGTAATAATTATAGATAACAATATTATCGGACAATACCGAGGCCGGCAATACTATAAAAATCTTTCTAACTTTTTTTGTTACTCGTCGTCAGCACACAAACCATTAAAGTTCTGCTGGTAACGCCATTTAATTTTAAAAATAATAACATTGTTTTTGTATTTTATAGTTTTTCAAGTGAAAGTATTATGTTATGTGTTGTTTTTGTAAAAACTTTCGAGGCATTAAAATTTGATTTGGTTTGAATTTGAGTAAGGAAACTGAATTGAGAGAGTGAGGAAAACCCTTAGTGATTCATTAATATTAGAATTTGATAAATTTTAAATAAATTAAAATTTATAAAATTATCTAACTTATCACAAGAAAATCATTGAGAATCACGAATGAGGAACCAAAAATGAACAACTGACTATCCTCACCGTGATAATGCTAACTCAATAAAGTTATTTTGAGAAATGTTATATTACACATTTTTTATCAAAATGAGTATGAAAAGTTTTAATACAAAGAGAATAGGAATTTGAATACGTCGCAGCTGTAAAAGTTGCATACTTCAACTACTAGACCAACTGACTCATTACTTATGTATTTTGTATTACTTGCATTACTTATGACAACTTGTGTATTTTTGCAAGCATCAATAACAAACAATAATTTGATTGATTGTTGCAATTTTTATGTGAATTTTACAGCGTTGCGCTATACTTCCTATGATACTTTATCAAGATTCAATAGAGTAGTTGCTGGCTCTTCAGTCTAACATATAGATTCTACAAACTGCTTCATAATTCATACATTCTGACTATCTCAATTGCTCAACAGCCCATGAAGGGCCTAGGCCTACCAGCTGTATATTCAGCATACAGCCCGTCCAAGCGAAGAAGACACCCCGGCAAGACGGAAAAGCGACCCCAGCCCGGCCAATACGGGCCCAAAAGCCATAAATTCTCAATCAGAACTCACAGTCCCCGAACCGTAGCCGCCACCACCCACGCCGCCAGAATTCCCTCCCGGCCGGACAGACCATACAGCAAGCAAATAATCATCAACTAGGATTGAGGTGACGTGTGGTTAGCACGTTGATCCTCTCAACCATAATTCTCCGCAACCAATTGGCGGCGCAGAACGCCTCTGAATAACATCCGAGTGTAATCCAACAATTAATATTCCTCCAGAGACGGGAAACGACTGACTATCTTTACTAACGACAGCCAATCTCTCACAGGAGGGAATTATCATAAATAATATTAAATTTTATACATCGTTTCTTTATTATTATAGTTATAGCAACCAGTCAAAAACTAATAAGCTACTCTATTCTAACTTGAATTGATTAGAGCATTATGGATGAAGCATGAAGGTATGGTCTAGTCATACATTGGTCAATGATGTGCATCTCCTACAGTTCTACAGATGAAATCCCACATTATTCTAAGCATAATTTCATAATAACCATCTTTTATGTATGTCAAACACTCGTCATTATTTTGGAAAATGTTCTGGACCCGTGTAAACGAGATCGTGATCATAGATTGATTGTCGGTGGTTTAGTTCATGGGGGCAGACGTCAAAAAAGAGTCGTCGGTCCATCGAGATGATGGCCTTGCCAGAGGACAGAGACAGGTCAGAGGGTCGCTGATGGGGGGGGGGGGGTTTGAGGGTGCCCTCGACAGCTCATTTGTCACCGATCACACTCGCCCCTTCCACCCCCTTCACACCGCCACCCCACTGCCAACATAACAACAACATTATTTCCAATGAACACAATAGAGCTCGCTTCACACGGTGTCACGTTTCACACACGTTACATGAGATAACGATACTAGGCTGGGATGAGACATTACTTTGTAGAGGGTGGCTTATTATTGACAGAAGTCGACTTTGTCAAGATTCACACTTACTTTGAAGGTAGTTATTGAAAAAATTACATTGTTTCTTAAGAGCTCATAATGCAGTAAATTCAATGCAATACAGTAAAAATAATAATAATTATGAAAATACATGGTGGTTCTGGTTGAAGTAGTCTGTCCAAGCAAAGTAGACTTCTGGTAAGGTGGGAGAATAACTCCAGCTTGGTCAATATTGGTTGAAAAGTTATAAATTTAGACTTCAATTGTAGCATACATTCTGATCTAAAATTTGAGACCAGATAAATTATTTTTGAAACAATATTGACCGAGTCGGAGTCATTTTTCCATCGTGCCAGAATGTCTTCTTTGCTTTCACAGATTATAATTTCAGCCTATAGCTATTGTATATTCACAGTTAAGTGTGTCTGTCGGTATGGAGCGCTCTGTAAAAATCAATAGCTATAATATTTTTTCCAAAAAAAATCAAATTATGAGGTGGGATTTTAGGTAAACTTAAACTAATTAACTTAAATTTTCAATCTATTATAATAGAAATTGTTTCAACATCTGAAATAGTCACTCTCAAATTTTTAAATCCCACTTTTGATTTAATTTGGAAGCTTGGAATTTATACAATTAATATACACTGGCGAAGGCAATTTGAAGTAGGTAACTGTGATTTGAAAAGGTAACTGTTTCTGTAACTGGTAACTGGTTTAACTGTAACTGGTAAAGATATTTCAAAGATTCTAGTGGAGTGTCTAGAATGATTTATGTTAGTGGTTTTTGATGATATATGATGATACATATTATTGAAATCATAATAATAAAATTGTGCTACTATAATATTATAAAACTTCATTTGTACATGAAAAAGGTTCAAATTAGGCCAATACCAATATTCTTTTTTCTACAAAATAAGGTTCAAAATGAGTTTTCAAAAATATTTAGTTTTCTACAAAATGAGGTTCAAATCAATAATAATTATTATAATTGATTTGAACATGAAAAAGGTTCAAATTAGGCCAATACCAATATTATTTTTTCTACAAAATGAGGTTCAAAATGAGTTTTCAAAAATATTTAGTTTTCTACAAAATGAGGTTTTTAACCTTTTGAGGAATAACCTCAGTTATTAATTTCATGCTGTTAAATTGTAGAAGCTTTTTCAACATTTAAATAGGAATTTTGAATTTCATAATTTATTCATTAGTCTACTCCTAAATCTGTATTTTTTTAAACAACTTCTCAAGCTCAATACTAACTTGAAGTACCTATTTAACGAACAATACCTCTGTCTCAACACAATACCCGAGAATTCTTCATTCCGAAATTACTCCATCGATTACTATCTCAATCTTTGTTGACAAACTCATTCTGTGTTGACTTTTGCCCGCAGACATTCTCCAATATCGCGTCCCAAGGATTTGCAAAGCAATATAATACCTACTAGTCCGCGCACGCTGTGAAGACACACCGTCACAATACACTTTACATTGTGGAGGCGTATCTTCTCAGTGTACCACTGTTCTCTGTAATACCTTCCCTGCGACAAAAATAATTTCTGCGTTTTTCTACTGTTTGCAGAGTGCAGCAAGCGGACAATATAATGGACAAGTGGCAGAGCAGAGCTCGATGTATATTGTCATTGAGTTTTGAATGAGATGGAGGGTAGTGGGGTGCATATTTATGCGAAGGGTTTGTGTGACAATACGGCAGCACGCTCTCCTCACCGTTGCTGTCTTGATAATATGCGTATCAATACCCAAATTCATCCATGGTTGCCACCCCTTTCTTATTATTATCATCACTCTCTCTCTCTCTCTATCTCTATCTCTCTCTCTTCCACGCACTCTCTCTTTCTCTCTCTCTCTTCATGGTTGAGTGTTAATGGGAGAGATGTCTTTGAACATCCCTCTCCAAGAATGGACATTTATATGTCTAAACTCCGCCATTTTATGTAGATACAGCACAAATTTATATTACCGTTAGCTTATTGAATCCTACATCTGTCTCATTTTGCAAGTTTTCATAGTTTATAATTAGCCAACTTATGCAAACCATAATGTAATTAGTGTAACTTTCATTTATTTTTATTCTTATAGCATAGGATTCGAATTATTGTATTATGTAATCTACATGAATAAAGTGATTGAATCTGAATCTGAATCTGAATCTCTCCCTCTCTCTTCCACACACTCTCTCTCTCTCAATCTCTTTCTCTCTCTCACACACACACTAAATGAGTATGTAGTTAAGTCTGTCCAAGCAAAGAAGACCTTCTGATAAGATGGGAAAATGACTCTAGCTCAGTCAATATTGGTTAGAAAATTATCAATTTGATCTCAAATTGAAGGGAACAATTTGATCTACTATTAAGACCACATTTATAATTCTTGAACAAATATTGACAAAGCTGGAGTCATTTTCCCATCTTGCCAGAGGGCCTTCTTTGCTTGGACAGAATATACACATTGTATGTAGTACACACATACTTAATGAGTATTTATACTGGCGGCTAGTACCCATGAAACCGGTGAAGTGCTCGTATCTTTTACTGTACAGCACTTCACCTGTTTTGAGGGCACGAGCCGCCAGTGACAATCATTCTCTCTCAGTTCCTCCCTGTCACAAACTCTTCGATTGCAATAGAATTAAAATTATTAACCTTAAATTTATTTACAATAAATTTGTAAGGGTATTTTTCAATACCCTTAAAATTATTTTAAGGGTAGCATTTTTCGCTTATCTATCTCTCTTCATACATCTATTCTCTTTCCCAAGTATGGACATCTTCATGTACAAACTTCGCCTTTTCATCTTGATAATTCAATCTTAATAGAGAAAAATTGGAATTCACAAATTGTGTTATAATTTCTTTAATTTTAGCGTTATTCGTACCCCTTTTGTTGAATAATTAGCCTATTGAGTTTTCAGCTAGTGAAATTTATAAGAATGATCCAGTTATACTTTATGTATATTCATGTCTGAACAGGGTTATATACTTAATATATTTAATAGTAATCTAGAAGCTAAGCTGGAATGTTTGTGGTTATCTACATGAATACAGGAACCTAACCCAGTATAATCTATAGAAACTGTATCATTATACACTCTCTATTAATAGGTCCAATCTATAGAGAATTATTATCATTTTACAGTATATCTATAGTCTTTTCTACTCTCTCCTTTAGGAAGTTTCGTCTACTCCAACAGCTGATATTATCAATAAGAGTTGTCATTTTGCTATGCCTAGATGATGTTTTGGAATCAAAAGAGACAATAGATACTTCACATCAGCTGTTAGTAGGTTACATCACGTACAAGAGACAGACAAAAACGCCTAACTTCTTGCGTCCGTTCTACGCATTCTCACAAAAATATATATTTTGAGTAAAAAAAATTATGCTGTATTTAAATTTTAATTTATTTTTAATTTTGTTCATAGTAGGTATAATTGTATAAATTAACAGGTCAATTGCATTATTCCTATAACTATTGCCAATTGGAATCTAGAATCTTCTCATCTGCAAAGTAAAGAAATCCTCTCTAATCTGTTTCTCAACCTCTATTTCTCTGTCTACCACCTAACCCCCTTCTCACCAATCCCATACACGCTCTCTCTCACTCTCTTAGGCCTTCTCAACACCCCCCACCACTTCCCATTATATTGCCACTCATCTCTCGATGACTGAAATCCGCACCTAATATAGTCTATCCAAGCAAAGAAGACATTCTGGCAAGATGGGAAAATGACTCCAGCTCGATCAATATTGGTTCAAAAATTATCAATTTGATCTCAAATTGAAGAAAACATTCTGATCTTCAACTTGAGACCAAATCGATAATTGTTGAACCAATATTGACCGAGCTGGAGTCATTTTCCCATCTTGCCAGTATGTCTTCTTTGCTTGTACAGACTATAATCGCTCCTCCACTTGAGAGAGCATCCTGTCTCACTCCATGAGAAGCTCAACTTCCTGAATGACGTAACTGGCGCTCAGGTCCCGTGGAAAAGCGAGAAACAATAGTTTCCTATTTCACAGTTTTCAATGTCCTTTGTCCGAATTTTCCAAGAATTTCCCACACTGTTGCACTGACTAAGCTCTAATGAACAGTGTCCATTGTGTTGCTTGTCTATTCATTATTGTATTATTTCTATTTTTATGGGAGAATCGAAAGGATTATTGTATTATATCATGAGAAAACTGATGGATTTCACATTGTGGAAAGTAAAGTTACTGAGGTGGATTGGATGGAGTTGGGGGAGCGTTAACTTTAGTAGTATGTAGAAAAAGTTTTGTATAAAATTTTATCACAGAACTAAGCTAAATTGATAATAACTATGTTAATAATTGTGAGAGTTTCCATGGAATACTCAAATCTCCAGTTAATTTTAGTGAAATACATAGTTTGTATGGGGGGAAATAAATAATTATTATCAAGTTTTATATAATTATATTATTAATAATAAGGAATTATTTCGTCTTTCGGAGGAGACGATAAGCTGTTGTCCCCGAATGACTGGAAAGTAGTCGTCATCTCTCATCATCATCATCTTCCACTGGCGGCTCGTGCCCACGGAACAGGTGAAGTGCTGTACAATAAAAGATACGGGCACTTCACCTGTTTCATGGGTAGGAGCCGCCAGTGTCATCTTTACTCATATAACTAATGTGCGTATTACCTAAGAAAAAATAGTATTGAAGTTTGAATAGTTTCACTTTGTTCTAGATAACCGATTTTTCAACCGATTGTATAAAAAAATTGTATTTAATCAATAGTATTGAGTGAGTAGATCATAGCATAGAAGGTTGTCATTTATTTCGTGGTCCGTGGATAATAATTCATTTCCTTTTTGTTATTGACGATGCCTAACCAATATAATAGAAAAAAAACTTTAGAATAGAAAGTCTAATTGTTGAATTTTTTCAATAGAAATTCTTATTCTTGAGTCATTTCAAACTGCATATTTCGATTGATAATCTAATTTGATTGATTCCATCGATGAAAGGGATAATCGATTTCTAAGATTGATTTGGAATGACAACATCCAAAATTAAATAGGAAATAATTATAGAGATTAACATTTTTTATTTCACAAAAATAGTCTGTACATAATTTGTGAAGAGCTTTACTGAACTCAAGTATTTGAAGTTTATATTACTCCTGTAATAGGCCAATTTAATCATACATTGATAAGAGTGAAAAATAGAGGTTTATCATGAAATGAAAATTAATTCAAATTACGAATTGTTCGCGAGCGATTCAAATTATAAGCTTCCACTAAATTATTGAAAGGTTATTGATAGTTTAAATATTAATATAAGCAATATCTATATGACTAATTCACATATCACATGAAGAACAATATTTGACATAAAAATAATTAAATTCAATTCAATACAATTCAATAATCTACATATTTGAATGCATAATTTTATCTTCGTTTGTTCAAGAAAGCCGATAATGCCGCGATTACACCGGAATGTTAATAACATTTTTGTTAATAACTCTCTTTAATAACGAATTATAGAATTATATAACTTATTATACAAGAATCATCGTGAATATCAGTAAATGGTCGACAGTTGAAACACCTTGTGATTGGTCGAAATCCTTGTTCCTGATTGGCTCAAATTGTCATCAGCTAGCTTCACAAAATGGCGGCTACGTTATTGCACGAAATGGCGGATTCTTGAACCAACTAATAGAATTATTTGGGATGGTGATTTTCAGACGATAACAATGTATTGCCAAAAAATTATATTCAATATTTAATCTAATAGTTTGTAATAATATGCCTACAAGCAAAGAGAGGGAAAATAAGGAGATTTGAAGGTTATTTTTGTTCATCAATGATGTGATGTGAACGAGAAGGGAAGAACGTTATTGTGTTTCAGTATTCATATAGCCTATAAGCTGTTATAAAAATTATGAGAATACATAGTTTGTGTATCCAACTTATTATTACTTGGATGAGGAAACTGATAGTCTAATAATAAATTGAATACATTGTGGAATATAACCTATACCCTATTCACGATCACTTGAGACGAAATAAAGAAACTTTCTGCATGTACAGGTAGCTATTTTTGTTTGAGCTTGAGGAAAAGCCAAGAATTGTGATTGGCTACAGCTGTTCGCCTGCAGCTGACCGTCGCATGAAGTAATACCTCCCTTTACCCGCACAAACGAACAAAAAGTTTGTTTATTTCGTCTCAAGTGATCGTGAATAGGGTATAGAGCATAGGTTCCCAAACTGTGATACGCGTACCCCCGGGGGGTACGTGAGACGTTGCCAGGGGGTACGTGAGCAGAACTATGCTAGTTTGTTAGATGCGCGGTAAATATTGCGGTTGCTCTAGATGTTTAGTAGATGTGTTTAGGAAACGTGTGTCGTACTTTTAATCGGGATAGAAAGAGGCTGTCTCATTGTTGAGTGGTATTTTGAATTATCTGATATTATAGAGAATTCTGAAAAGAAAATGTTTCTTAACTAAAACGAAAACGCACCCAAACTGATTTGTGAGGTTTTGATGTTTCAGACGAAAATGTTACCAGAACTTTTTTCTTCAGAATTTAATTCTTCACAATATGATATGATTCAAAATACCATCCGACAATGAGATAGCCATCCTTTTTTCTATCACTTTAAAGTTGAAAAAAATTTGTTTTTTAGTCTATTTTGCTCGATATCTCAAAAACAATCAAAGTTTCAAACTTCTCATTCGATTTCTCAGCTAATTTCACATGAGGATTGACCACTATAGTACCCTCTTGAAGCCGCTAAAAAATTTAAAAAAATTGAAAATTCAGAAAAAATGTGAAAACAACGGATGTGTGAGTATTGAAAATTGAAAATTTAAAATTCAGAAATTGAAAATGTGAAAACAAAAATGGCGGATGTGTGAGTGATTAAGGACTTTCGGATATTTTGAAAATGGTATTTGCATAATATGTTTCTTACCCAGGAACAATATCGTTGAGTAGAGAATTGGTATAGTGAGTTCAAATACACTCTGTATAAAAAAGTTTATTAATGATACAAGTTCAATAAAAAATTAAGTGGTACGCCATTAGTACAAAGTAGGAACTGAAAAATTTTGGGAATCCCTGACCTAGAGTACTATTTTTGGTTAATACTACCATACCACTGTTAAAATGACATTGGAAGAAAAGTTTTTATAAGTAACATAGGAACTCATAAAATATTCTTGGCTTACATTTTTATCAATGGTAATTGTCTACCAACTTCAAAAGTGTTTTCCATTCTCAACTAATACGGCAAGTTTGATAATAGTGTTCAGGGGTTTCACCATAAATTAAAGTTATATCAATCAATTAGATTAGAACATAATTATCATCAAGTTATTCCTGTAGAATACAAAATAGATATTTTAAACTCTGACTCTAAGGTTTTAGCCAGCAAGGTCACACGGTATTATTATATTATTGGTTTTAGATCAACCAATAGGAGATGTATCTTACATGCGTGGAATTTGCCATTTATTACGATAATAATAGGGCCTATGATAGTGTGACCTAACAAATAGTGTATCAAATTTGAAGAAATTAAACAAATCATAGTTTAAGGTCGAACACATTAATCCTATCAATTTCCATGTGAGAGCAACGTGAACTCTTTCGGAAAAAATACTGCTCGGAAAAACACAGAAAATCTATCTACAATGGTCAAAGTCAAGTTTAAAAATATTGATAGATTCATTCTCTCTTTGTACAGAAGAAGAAACGAACACTTCACCTTTTTCGTGGGCACGAGCCGCCAGTGTAGTATATAAGTTTAGTACAGACACGTTAAGTAAAGTAGATATTGAATAAAACATAGGTGGTAAGCATAAAAAATCGAGTATATAAAAATACTAGCCATCAGGCTCGCTTCGCTCGCCTTCTCCGCCTAACCAGGGGGCTCCGCCCCTTGGACCCCCGACAGTATAGGCAGTGTAAATGAGTCAAACAGGCAAAACCTCTGTCAGTGTCAGCTGAGACAAACAGGCTCGCTTCGCTCGCCTGCAAATTCCGTTCAGTAGGGGTTTGAAATTTATTGAGCACAGCATTTCTACACCTAATCTGGACCTGTTTACCTAATTGCAACATTTTCTGCCAATTTGTTCTAGAAAAATCTGAGAAAAACTCCGAAAATTCAAAAAAATAGTAAAACGCTAATATTAAGCGTAACCTTGGGAAGTATATCGGACGTAGTTTGAAACTTGATTCAATATCTTCCAAATTAATACATCTATAATCTCGCTGAATCATTCAATTTACAGTTAGGATTGGTCGTATCAAGGCGGAAGATATGCAACGCGCAACACATCTACAATTTTGAAAACCTGATTACTGGCGTAATCTTGAACGGATTGCAAAAATATTTTAACACAAAATTTCTAGACCTCATTTGAACCTGCCCACCAAATATCAACATTTTCTACCGATTGGTTCTCAAAAAAAAATGAAGAAAACGTTGAAAAACTCTATAAAAACGAAAATATTTGGCGTATCCTTGAAAAGTTTTCAAAATCCGTTCTTAGCGCGCGTCTAAAATCCTTTCTTACGTCCAACTGAACATGCCTGCCAAATTTGAACGCATTCGCTTCAGTGGATTTTTAGTTCTGGTGATGAATGAATCAGTCAGTGAATGAATCAGTCAGTCAGTGCCATTTCGCTTTTATAGATATAGATATAAATGTAACTGATATAACAATGAGGAAAATTGATTGAGAACATATTCCTACATCTAAAACACAATGACAATCGGAGCATCGGTTAATGGAGATACAGTACATAGACTGTTGATGTAGTTTTCCGACTCGAATTACGGAAAATGGTGGCATTCCACACTGTGGGAGACGAAGCAAAAGTTTTTGAATACATTAACCGAGTTCTGTTCCCCTATTGTGAGCAAAGTTCACTCGTATACTCTCAATTTGTTGTCATATGGGAATTCCAACAACTTCGAAATGGCACAGATACGATGTAGAAGTTCCATTATATGAAGTTCCAAGAAGAAGTTCCAATTACATGAAGTTCCAATTATATGTATCACGTGAGCATTAGAATACGAATATTGGACATCAGAATGTGAGTATGGGACAGATATTGTAGAATACTTATTATACTTGAGATCATTATTAGTACTAGTATTATACTCCAGTAACAATAATAAGATTGTCACAAAATAGGAAAACAGGGAAATTTCTGCTGTAAAAAACCCAAAAAGGATTGGAATCCTTTGTCTGTTATGGAATCTATTCATTGGAAACATCATGGATTGCCTTTCATATTCTACGGTAGGATCAAGTGACATTTCTTAAAACCTGTGATTATTTTGTTGATACAGTCCTCCGTTGGATAAGTTTTAAAACTAGTGGTCATTTACAGAGTCGATACAATTTCGCAATCTTTTGTCAAGTTCAATAAATCTGAAGTCTTTGTCAAACCGATTGTTATTGCTTTTGAGGAATATTCTTATTTTTCCATAGTGTACACATAATATAGATGTTGTATTGTAGTGCATAATAAACTCATATAGTCTATACTTTGAACTATATATATAAAATCATGAACTGATAATTCTTCCTATTCATACATCCTATACATCGAATGTAGTTGGTACAGAAACGAGTTAATAGGGAGTCAGTTTTTAAAAGAATGAAGATTCTCATGCAGTCGCAGTATTACACTATCCATTTAAGACAGGTATTACACGATAATATTTCTATGATCATAGTTGATCATATGGAAAGAGACAAAAATATGATTTCGTATTTTCATCTCCTTCCATATGATCAACTATGATCATAGAACTATTATCGTGTAATACCGGCCTTACCTATTGTCTTGAATGTCGATTTGAATCAAACATCCATGAAATTAGAATAGAAACTTGGATTTTAATGAGTGTGACTTCATTCCTTCGAATACAGTAGTTACAAATCACATTGGCAATTTGGTAAACTGGTATTAATAAGCACTCATAAATACCTAGTAATAATAAGAAATGGTTGTAGATGATGTGTGAAATGAGGTGTAATCTTTATTCTATCAAACGCTACAATATCTCGCGAAAATCTTTGAATCTCTAACTAGGTCGCAACATGTTTCTCAGGAAAAACATGAGCGATCATACGCGAGCTCACGTACTTACGCGAACAAACATGATCAAACGAGAACCGACAAAAAATCTAAATTATTTCCACGATAGAACTTTCATGAATAGGTTCATTGGTATAGTCTGTTCAAGCAAAGAAGACCCTCTGGCAAGATGGGAAAATGACTCCAGCTTGGTAAATATTTGTTCAAGAATTATAAATGTGGTCTTAATAGTAGATCAAATCGTTTCCTACAATTTGAGATCAAATTGATAATTTTTGAACCGATATTGACCGAGCTTGAGTCATTTTCCCATCAGAGGGTCTTCTTTGTTTGGACGGACTATACTAATGAATAGGTTCAATGAGAATGAAATTATTATGTCAATACTACCAATCTCAACCATCATGCGAATGAACCAGCTATACTTTTTATTCATTGGAAAACTATGAAAGTTTTGTCCACTCTCAATCCATAGACTATGAGAATGACAACTACTCTTTCTTTCGGTTAATTGGAAAACTACTAAAGTTATGAAACAAAATTCACCCAAGCGTTACATTCCCTTCTACTCCAAGTACTATTCTCTATTCTGTTTCTATTACTAGTTATTCCCTTCCTATTCCAACTATTTTTTCCTTTTCGTTCTACTCCAAGTGAGAAGCGGCGTTATTCGTTGAGCGTGTTTTCCATCTGTTCGATTCGAGGAAAACGCGATGCAGGATTTGGTTCGCTTCAAGATTGTGTGTCGTCACACAAGACAGCCTAGAACGACTTGAGGTGACTGGGGGGTTGGAGAGGGTTGTGTTAGTGGGCTGGGGGAGTGAGTTTTGTGGGCTGGAGGGGTGTAAGGGGGTGAGTTTCAGGGGTAGCTGTTCAGTTATCTGCTCGGTGTTCACGGTCGTAGGCGAAACCTGCTGACCTCAGCACCTTTTACCCCAGCAGCAGCAACTGCTGGCAATACACTCGCACACACCGATCTGTGTTCGATTTTCCAACCACCGCCCCCCCCACTCCGCCACACAGCACACCCCAACCTAATTTCATCTTCGTCCTCAACGCCTCATCAACTTTCTAGTCGCTCTCTTGGTGCAGCCCTACTCAGTTTTCTCTCTCAATATCTCACTCTTTCATACTCTTACTGGAACTCTCACTCTTACTCTCTCTCTCTTCCTTTTCCTCCTGTCTTCCACACTCATCCCCTCTTTCCTTCTTCCTGACTTCCTCTATTATTCTCTTTTTCTCTCTCTTCCTCTCTTTTTCACTGGTCCTCCCCCATCCTCTCATCCTTTCTCATCCGCTCATTCTCTCTAATCTCTCTTTGTCTGCCAACCTCTCTCCCTATATCTCTCTTTCTAAATCTCTTTCACTCGTCGTCTCTAGGTTACTGGATTGCGCACAGATATTATACGGTATTCGATTCGACAGTTCAGGCACACAGTACACAACACACCAGCACCTAGACCTACTGACATACACGTGCTGAACTTGTCACTTTTCAAAACAAAGTATAAGGGAAAAGTATATGGCCACTACCAGTAGTGGCCACTGCTTCAGTAGTGGTACTTGAAAGGTTTTTTCTTTAAAATACGGATTTGATGCCTTCAAATGGGTTCTAATTCTAAACCTGCTAGAGACTTAGCTCATACTATTTAGCAGCTAAATAGTTCAAGTAGGAGCTCGCAGAGTATCATCAGAGTTTTTTGAAAGAAATTTATTTTCGCCATGTCACTTAAATACGTAGTTTCGGTAAGAAGTTCAGTTTTCTCTTAGACGTTTCAGTAGGAAGGCATACATACTAATTGTTGTATTATGACTAGAAAGTCTGTGAATTTCGCAATTTCTGGTGTTATAATCATTCCCTATAATGTCTAGATGTTGTTAAGAAGGTTTCTAGCCAAATATAGCTGATATTTTGGCGTAAAAGCAGACTGGCCACTACTAGTACAAGAAACTATGAATAATCTAGTAGTGGCCACCCAATAGATATTGTTGTAGAAATTGTAGATATTAGCGTAAATGTTGATGTTATTAGAATTTATGTTCTCCTGAGACTGTTTCAAATAGGTTACAGTGAAAAAATAACTTTAAAACGTCTATTTTCATGATTTAACCTCACTTTTCTAGTGGCCTGTAACCAACAACAATGCATTACCAATTCAACTCATATTAATATTACCTATTATTATTTCTGGCGTTATTATCACGTTCTGGAACGTAAAATTAGTTTACGTTCGTAGATTTTTGAAATTTTAAATCAACAAATCATATAGGATACATAACCATAAGCTTTTATAGTTTATAGTATTGTGCTATTATAAATTCAATTTATTTTCAAATAGACTTCAAAATTCATGATTATTGTTGATTTTTCAATTATAAAGATGATATTCATTACTATTACGAAATGGAATTTAAATAACTTATACGTTAAATGATCGAGATTCACGTCCTCTGTGCTTGAAGTGGGGTAGTTTACGGTGATTTTCACCAAACAATATTGACTGAACTATGCGGTCATTTTGGCTGAACTGGTACTTTTTACACAACTCTTCATCTTCTTTTCTAGCCTTATACTTCAAAATTTGGTCCAATTGTTCTCTTATTTCAATTATTTTAGTTCAATTGTTAATCATATTTTGTCCCTTCCAATTTGGAAAACAAATAGAATCGACAAAAATGTACTATCGGCACATTGCAATCTCAACTGTAACAAAGATAGATAATGCCACATTGTCTTACTTTTCTTCCAAATTCAATCACATTATCAAAAATAAATAATGTTACATTGTCTTCCTTTTCTTCCCAATTCAATCTTGAAATATCCAGAACATACTTCCTATAAGGCTGTCGCCAACTTAAAAATACTCATTCAATTGTTGTATGTGAAACAATACGTCTATTGAATAAAAAGACAATAACTGAATCAATAGGAGGAAACTTCAATTCACAGGCGTTTGGAGCTGGATTCATAATTAATTTATGTATTGGAATATAATGGAAACAATAGACCTATTTCTTACTTGGCGATTCCATGAGAATATCAACTGATGATCACACTGGCGGCTCGTGCCCACGAAACAGGTGAAGTGCTGTACAGTAAAATATACGGACACTTCACCTGTTTCGTGAGTACGAGCCGCCAGTGCTGATGGAGGTATCAGTCACAATGAACTTTGGTTCTATCTGGATTAAAACTGTTAACGTAGACTGATTTTTGAATTCTTACGACGCATTTTTTGAAGACAAAAAAATGTGATTTCCGTATCTGAAACAAGGTTGGTGACAAGAAGTTCGATTAATTTAGATCCAAAATGAATGAATTGGCGTTAATGGCGATTTATGTATGCTCTGAGGAAAGAATTAAATAATGATGGATGTTGGTGAGAATTATTAGAAATTTCCTATCGTTTTATTTGATTTGATTCAAATATTTGTTTCTATAATGAGGATCAAATAAAAACAGTTCAGATTTTTCTATAATTGTTCCTGCATCGAATCTAAAATAATATGTTTTAATGTATTTAAATAATCCACAGGAGCTTTCCTCTAATAATTCTAATACAAATGTTTTAAGAGGCAAACACGAATGAAAAATAGAATTTTTGTAGTATTTTATAGTCTGTCCAAGCAAAGAAGACCCTCTGGCAAGATAAGAAAATGACTCCAGCTTGGTCAATAGTGGTTCAAAAAATATTGATTTGGCATCAAATTGCTGATCAGAATGGTTCCTACTATCAACCAAATCAAAACTTTTTAAACCACTATTTACCAAGCTGGAGTCATTTTCTCATCTTGCCAGAGGGTCTTCTATGCTTGGACAGACTATACCTAGAAAATTATCCCATTGACTTGTTGTGTTAAAATGTGAGAAATTTTTTTGCGCCATCACGTAGTCTTCAAAAGGCAGGTGGAACCACCTAATTTGTTGTTGTCAACTATGGTACAGGATGTTGTAGAATTTAAAAAAGTATACCAATAAAAATTGAAATATGTGAGGTTAAAAATGAATATACAACATGTATTTCATATAACAATTTTAAAAGTTTGTTCACTGTCAATGAATACATGATGAAAAAAATCACTCATTGAGATAAAATCATTGTTAGATGAAGGCTACCCTATTACCAATTAGTGAAAATTGAGTATGTTACCTAGTGCCATAAAGGAAGGCGATTGGGGAATGATTGTTTTCAAAGCTCAGCTCTGTCAGGACAGTCTGAAGCTGTCTTCGAGAACGAAGACAATATAGCTGGGGTCACCATCGTTTCGATGTCCACTCACAGCAGCTCGCCGACTGTCCTGACAGAGCTGAGATTAACTGTTTACAGGCATTCGCCAACCGTCTTAATATTTGGCTTCAGCTATACAACAATGAAAACCAAGGACATGATAAAGATGAAGATTTTAACATCACACGCCAAGCAACAAACTGAAACTATTTCAATTCATAAACTACAACTATTCTCATGACTACGAATAAAACTGATTACAATAAATATTTGCTATAGTCTGTCCAAGCAAAGAACACACTCTGACTACATGGGGAAATGACTCTAGCTCGGTCAATATTTGTTAAAAAATTATGAATTTGATCTCAAATTCTAGATCAAAATGTTTCCTACAATTTGGGACCAAACTTATCATTTTTGAACCAATATCGACCGAGCTAGAGTCATTTCCCCATCTTGCCAGAATGTCTTCTTCGCTTGGACAGACTGTAGGATGTCGCGTCTACTGAGCGTTAGTATCTGTGACGTCACAGTCTGAATAGCTCAGCATCGTTTTATCTCACACTAGCGATAAATTATTAGAAATTGCAAAACTCACACAAAAGTTTTCGCATACGTAAACTGGCGAAATTTTTAGGATTCATCACCGCAGTCAGCGTCTCATAAAATGCTGGCAATGTTTATAATGTTAAAATTGCAACAAATTTATATCGGTCATGGCCTACTTGCAATTTGATGATCTATCTCAAATTTGATTGATTACTTGTGGAGGGGTGAACGAACTCTTAGTAAGCTGTTGATACTTTCGTTTGAATTATTTAGTAGTACAGTAAATTGTTTCAATCCTTACAAAATAAATGAATAAATAGTTCAATTCCCATCATAAATATCATGTAACAGTCATTATAAATTTTGGAATTTAAATGACCATCACTTTAATAAGTTTCAATAATTGAAGATATTTCGAAGTATACATTAATGTTTTATAAAATAGTAAAATTGGTTCATTTGCTGAAATAGGTGTTAAAATACAAATACCATAAATAATAAAATGGTGGATGATCAAAAACCATACACTGTTCACAAACTCACCAAGTATTCCGAGTGAATTCTATCTCTATATTTTAGCGCTTGTCTAAATATGGATGACGGTTAAATTGTGAAGGATTTATATATCTCTACTATCTATTTACGAAGCCTCGTATCATATGAACTTTAATGCTGGATGGACCTTGATCAAGATAATGAATATTTCAATAATAGCAAAATCTTTATAATTGGTTCTTATGTTATGATCACTATCAAAGTAAAGCTGATGCAAAAAACTTAGATGGTTTCGTCTGTCTCTTGTAGGTGATGTAACCTACTAACAGCTGATGTGAAGCATCTATTGTCTCTTTTGATTTCAAAATCATCATCTAGGCATAGGTATAGTCTGCCCAAGCAAAGAAGACCCTCTGCCAAGATGGGAAAATGACTTCAGCTTGGTCAATATTGGTTCAAAAATTATAAGTTTGGTCTCAAATTCTAGAGCAGAATATTGTCTACAATTTAAGACGAAATTTATAACTCTTGAACAAATATTGACCAAGCTGGAGTAATTTTCCCATCTCAGGAAACATTCTGATCTACAACTTGAGACCAAATCGATAATTTTTGAACCAATTTTGACCGAGCTAGAGTCATTTTCCAATCAGAGGGTCTTCTTTACTTTTGGACAGACTATAACTGACAACTCTAACTGACAACATCAGCTGTTAGAGAGCAAAAGAAGAAGGCAAAGCCGCCTAACTTTTTGGTGTCAACTGCAACATATTTCCCCATTCACGTTTTTATCATACCTTAATTTCGAATTATTATATTCATAACAATAATTGGACTTGTCAATGTAATGAAAATGTAACTTCAAGTCATTAATAGATTCCATTTGATTTGTGATTCGATTTCTTACTCTCAAGAGGATTCTTACTCTTATGACAAGTAACTTTGGATTAACAAGAGGTGTAGGGGTGAATTAGGCCTATAACTGATTCAAACTACCGTATTTCCCGTATCTGATCACTTCTATGAGAGAAAGTTCGCCGCCATTGTTGGATCATGTTTATCAAGGACACTTTCAAAGTCATTTAAAATAATTAGATAGTGTAAAAAACGATCATAATTATTTTCGAACAACGATAAATCATATCAAGCATCGACTTTCAGCCAAAGTTCATCAAAATCACGTTGTTTTGCTAAACTTGAGACAGGATGTCCGTCAGCAAACTTAGATAACCTAATGATCTTGGGGGAAAATTATCAAAAGTTGAAATTATCCTGAAAAACCAGTTTGGATAAGATTTTCTTCATAAAAAGAGTTTAAATATTTCAATCCTTCAATATCCTTGACAAGATGATCTTGAGAAAAAATTATTGAATCGAAAGTTTTAATTATCCTGAAAAACTAGCTCAGATGAGATTATCTTCATAGAAAGAGTTAAAATATTTTAATCCTTCAATATCCTTGACAAAATGATCTTGACAAAAAAAATTATTGAAACGAAAGTTGAAACCATCCTGAAAACTAGCTTAGATAAGATTTTCTTTATAGGAAGAGTTCAAATACATCAATCCTTCATTATCCTTTACAAAATGAGGCCTTTTTTTAACTGATGAACAATGAATAGAAATTCACCCTAAAATTACAGTGGAATATAGCTATGTATATTTTCCAAAGTCATAGCTATCAAGCAAAGTTTTTCAAAGTCATTATCAAAATTTACAACATTATACATTGGAAAACTCACCAAAAAAATCCGAGAATAATATTTACTCATCCAATCATAGTCATTTACTCGGTGGAAATTAAGTATCTCAAAACCTTCACCCAATATCTTAAAAGATTGATGTACAGTAAGCATCAATTCATTGGAAATACCAATTATTAATTTGTACCAATACCAATACCAATAATTAATTATTAATTAATATGAAATATTTACATTTTACCTCTACTTCAGGGTTTGTAATCTCCATCTGCCATATTATAGAGATTCAAGTAATATTTACTCATCAATTTCAATAAGATGGAACTTCCAATTTAACTTCTGAACTGGAATAGAAGTTTCTGATTTTATATTGATAATACTGTGTAACAAGGAAGAGATAATAGAGTTACATACTTATCCAGAGATTATATACTCAAATATTCCCGTTTTGAATTTTATCGGTAAATAAAATTATAAATAAAATAGATAAAATAGATAATAGATAAAATAAAATAGATAAATTGAATAAAATACATAAATTTAGATAGATTTCATTCAATTCCTCCAAATGTGCGATAAACCAATCAAATTCAACCAAGGTGTTCGGGTATAGACTGTCCAAGCGAAGAAGACCCTCTGGCAACATGAGAAAATCACTCCAGCTTGGTCAATATTTGTTCAAGAGTTATAAATTTGGTCTTAAATTGTAGACAATATTCTGCTCTACAATTTGAGACCAAATTTATAATTTTTGAACCAATATTGACCGAGCTGGAATCATTTTCTCATTTTGTGAAAGGGTCTTCTTTGCTTGGACAGACTAGAGATTCTCCAACCTTAAAATTTAACTGCCGTGAAATGACGTCATTTAACTTTAACATAATCTGAGACCAAAGTTTTCACTGAAGATGATGCCAATGAGGTCCGTGAAGTTGGCCCCCCATAAAAGCACTAATGATGGGAGTGGTATGGATGTTGTAATGAATTGAGATTCGAGTAATGAATTGTAATGAATTGAGATTCGAGTATAGTTTTAAATAAACAAATAATTAAATTGAGAAATTGACAACAGTCATGCTCATCATTCGCCTTACTATGGAGAAGTCCCACACCATCAATAAAGGAAGAGCATGTAAGTTTTACAGGATCTGTGGCAAAGAAATCCATAACAAATCTCTTTATTCTTCAAATGTTATCATCAGTCGTTGAATTCAGCTGAATTTTGAAATAATCATCCACAGATTCTTCACAATAGATCAATTTTATTAACTAGTAGTTCTGTGAACAGTAGACCTCACGAAGTCACCCATGGATGAGGCATTATTCATGAAGGGAATACTTGGTTATGTTGAGTTTCAAGTTTCATTAATTGCATGCGTCATTGAATGCAATCAATAATAAACTCGACAGCTGGTTCATCATGAATAATTCTATAGTGTGAATTTTACTATGTTCAGAAGTATAAATGTATAGTAATATTTTAGCATGGAGGTAATTCCTTTTTCTTTCATGTTATCCTTTAAATGCAATATTTCAAGAAACCTGTATATGTAATACATCGACGCGCAATTTCAAGAGGAACATTCCTGTCAAATTTCATCAGAACCTATTGCCGCATTTGTCGTAAATGCGGAACAAACATAAAGAGAAATGAAAAATCGTCGTCTTGAATCTAGACCTCACTTACGTTCGGTCCAAAAAGAGTGTTATTAGATGGAATTCCATTACAATTTGAAAAATTACATGAATTAATTGCGCGAAGGAATGATTCAACAATATGTTCACCAGTAGGCTAAACTACGAATTTTTCCATTCTTGAATAATAATTTATATTAGCTATTTCTATCACTAGATATGAGAGCAATATAATAAACGAACTGTATTCGAATCAGAATATAGACTACCATCTACAATTAATAGATATTTATAATTAGCTTAAAAACTTAGTAGATACTAGTGACTTTCATTTTTACAACAGTACTCACGATTTTGATGCTTGTTGGACGCGTTTCGTGGCACTGAGCCACATCTTCAGCATACAAGGAGTAACTAGATACTCTCTTGTATGCTGAAGATGTGGCTCAGTGCCACGAAACGCGTCCAACAAGCATCAAAATCGTGAGTACTGTTGTAAAAGTGAAAGTCACTAGTATCTACTAAGTTTTTAAGCTTACTATCATCAACAGTTCAAGTAGGATGAAGACAAAAGAAGAAATTTATAATTAGTTAACTAAAACATGAGTTTATTTTAAAACCAGTAAAATAAACATCTCACGATTGGAATAATGTAGGCTACCTACTTTAATCAAATATAATAATACCAACAAAAAAATCTTTTGATGATTGAACTGTGTCATGAAGTTTTTAGATTCCAGTTAATCAAAAATACCATTTTGATCTTTAAAAGTAATTTGCTTTCATTATTCATGGATATGCATTACATTTCATTGAATAATTTTCGTTTACAAAGTGAAAAAGGTTTTCAATTGCTTGTTATATAATATAGAAGAGGGTAATGTTTACTTTTCTGTATGTTAAAGCATATAAGATTCAGTAAGGAACTCGACACATAATCAAAATTCAATTCGAAAGTGAATTCGACGCTAATCAGAAAGAGGTTGGAAAGTCAGGGATTTTCTTTCTCAAACTCCCATATACTCCCGATAATTTCAAGAATTATTCAATAATTAATTGCAATTTTATCAAATATGTTCGAAAAGTGCATACACGTGTCGATTCGAAACAATGCAAACTGATAAAGAGTGCAACTAACTTGCATTCTGTAAAAATGTGCAATTGAATTTAATGATATCACTTTGATAAAATGCAATAATTAGTTTAAACCGGCCGTATAAATCGTCTGAAACACTTTATTGCCCGCATATTATGTTTCGATAAAGCCAATGCACTGTCAAGGTTTCACGAATCTGATTTATCTCATAGTTTTTAGGTTTCGTAACAATTTCTAGGACCTATTGAACTAGATTCCATTCAGACCTCTCAATTTTGGATGTAGGAAATACATCGAAAGAAAAAAACTTGAGCTAATATTATGTAGTCAACTAGTCATTATTTTCGCGTATTGGTAAAGTCTGTCCACGCAAAGGAGACCTCTGAACTCTGACAAGATGGGAAAATGACTCCAGCTTGGTCAATATTTGTTAAAAAATTATGAATGTGGTCTTGATAGTAGATCTAATTGTTTACTACAATTTGAGATCAAATTGATAATTTTTGAACCAATATTAACCGAGCTGGAGTCATTTTCCCATCTTGCCAGAGGGTCTTCTTTGCTTGGACAGACTGTACTGCGTTGTGCATTTTTTAGTTCTCAATATAATTCTCAATGAAAAACTCTCACACAGCATTGTTGTTAAGTTATTGGATATCAATATCATGAATACATTTATCCTACACAACTTTTTGATGTTATTCATTCACAGCGTTTTAACATACGTTGCTTGATTTTTTATCTCGTAATCGACCATGATCAATATTTCAAAATAAGTTATTGGAATTGAATATCAATATAATCAATGAATTAAGGCATTGAAGGCTTATTATTTTGAGATTCGATTACTGTAATATTGTTCACGAAAGGTAGTAGATTTAATTTAGAAAAATAACTGTAAATAGTGATAATTTTGAACTATTATTATTAGATTATGGCTGTATTTGGTGGAGAGACCCAAAGGTGTTCCACCTCGCCGACATAACCTTGTTTAGTAGGAAACATGGTTGAATTTCTTGAATATGTTCACAATTAATTTAATTCGGAAGGGTTATTTTCAATTTAGAAGGTCCAGAAACACCAAAGCACAAGTCAAAATCACTAATCGAAACCCGAAAATGTTTGAATTTAAGAAAAACTTGGAGCACAAAATATTAACGTGTTACAATTTTGCCATGGCAACCAAACTTGTTTGAACTTGTTTCCAATTAGATTATTGTAAGAACGAATATTGTCCCACTATCTGAATAAGATCACAATCAATCTTTCTTCATTAGAGATTAGAGAATACCTTTATTAGGAAAATAGGTATTTGTGAAGTATTTAATGTATGATGAATGGTTTAATATCAGTGCAAGATCCCATTATAGTACGTTCAACTTTTTTTCACAATCTTTGTTTGAAATACTGTGTGCTTCACGTACTCTATAGTATTTTTTTCTGGAAATTAGCTTTTATTTGTTATAAATTTCATTATTTTCTTGTTTCGAGTCTTCCATTACTGCTAGCGATTACATACAGTAGGGGCTAATACAAAAACAAAAGTAGGCTATTTAAATAGTAGTATTTAAGAATTTTTAAAGTAGTATTTAAGTATTTAATACTGTATTTCGTATTTGTATTATGTTCTACTTTATCAGTAAGAAGCAGTAGAACTCATCACTTGGAGCTTGGGTTCTCCAAGTTTTTGAAAAAATTATTTAATTTTATTTATAAAAAATATACATTTATAAAAAATATTATTTTAACAGGTAAATATTTATCTATGCGAACATACGATAAAATTTGGAGGATATTCACAATTTTTCAAAATTATTAGTTCAAATACTGCATCAACGTTTAAAAACTCTACTGTGATAAAACGCCCTATTTCTCATAAGCATGCTTCTTTTGGATACTAGAATAGATTTTGTTTATTATAACCATCATTACTGTAGATAAGACCGCATAAAAAAAATAGTTCGTCAATAAAATGCTATGTTAGTACCTGAACTGAATATTCATGGGATGTATGAACTTCTGTAACATAAATATAGTCTGTCCAAGCAAAGAAGACATTCTGGCCAGATGGGAAAATGACTCCAGCTTGGTCAATATTGATTCAAGAATAATAAATTTGGTCTCGATTTGTAGAACAGAATGTTTTCTACAATTTGAGAACAAATTCATAATTTTTGAACCAGTATTGATCGAGCTGGAGTATTTTTCCCATCTTGCCAGAGGGTCTTCTTTGCTTGGACAGACTATACATGTACTGCCATTGGGCATTCTATTGTTATCTCGCAGGTATAGCTGGCGCCAAACATTTAGGCGGTTGGTGAATGTCTGTTGTTGATTGTCAGCTCTGTCAGGACAGTCTGAAGCTATTTTCAAGACTCAATTATCTAAGATGGGGACGCTCTCGTTTAGATATACACTCGCAGACAGCTCGGGGACTGTCCTGACAGAGCTGAGAATTGATAAAAGTCATTCGCCAACCGCACTAATTTTTGAATTCAGCTACATATATTAAATAATATAATGGTAGGTCATTAGCATGACACTTCATACTCTACCGGCATTATGCAGTAATAAATAAAGTGCTCAGTTTTTTCATATTGTGGAAGACGCACATTACATGTTTTCCTGCGAAGTCAGGTCTCTGATTACGCTACGTTTGCAGTTAATTTGCTCAGCTCTCTAGCTTCTCTACTCCTCAACGTAATTATAAAATTCAATAACAGAATATTTCCACGAAGCCATTTACTGTTCGATTATTTTATGAAATACAGAGTGATCGTAAAGTCACGCAACCCAAAATGAAAACAGCCTTTTATAAGCTGTAATTTTATAAGCTCTATTATAAGCCCTTTTATAAGCTCTAATTTTAGAAAGCTGTAATGTAAGTTATTATTGATTTTTCTTTCAAATTTTATGATATACAAGTGATTATTTCTTGATAACGTTCTGCTGTGATTGTCTCCGTTGAAAAGATAGGCCCGACAGTTCTCCGATTAGATAGCACATCACTTCAAAATTTTTTGATAATTTAAAGACTGTTCATGAAATTCAAGTCGATTCTCTACAGACCATACCCTTCAATTTTGACTATTGACATATCCACTTAGCTGAAACCAAGTTTCATCACTGAAAAGAACTTTGTCCAGAACTTAGTCGTTTCAAATGAAATTTGTGAACCAATGACAATACCGAAACAGTTTCTCCTTTTCTGGCTCTTAGATCTGATGTGTTACGTTAATCCGCTTGATATGTAATTTTAATAACTTAGTGACTTTGAAAACTCCTATAATACAGTCCAGTCTGGGAAGTCTTCGAAGAAATTTTTTGATGAACTATAGTTTGTAAGTTATGAATCATACTTCTGAAAAATAGCTATAGTTGAATCTTGAATAATGTTTTGTTTCAGGAAAATATGATTTCAAAAACAAAAAAAAAAATGCCGTAAAATCAGGTACCTAAATAAAAATTTTAACGATTCAAATTCTGATTCTATCGATTGATCAATTACATTGACTTCGTGATCAAAAATCATTCATAGAAAATGATAAATAATTAAAATTATCGTAATTTTTTTCGCGAATTGCATAGAAATTAGTGTAGGTAACTCACTACAACTATCATTGATAATTACCGCTATCATTAGAGATCACAAATGAAGCAAGCAGTCATAAATTTACGTATAGTCAGTCCAAGCAAAGAAGACCCTCTGGAAGATGAGAAAATGACTCCAGCTCAGTCAATATTGGTTTAAAAAATATTGATTTGGTCTCTGGTTATTGTGGCTAAGAATGTTTTCTACGATTGAGACCAAATCAATAATTTTTGAACCAATGTTGACCGACCTGGAGCTATTTTCTCATCTTGCCAGAGAGTCTTCTTTGCTTGCACAGACTATAGCAAGGATACAAACTAGAGAACAGTCTGATTGGCCAAAACTCAGCTGTGACGTTTCTAGCTTCTGGCTCCTGATTGGCTGGAACGCTTCTGTAGTATGGAACCGTGCTATGTTATCATTTCCACTTTTCTTCAAAGTTTGAAGTTCACCCATGGATTCTTCCTCAATCTACTTTCCACTGGCGGCTCGTAACCACAAAACAGGTGAAGTGCTGTACAGTAGAAGATACGAGCACTTTACATTTTTCGTGTGCACGAGCCGCCAGTGCTACTTCCTTCAATCTTTTTGTTTTAATGAATATTTTGCAGTAATTACACCAATTTCAAATTTATAATGAGATAATTTGAATTGAAAAAGCTGTTGATTGAAATAAGTTGTCATTTCCATTTAATTTATTGATTCACTATAGGTCATGTCTTTGAGTATGGATTATATCTATATTCAATGGTCACATCCAGTCAATACTAACTTCATAAGTCAGGTTTGGGTATTGTTACTATTGTCGATTTTTTTTTAAGCCTGTTTACGACTTGGGAACAACTAATCATGTGATAAAATTAGTATATCAGATATCATACACATCAGATATTTGATATATGAGAATTTGTGATAGCTTACAATATTTATTTTGAGACTGTGTATGGTGTATCAATATTGTTCTCCAGCTATTTATCAGAGTTGAAATTTATTTTGAGACGGTGTGTAAATTGTCAAATTTCTTTTCAGAAATATATCATACTAGACATAGAACATGTCCCAAATACAGCATCGGGAACAAACATACATTTCATCAATGATATAAGAACTTTTATTCCAGTTTTCAAGCTTCATCCACTGGCGGCTCGTGCCCACGAAACAGGTGAAGTGCTTGTATATTTTACTGTACAGCACTTCACCTATTTCGTGGTGCTGCCACTGGCTTCATCTGATACATCTATCTCCATATTGGAAGGGAATTGAACCGTGAACATACGGCTTAACCAACTTCTCGCTACAGATCTTAACCGTAAAATGATATGTATTGATTAAATAGGATCTGGTAAAGTCGTTGAAACCGAAAATTTTCATATTAATTGGGTACACACTCCAGACTTTCAACGGCCCTTAAATTATTCAAGCCGGCTATACTACTAATTGTACATAAATACAGCACTGTCTAACCAAATACACATTTGCCGCTGTAGTCTGTCCAAGCAAAGGAGACATTCTGGCAAGATGGGAAAATGACTCCAGCCCGGTCAATATTGGTTCAAAAATCATAAATATGGTCTCAAAGTGTAGAACAGTATGTTTGCTACACTTTTAAACCAAATTCATAATTTTTGAACCAATATTGACCGAGCTGGAGTCATTTTCCCATCTTGCCAGAGTGTCTTCTTTGCTTGGACAGACTATAACTGCGCAAAGATCAAGCTACTGCTCTATAGTTGACTTTAGGAGTGCAAGGGTTATGTGTACACTGGGTTATGAAATTTTTTGTTGGATTTAGAGATGGTTAGTGAGGGCTGGGGTGGTTGAAGGTTGTAAGGGTGAAGCGGGGCAGGGGGTAGTGAGTTCTGGCTCATTATTACGATTGCCAGCATCATCATCATCATCATCATAATCGTCATCATCATCAGCAGCAGCCATCTAATCCAACAGACAGCGAACGGTTGCAGTAGCTCAAATATTTGCCAGGTCTACTACGGTGGTTGTGATTTTACATGAAGAGGTAGCACTGGCGCCACGAAACAGGTGAAGTGCTGTACAGTAAAAGATACGGGCACTTCACCTGTTTTGTGGGTAGGAGCCGCCAATGAGAGGTGGATGAAACTGTTTTGGAAGAGAACAGTGCGGAGGAGGGAGTGAGGAGAGGAAGAGAGTGAAATTGAGAAAGAAATTGAGAGAGAGAGGATTAATAATAATAATAATAATTGTGAGTGAGAAGGAAAGAGAAGGAGATATTTGTATAAATTTTACATAGTACATTTTTTACAGTTTTGTCGAATTGAGCAGTCAAATCTTATCTCTCGAGAAGTAAGGTTAGGAATATGATGAAGGAAAAAAGAAAGAATTCCGAAAAAGTGAACTATACACTGATTGATAGATTTTATTAAAATAGACCACTATGTCTTGAAAAATGAAAAGTTTATGTGTTTTATTATTGAATGCAAATGATAAAATACGAATGATGTAACAATTCTATAACAAAGTTGTACGGAGAGATAAGATTTTGATTTGAATTTGATTGATTGATTTGCTCAAAATAATTGATTAGACAAAAATGTACTATGTAAGATTTTTACGAATATCTATCTATTCGATGTTCTGGAAAATGAATTAGGGGTGTCAGTAATTCGAGTGGAAAGGCGAAGTTGTGACATATAGATGTCCTTTCTTGGGAAAGGTTATTAACCCACAATATTCCATGATATCCCAAAATATCCCACAATACTCTACAATATCCCACAATATACAACAATAGTGAATCAGCTGTAATGGCTTCTTTTGTGTTCAATTTTATTCTGGTCTAAATTTTCCAAGTTTATTCAAAATTCATGAACATTTTGGATATTCTTATTTAGTGATTTTGTTTGGTGAACTTTTTTGTGAACAGATTTTAAAATTCGAAATTTTTCGAATTTTTCTTCTGGTGTAAAATTTAGTGTTTTAGTAATGGTTTATGACATAACCTTTTTTGTTTGTATAGATTTAAGAGAAAGAGTTTTGGGCTATGAAGCCTGTTGTACTCTTTGATGTGAAATAACTAAATAAAGATGAATAAATAAGAATATCCTACGTTATCCCACAATATCTTACAATATCCCTCAATATCCTACAATATTCCACAATATCCCACAACATCCTACAATATCCCACAATGTCCCACGATCTCCCACAATATTCCATGATCTTGCTAGCAGCCATTTTTTAAGGCAGAACTCACAAAACACTGTCAACCAATCAGAAAAGAGCAAGCTTAGCATGAAGGCGTGTCCAAGTCAAATCTGAAATATCACCCAACAACTGCTGCCATCTACTGATCGTATTTGGGAACTTTTTGAACCGATGTCGTCGGCCAATCAGAGCAGAGCGTAGGCGGAGCTTGGAGGCGTGTCCAATGAAATTCAAAGCAAGTCACCGTATTCATTGCGCGATCTGCTGGTTGCATTTGGAACCATTTTGAATGCTCTAGTCCAGAGAGTTGGGGAGAACAGTGGAAATGACTGCAATCCACTGGCGGCTCGTACCCACGAAACAGGTGAAGTGCCCGTATCTTTTACTGTACAGCACTTCACCTGTTTCGTGGGCACGAGCCGCCAGTGCTGCAATCTTGAACTTGTTTGTAATTATGAATTGGTAGAACATATTTTTCAGTGAAATTCAAGATTTATTATGATTCCCAATATGTTTTCTTCTGTTGAAAATTTATATTGTAGGATATTATGGGATATCGTGGGATGTTGTAGGGTATCGTGGGATTTTGTGGTTTAAGGATATCAATTCCATTAACACTTTTCCTTGGTAAGAAATTAAACTGAGCTATAAACATGAGTAAAGATCGTAAGGAATTTTACTCTTTTCCCTTATCCAAAACCTAGATTCAAAAGAATCGAAATTCAATGTTATGAGATAAATATCAAAAGTGAAAATGTACAAGAATCAATCGATGAGCTAATTACTCCACTTGAATTGAATTTAATTGAATTTTAATCGAATTGAATTCAATTTAATTGAATTTTAATCGAATTGAATTCAATTTAATTAAATTGAATTTGAATAGAATTGAATTGAATAGTTATTATCGATGAAAATGAAAAAAAACATTCAAAATTTACAACAATCAATAGATGAGCAGTAATTACTCTTGGTATAATCTATAGTTGAGACGAGAAATCAAGGAAGGTGGACAAAGTAGATAAGAGAGAGAGAGAGAGAGAGAGAGAGAGAGAGAGAGAGTGTGTGAGGAGAGTGAGAGAGAGAGAGAGAGAGTGAGAGAGAGTGAGTGAGGGGATGAGTGAGAGAGAGTGAGAGTGAGAGCGACTGAGTGAGACAGGTTAAGCGCGGCAAAGTGACACGCGATGGAAAGGGTTGAGCAGCATCCCTCTGTCACTGGCGGCTCGTGACCACAAAACAGGTGAAGTGCTGTACAGTAAAAGATACAGGCACTTCACCTGTTTCATGGGCACGAGCCGCAAGTGCCCTCTGTTCGGTTCAAGAGGGAGTACGTAGCGACCATTTTGCAAGCTCAGCGCTTTTCACTCGTTAAAGCAATTAGCCGTTGTTATAACATATCCGTGTACCATTATACATACCTTAACTTATCCCCTCCTTCACTCCTCCCTCAACAACCCCCCCCCCTCCACCTCTACCCCAACGGCACTGTTGCGCACACACACAATTGCCATACCGGTATAATCTGTCCAAGCGAAGAAGACATTCTGGCAAGATGGGAAAATGACTCCAGCTTTGGTCAATATTGGTTTGAAAATGATAAATTTGGTCTCAAATTGTAGATCAGAATATTTCCTACAAGCTGAGACCAAATTAATAATTTTTGAACCAATATTGACCGAACAGGAGTCATTTTCCCATCTTACCAGAGGGTCTTCTTTGCTTGGACAGACTATAGTAGTTTAGCACCCTGTATTTATTCTTAATTACCGCCATCACTCACTGCTATATAGTTGGCGCAAGCTGAGAAGACACGTGGTTACGTATAGAGTTTATTGTAGAGGGGTGTCTTCTCAGCTTGTACGAGCTGAACAATGTTTGCTCAAAAAATTAGACGGGCTTCTAGTCGTGGTTGAGCTGGTAAATTGTCTGATTTATGAATTATTGTTAAGAAAATTGGTGATGAGTTATAGTAATGAGTTACGGTGATGATGAGGATTTAGGTTATACTTTTTGAGTAGTTGTGAAGGTGATATTGTGCTAGTTATCCATATTGAATGAAAAGACAAGACGTTGTCAAACAACTGATTTATTAAAAAATCGAAATACCCGTTTAGGTTGTTACACCATTAGATTGTGTTTAACAGAGATTGATAATTGTGTAACAACCGAAACCGGTATCTCGATTTTTTAATAAATCAGTGGTTTGACAACGTATTGTCTTTTCATTTAATTTGGGTTATCATGTTTTTAGCATTATTTAATGTAAAAAATGAGTACAATATTCAAACTGGATGTTAGGATCCACATCGGCTGTCAATTCGAACTGACAGCACTGGCGGCTCGTGCCCACTAAACAGGTGAAGTGCCCGTATCTTTTACGGTACAGCACTTCACCTGTTTTGTGTGCAAGAGCCGCCAGTGACTGACAGTTCGATCGTCCAACTGCTGATCGGACTGCCGGTTTCATCATTCACTTACAGTTTTTGACTGTCACAGTCCAAAATTTCAGTGGTTGTGGACCAATTTCCTTTACTTTCTCCATTTCCTTCATTTCCAAAGTCCATTTCCTTCACTCTTATTCATCTTTCTTATAAAATAGCCTATATCATACTAGCCGGCAGGCTCGTTTCGCTCGCCTTCTCAGCCTAGCCAGGGGGCTCCGCCCCCTGGACCACCGACAGTATCGGCAGCTAAAGTGAGTCAAACAGGCTCGCTTCGCTCGCCTGCAAAACCTCTGTCAGTGTAAGCTAAGACAAACAGGCTCGCTTCGCTCGCCTGCAAATTCCGTTCAGAAGGGATTCGAAATTTATTGAACACAGCATTTCTAGACCTAATCTGGACCTGTTTACCAAATTTCAACATTTTTTGCCAATTTGTTCTCGAAAAATCTAAGAAAAACTCCGAGAAATAGTAAAACGCTAATATTGAGCGTAAACTTGGGAAGTATATTGGACATAGTTTGAAACTTGATTCAATATCTTCTAAATTAGTTCATCTATAATCTCGCTGAACCATTGAATTCACAGTAAGGATTGGTCGCATCAAGGCGGAAGATATGCAACCCGCAATACATCTACAATTTTGAAAAGGTGATTACTGCCGTACTCTTGGGCGGATTTCAAAAATATTTTATCACAACATCTCTAGACCTTTTCTGAACCTGCCCATCAAATATCAACATTTTCCAACGATTGGTTCTCGAAGAAAATAAGAAAGCGCTGAAAAACTATAGAAAAACTCGAATATTTGGCGTAGGTATGAAGTTTCAAAAATCCTTTTTTAACGCGCGTCTAAACGTCCAACTGAACATGCCTGCGAAATTTGAACGCATTCAAATTCGAATGAATGAATGAATCAGTCAGTCAGTGCCATTTCGCTTTTATAGATATAGATTAATCGAGAAAACCTTTCCCTGCGACTTGAAATTGAGTTGAAGGGGTCAAATATACAGACTGCGGATTGTTCCATCTTTAGTCAGTTCCATTTCTTGAGCAACGATTTCAAGCGTATCCTGTTATCCCTTTGGATGTTTGATAATATAATCGAAAGTATCAGACCAAGAATGGTAGAAGATGAGATCTCGATCGGGTGCAGAAGGCCGTAAAAGATGGTCGGGATTAGGACAAGATTTCATACTCCGAAACTTGTAGCATGGCGAAGGGTGACTCGCCTTTGAACCTTGGCTAGCAAGTTGACTTCAATCTCCCACTGGATTATAACTCCTTGTGGTCCGGTCAATGGATTATTATTATTTGTGAGCCCTATCTGAAGTCGTTGTAGGTCGTTGAGGAGTTTCAGTTTCAAATTGAATGTAGCTTTGTCGAGATAATCATTGAACCATGGGACAAAATTGAAATTGAAAAATAAACCAACTTATAGAGATATAGTCTGTCCAAGCAAAGAAGGCCCTCTGGCAAAATGAGAAAATGACTCCAGCTCGGTCAATATCAGTTCAAAAATTATTGATTTGGTCTCAATCGTAGGAAACATTCTGATCTACAATTTGAGACAAAATCAAAAAGTTTTGAACCAATATTGAAGAGCTGGAGTCATTTTCCTATTTTGTCAGAGGATCTTCTGTACTTTACTATGTAAACTCGATTATCAGTATCTGGTTGTATAAGTTGAGTCTCATTTATGGAAATCTGATCCCCATTTTAAACCCAGTTTTTAGAAGAAAGAATATTTCATTTGTTACAGAGAAATTATCAGTTCATCACTTCTTTTTTTTTTTGAAAAGTTATGAAAGTTTTGGTCAGTTGCAGGTATTCGTTACCTGGATTATCATTCTCTGAGAACTTGGATTTTGTATAATTCATACAAAATGTATGAATTTGCCTACAAATACTCTTAATTTTGAAATCAGTAGCAATTGAAGAATGGTAGTTTCGTCAATACAGTAGCAAAATATACAAGCTGCAATCTACAAAAAAAAATGGTAATGATACGTTACCGTAATAAAAATGCGAGTCTATAATTCGATCCAAAAATCATATGGGAAGGAACTCACTTGATACGATTATAAGATTTGAACTATAAGATTTGATACGTGTCTAATCTTACAGCATAATATAATAACAATAATTCGTTCATTTCACTGCATTTTTGCATACATTAAATCTGTATACATACATCAAGTATAATAATTGAACATAAAATAATAATAGAATCTCACATATGTAACAGAAAAAAAGAAAATCACACTGCATCCCTCTTTAGGTTGAACCTGTGATGAGGGATGGGAAATGTATCATCTTGATACACAGCTTAAGTTGTAAGTTTTTTCTTACTTAATACTTATTCATTTGACAAAATTGATATTCTTATCAACTTAAACACAGACCAATTGTCCATCAGTGCCAGTTTTTGAAAAGTTATACAAATTTCGGTCAGTTTCAAATTGACTTTTTGTTAACTGGATTATCATTCTCTGAGAACTTGGATTATTCATACAAAATGTATGAATTTGCCTATAAATATTTAGACCATAGCTCCATGCCTATGTCGATTTGGTTCGCGTGTTCGTTATATTCAATGTGGACGATATATACATATATATATAGTCTATGCTCATACCCCAAAATCAACGAACATTGATATCAATCGCATTTGTATCATTATATGGACATGTTGTATCGGATTCTGCTATCTTTATTGGCTAAACATAAAGAGTCCGTACGTATATTCGACTATTGCTGGGTATAGTGGTGGAATAGGAAAGGCAATAATTCTCCTGACCAATGGCTCAGACTAACTGATAGGATGCGGGCTACATTTAGCTTCAATAACCTCCCACCCCCCGAACGAACTGACCCTGGGGTGGGGGTGAGTTCCCAGATTCCCGCCAAAAACCATTGTGCGCGCCTAAATGCCCCCACAAATCTCTTTGGTTTTTTCTCTTTCTCTCGCTTATATGTCTCTCTATAATGCATCCTCTCTCTCTCTCTCTCTCTTTCTCACCCCCCTTAACCTGTATGGAATGATGGGGAGCCCCCCCTGATCGACGACTGTCTATTTGTCGTTGTCCCCTCCCCTCTGAGTTCATCAAATCTCCCCTTTCTCAGAAGGAAACTTAGCAGACATAAAGAAACAATAGAAGTATTGGCGGCGATTTTATGCGGCAGATTCATTTTCCAGATGCCTGGAGGGTTACCTGTTATATCTAGCCAATTAATTTTTTTTCTTGAGGGATTTCAAATGTAATAAGGATATATTAAGTGTAATGTAATGCGATATTAGTTTATATGTTTAACATATTTATATCTAGTTTACAATCTCATGTCTAGCCAAATTAATTTTTGTTTTTTCTTGAGGGATTTCAAATGCAATAAGGATATATTAAGTGTAATGTATTGAGGTATTGGTTTATATGTTCAACATTATATTCATATGTAGTTCACAATCTCATGTGCTAATGAGAAAGTGTGAGCGAACATGTTCCCTCAACATGTTATTCAGAACATCCTATTTTACTCAAAATTCGCTAGTAAATAGATAGTAATAATGCTAGCACTGGTATAGTCTGTCCAAGCATAGAAGACCCTCTGGCAAGATGGGAAAATGACACAAGCTCGGTCAATATTGGTTCAAAAATTAGCAATTTGATCTCAAATTGTAGGAAACAATTTGATCTACTATTAAGACTACATTTATAATTATGGAACAAATATTGACCAAGCTGGAGTCATTTTCCCATCTTCCCAGAGGGTCTTCTTTGCTTGACCAGACTATACTTGACTATCTTCTGAATATGTTATCAGACATAATCCAACTCACCTCAGCATTATTATGCTTATTCTATTTTTGATTAATTATATTCTTATGACTAATAATTATGATCGTCTACAGAATCATTACTCGGTATCGTCTGTCCAAGCAAAGAAGAGCCTCTGGCAAGATGGGAAAATGACTGCAGCTCGGTCGATATTGGTTCAAAAATGATTGATTTGGTCTCAATCGTGGGAAACATTCTGATCTACAATTCGAGAGCAAATAAATATTTTTTGAACCAATATTGACCCAGCTGGACTCATTTTCTTATCTTGCCAGAGGGCCTTCTTTGCTTGGACAGACTATAGGCATTGGATTTAAAAAAATAATAGATATTGATATTTCAAGTATTTTGATTGATTGATTGCTTCTCTGTTATGTAACCCATGTCGAGAGGTATTTATTGAACCTATTTTAAACATATATTAGTATTGATATACTAATACTAGATACTGTATTGTCACACTACAAATTTATTTAAAAATATCGAGAGATCAATAAATTATTCTCGATTTTCAATATCTCTGAGGTTTGACAATGTCTAGCCTTATTATTAAATATGGATAACAAGCACAATAGGCTATAACTTTCACAACTAAAAAAGTATCATTATTAAACAATTAGTTGGCATCAACCAGGATACAGGTAACGTGTGGTTAGCACGTTGATCCTCTTAACCATAAGCCAGTCTCCGCAACCAATTGGCAGCGCAGAACACCTCTGAATAACATGCAGTTAATCAGTTAGAGTGTAATGCAACAATTACTATTCCTCCAGAGACGGGAAACGACTGACTGTCTTTACTAACGACAGCCAATCTCCCAAGGGGGGGTGATAAAAGGAGGATGAATGGAGGGTGAAAGGACAGATAAATTATTCAATTATAGTATTTATAAATCAAATTACTTAGCTAGGTGCTGGTCAGGTATTGTATTATATATCTAAAAATTGATATGTATTATATTTCCAATTTGTGGTTCTTTTTTTTTCCTGTGAGTTATCCAGTGAGAAACTGTTATAGCAGATGTCAAATAGTTGGGCAGTTTCGTCGGTCTCTTGTACGTGATGTAACCTACTAACAGCTGATTTTCATCATCCATGGTCGCTTTTGACTTCTACACCAAAATCAAGGCAAAACTGGATGAAAAAATAATGTTTTTGAAAACATCAGCTGTTGCAGGGCGAAAGTAGCATACGAAACCGCCTAAATTTTCTACGTCAGCTGTCAGCTGTAAAAGAACAGCTGCCTATGTTTGGTTGTACTTGTAGTAGTGGCTTACTCATCAAAGTGGCGTGAAAAATGTGGTCTTTGAGCTCAAACTTTTATTCATGAGCTGAAGCACATGAATAAAATTAAAAACGACATGCCTCACACATTGCAAAATCGAAGAACAAAGCTTGAATTAAAACTTTTGGAAGTTGTACTTGTACAGAAACTTGAGAGGTGAAAGTTGAACCGTGGGTGGTTATATTTACTGACAGATCCTGCAGTGATGCTGATCTAGCTTGTCTGAAAGGGGATAAGATGGGGTGATGAAGGAGGTGAAGGAGGGGAAGGAGGAGAAGGAGTGGGAGGAGATGGAAAAGAAGGAGGAGAAACAGGAAAAAAGAAGAAAAAAAGTCAAAGTGGAAGAAATTTGTCCAAATTGAGAAGGTTTGAATTTTTATTGTACAATTTAGGATTATCGTATAATCGTCTATTTTGAAAGTTTTATAACGAAATAAAGTAATATTCAATTGATAAATTCTATTTCTATTTATTTGCTTGAAATCACATAACGGAGAAAACTATAAATTCTTCACAGGAAAAATATTGTGAATCATTATAAATCTTCAGTTTCACTGAAAATATACTTGTCCTAACAAAAATTTAAAACCTAATAACAAGCAAATCGAAGATTGTAGCTATTTTCACCGCCCTCCTCAACTTTCTTCAGAAAACATTCGATATAAGTTAGTTCCGAATTCAGCCAGCAGATGGCAGTAGCAATAGGGTGATTCGCTTCGACTCCTATTAGACACGCCTTCAAGCTCCGCCTATGCTAGGTCATGATGACGTAATGGCATCAGCCAATGAGAGGGCGTTGAGGGCGTGGACTTGTAGTGGCTTGTGATTGGTCGTCAGAGTGGAGGGAGTTGTCAGCCACCAATAGAATTGAATTTGAGAGGGGCGTTTCTCAGCTTACATTGAGTAGTGTGAGGTGGACAGCCACCAATAGAATTAAATTTAAATGTACGATTCCCAAGCGGCGGCTAGAGACACGCGGCTTGAGCTGCCCTGTTCTGAATCCGCTGCTATATACAGTACCTTAGTTGATTTCAAAATTAAATTTGAACAACAAAAGTAGATTTCATTTAAAGGTTTTCGTACAGTTACAATGCACTGAAATATTGAATTTTTGTAAGTTTTATCCTTGCATAGGCTGAATTTCAATTGTTGACCTACATTACAAATAGATCACATTGGTTTACTTCGAATCTTTAGGCAGAATAACAAACAATCAGTAAAGTATGAAAATATTTTATTTAAAAAAAATAGTAGAAGCGTACGACAAACCTACTGTAGAACAAGAAAAAGGAATGTAGAGAAGAAAAATTGAAACGGATGTCTCTACTTGGATTTCTAATGATCTTTTTTAGTTGGAAGAAGCTTAGCCTATGCTTGAATGGTCTGTTTCAAATCAATTTCTCTAGCCATTTTACTTTCAATAATCAATAAGCTGAACTCTCTAAGTATTTTTGTGACATGACACATGGGAAGGTTGTTCAATTGTACATTGGGACCCTGTTCATTTTTAATTTTGAGAATGGCTTTTCAGCAGAGCTTCCGTTACTGGTATAGTTAAAAACAAAATGTATGCTATGCATACATCTGGGACATTGCAAGCAATAGAGTAATTCCACTGGCGGCTCGTGATCACGAAAGAGGTGAAGTGCTGTACAGTAAAAGATACGTACATTTCACCTGTTTGGTTGGCAGGAGCCGCCAGTGGAGTAATACTCAATTGATAAAAGTTCACTAACTTATTTCACTGTTTCCAATTTTAATTTCTTTATTGTAGAGTCCTTCTAAAACTTAGAATTCGTTGGAGAAAATCTATGATGAGGGTATTATAAGTGTCGCTCAAGGTCAAAAGTTACATCAATTAGATTATAGAACAAACTATCAGAGTTCAATCAGCATGTTATTCAGATGGTGTTTTCCAATAATCATCCCTATAATAAAATACGATCTTCATGATTGTGTTGTTCTGTCGGGTTTAGTAAGTTGTGCTTGCACTGTCAAGTTCTTCTCCACGCGTTTTATGGGTCTCAAGAGGCTTGCTCCGATTATAGTATTGGCGCATTTTATTAGCGCACGCACTTGGCAGCCAATCCAATTGCGAGCGACACGCGCAGCAAATGTCTCTTTTGTTTTTCGACACCATGTGTGATGAATTTCACGCAGCCGGCCCACTACAACACGGCGGGTTGTCTGCTACACACCTTCTCTACTTCTCTTCACTTCTTCTTCTTCTTCATTTCTGTCTTCCTATTCTTAATTCTTGTTTTTCATCTACTTTTCATTAATTTTTCTCATCTTCATTTTCTTTTTAACCAACTTTTTTATTTTCTTCTTCTTCTTCTTCTTCTTCTTCTTCTTCTTCTTCTTCTTCTTCTTCTTCTTCTTCTTCTTCTCCTTCTTCTTCTTCTTCTTCTTCTTTCTTCTTCTTCTTCTTCTTCTTTCTTCACCTTTTTCTTCTTCTTCTTCTCTCTTCTCGTTCTTGTTCTTAAAGGAAAGAGTATCAATTTTTCGCCATACTTCACAGAAAGAAGGTGTTCTCCGGAACCCTAATAAATAGACTAGGAAGTCGTCATTTACAAACGCAATCAGTCAGCTGTTGTCCTCGCGCGGAAAGACTTTATTTCCATCAAGGCTACGGGTACGCGACAAAGTGTCTCAGGGTACTGGTTGACGCCTGTGGTCAAAACCAAGAGGGGAACGGTTGTCGGGGAGACACTTTGACGGCGACCCAAGGCTACTATAGGCTACAGAGTGTTTCAGGAGGAATGTGCTGGCTGATTCTCAGGCTGATTCCTTACACCACGTAGACAAAAAAGTTCCATGGGACAAACGTTGGACCTAATCGAAAAAAATCGTTTCAGATTATTGTTTAGTTGTAGGTAGGTACGTTTCGCTTGAGAAAAGACAGGATAAAGACATTAGTGGTGGTGGCGGTGGGAGGGGGATGAGGGCTGTTACACAGGGTGTGCCGTAAATCAAGCTAGTTTCCACCCTGTTATGACTCTAAATCTCCATTTAATTAACAGCCACACAGCGGCCTATATTATAGCGCCACACTGTAGTGAGCAAGAGAGGAGATGCTTAGAGAAGGTGCGAGTGAGAGAGAGTGGGGGAGTAAGAGTGAGAGAGTGAATGGTGGCTCAGGGAGGGGGGTGACAGGTCATGCATCATCTTTGGAGCATGTCGCGTGGGGTAGTTCGCCCCTTACCCCTCACCCCTTTTACATGCCGCTACACATGTATCGTTTATTAATTAAGATCCGCCACATTATTATCGGCGCTTAGCTTGTTCAAAAACATCTCCATATACAATAGTCTGTCCAAGCAAAGAAGACATTCTGGCGAGATGGGGAAATGACTACACCTCGATCAATATTTGTTCAAAAATAATAAATTTGTTTTCAAGTTGTAGATCAGAATGTTTCCTACAATTTGAGATCATATTTATAAATTTTGAACCAATATTGACCGAGCTGGAGTAATTTTCCCATCTTGCCAGAATGTCTTCTTTGTTAGGACAGATTGTAGTAGCAGACGCCAGAATAGTTGGCGGTTGGAGATTGTATTCTATTGAAGCTCTACTCCGTTTGGACGGTGTGAAAGCGGTCAACGAGAGTGAAACGTCTACCTGAGTTTGCTTTCGTTTAGATAAGGTCTCGTAGACTGCTCTTCGACTGTCCTGACAGAGCTGAGCATTGATTAAAGACATTTGCCAACCGACAGCTTTGATGGCGTGTGCTATACTGAACTGGATATATTCTATCCCACTCACCCCGAATTAAGCCAAATCAGCATATTGGTGCAGCCAACCTAATGTTATAGGAATTCTAATTGAAAGTCGTAGAATTGGAACAATAATTTTCTTGGGAAATGTGGGATTCAAGGAAAATATTAAATAAACTAGCCGGCAGGCTCGCTTCGCTCGCCTTCGCAGCCTAGCCAGGGGGCTCCGCCCCCTGGACCCCCGACAGTATAGGCAGTGTAAGTGAGTCAAACAGGCTCGCTTCGCTCGCCTGCAAAACCTCTGTCAGTGACAGCTGAGACAAACAGGCTCGCTTCGCTCGCCTGCAAATTCCGTTCAGAAGAAATTCGAAATTCATTTCAGCATTTCTACACCTGATCTGGACCTGTTCACCTAATTCCAACATTTTCTGTCAATTTGTTCTAGAAAAATCCAAGAAAAACTCCGAAAATTCCAAAAAATAGTAAAACTCTAATATTAAGCGTAACCTTGGGAAGTATATCGGAAGTATATATAGTTTGAAACTTGATTCAATGATTCAAACTTGATCTTCCAAATTAGTTCATCCAAAATCTCGCTGAACCATTGAATTTACAGTTAGGATGGTCGTATCAAAGCGGAAGATATGCAACCCGCAACACATCTATAATTTTGAAAACCTGATTGCTGGCGTAATCTTGAACGGATTGCAAAAATATTTTAACACAACATTTCTAGACCTTATCTGAACCTGCCCACCAAATATCAACATTTTCTACCGATTGGTTCTTGAAAAAATGAAGAAAACGTTGAAAAACTATAGGAAAACTAAAATATTTGGCGTATCCTTGAAACGTTTTCAAAATCCGTTCTTAGCGCGCGTCTAAACGTCCAACTAAACATGCCTGCCAAATTTGAACGCATTCGGTTCAGTGGATTTTTAGTTCTGGTGATGAATGAATGAATGAATGAATCAGTCAGTGCCATTTCGCTTTTATATATAGAGATATATTATTCATTTTATTTTTTTCAAAGGAAAATATTGTGGAGTGATCAAGTGAATAGGCTTAAACTGTAAGACAATTGGGTGAAATGTTAGGCTATATAATGTTGGTGGAGTGGTTTTAGCCCAATCAAATAGTAGGCTCCCGACCAAACAAAAATCCTGTTAATTGATGTTACTGTCTTAATCGGCCCATTTGGGTGTTAGTAAGAGTAATCCATGGTTTTCCACCAAAATATCTGGAGTCATAACTTTTGTGAGCCTAATAATCACGAAATTTGCGGGAAATTTTAGCGAGTTTTAAAAAAATTATTCAATAAAAATATCGATAGAAAACTCGGTTCCTGAGATATTGTGGAAAAAACTGGAAAAAAGTCCGAAAATTTCGTGATTTTTAGGCTCTCAAAAGTTATGCCTTCTAGATATTTTGGTGGAAAATCATGGATGAGGCTACTCTCACTTACGGGTGTAAAAGGACCGATTAAGGCGATAAAATCAATTAACAGGATTTTTGTTTGGTCGAGGCACAATACAATGACAATTTGATCAAGCTATTTGTGTTAGCCTGTTCCTTGAAATCTAGAACTTTAAAAGTTTTATTCATTTTTTTATAATTTTCTGGATTGGATTATCAAATAATTATCATCAAAGCTCATTAAAGCACTTTCAAACTTTAAAAAATTAAATATTAAGATTCCATCCAACCTGATATGTTCTCGTGGCTGCATAATTATCTAAGATGAATTCTTATTCTCTACATTAGGAAAAGCTTAATAAGTTAGTCCATGGACAGTAGGTATAGCTGACGCTATTATGCGATTAAGTCTGCTCCTTGTGCGCTCCAACATCTGATGTTGTCAAGTATAGATGTCATTTTTCTATGCCTAGATGATGTTTATGAGATGAAAAGAGGCAATAGATGCTTTACATCAGCTGTTAGTAGGCTACATCACGTACAAGAGACAGACGAAACCGCCCAACGTCTTGGCGTTAGATATAGATAGAATTAATGTTTCCACCTTGTATACTATCTTGGTAAGAATAAAACTGTATCATCACAATGCACCTTCAATCTTTCACAAGTCTGCAAGCCCGCAACAACAATCCATCTACTAATCACCCGAGCAAGTTCGCGCAAGCGACAAATATAGCACATCAACCACATTTTAACCCCTTATCTATAGAAAAACTAGCGGTTTGTTTGAAGAAGAAGTTGAAAAGCCAGCCGTGACTGACTGCTCCCCCCTCGGATGAGCCCAGTTTCACGCTCGATCGGATCACCCCCCAATGAGCCCCCCCGCTGGGACTTAACCCTTTCGCTAAAAACGCACCCCATGGTTCTTTCTCCTCCCCCCCACCTCACAATCCTTTCACCACCCCAAATCACCAAACAGTGCCGATAATAATTAGCTTGTGGCCTTTTCGCGTTCAGTGAGAAGACACGCCGGTACAGTGTAAAGTGTATTGAGACGGCGTGTCTTGTCGGCTAGCGCGAACTGTAATAACGTTTATTCGACGTAACGCTCGACCGAGCTCGGATCAAGTTTGCCTTCAATTCAAGCGTCAATGGGTTAAAATAGGCAGCTATTGTTTCAAGCGATGGCTCCGACTGATTTTCTACCGCTGAAAATTTAGTCGAAATGTTTGTTTTTATTTTAAGAGAAGTAAATAATCGGGTGGACTAATTAAAGAAGTAGTTTATAGGGTAATTTAGTAATTATGAATGTGCAATCTGAGGCAGAGAGAAGACGTGGAACACTTTCTGGGTGTTTGTCCTGTACTAGTAGGAGTACGTATAAATGTAATTAGTGAAATGTATTTAGGCAAAAACATTCTAACGGTCTCAGAGATTAAAGAGTGGTTGAATGGAAAAGATTCGAATATGTTAGCAAAGTATGTAGAAAGGGCATTTAGTATTGGAAAAGAATTGATCAGGGAGTTTAATTATTGAATTTACCCGTTATAGAGCAATGAATCAGTATTTGTTTTTTTTTCATAGTAATACGTAAACTATTTACCGAGTAATTTTATAAAAGTAATGGTTGAATACATTTAGTTTTATTTATTGATATTCATGAGCTATATTTCTGTATCCCTATTTATTTATTTTATCTATTGGGAGCAAAATAGTAGTAACATGATACCGACTTCTGGCAGACAACCTTTTCGGTTAAGTTAAATTTTGTCTTGTGTTACTAAATTACTGAATTGACAATCATTTTATTTTGTTTTTCATGGATAATCTATTTTATTTTTCAACATGATTGTAGTGTATAATTTTTATTTATATTCAATAAAGGCATTTTCTATCTATCTAACTAGTAATTATGAAAAAATTTGAGTTATCTCAATATTACCTAATTCTCTATTAATATAGTTTAAGCTGACGCCAAAAAGTTAGGCGGTTTCGTCTGTCTCTTGTACTTGATGTAAGGTCTAACATCTGATGTAAAGCATCCACGTAATAACGTTGATATAGTTGTGCCAAAAAGAGAAGAGCCTCTGGCAAGATGGTGGAGGGAAGTGAGTGTAACTACGCATGCGCAGAACTGATATTTTCAGGGTGAAATCACTTCAGCCAACCTACCGTTTTTACACTAATCATAATCATGATTTATGATTATACAATCATAATCATATTGATTTCACGAATGAATTTTTTTTCTCATTTATTTGTTCAATTATTGACATATGATAGCACAAATCATAACATAATTATGAACTAGGACAGAAAAAAATCGACTGAGCCTGTACTATTTCTTCCTAAAATTGGTTATGTTGGAACAATTTTCATTTCAACCACTAGCAGCAGTGAATGGCAGCCATGTTGCCAAAGGCTCTTCTGTTCTTGGCCGAACTATATCAATAGATACAACTAGGGCTCTATGAAGACTTAGGCCCTTTTTATGGATAGGACAGATACAAAGTTGTATCTCCAGGTACTGTACAACGTTGTTGACCGAACGTACGTGAAGTCTAGATTCAAGACGACGATTTTGCATTTCTCTTTATGTTTGTTTGTATGTATGTTTGTTCCGCATTTACGACAAAACGCGGCAATAGATTCGGATGAAATTTGACAGGAATGTTCCTCTTGAAATTGCGCGTCGATGTATATGTAAGGTTTCTTGAAATATTGCATTTTAAGGATAATATGGAAGGAAAAGTAATTACCTCTATACTAAAATATTACTATATACATTTATACTTCTGTACATTGGAGACCTCACACTATAGAATTATTCATGCTTAACCAGCAGTCGAGTTTATTATACTTGCATGCAATTAATGGAACTCATCAGTATTCCCTTCATGAATAATACCACATTCATGGGTGACTTCGTGAGGTCTACTGTTCACAGAACTACTAGTATGTATAGATACAACAGGAGTAATGATTCATGTAGCTCGATAATTTCAAACGTTTCTCTCTCTAAAATCAAATTAATTCAAAATCGATCACCTTCAACCATGGAAGTAGGAAGTCTCTTCCCAAGGTGTATAGAATAGTAGAGGTGGGGCAGAGTGAAGCATCTGGCTATGATAGTGACGTCACGGCGTTCCTCTAGTCAAAATTTTAGCATTGATTTCCCTATCTTGACGAAAAATCGTTAGGCTTTTTTCCAATTTACAAAATACAGAATTGGTTGATAGATAAATTTCTTATATGAGCTTGTAGAGAATTTTAAGACCTACATTTTTAGTGATTTAAATCTATATTTCACTCAAATTTAACATGAGGGAAAGTCCGTTAACGTGTCTCGGAAATACTCTGCAGCTAGGCTAATGCAATTATAGATAGCAATGCTATCGAATGCAATGATATTATAAATGTATCTTATAATACCATTGCTACTCATAATATTGAATTAGCGCAGCTGCAGAGCATACCCGAGACACGTTAACGGACTGTTTCTCATGTTAAATTTGAGTAAAATATAGTTTTGAATTACTCAAAATACAGGTCTTGAAATTCTCTACAAGCTCATAGCCTATAGGAAATTTATGCATTAAACAATTCTGTATTTCGTAAATTGGAAAAAAGCGTACGATTTTTTTGTCAAGGATAGGGAAATCAATGCTAAATTTTTTACTAGTGGAACTCCGCGACGTCAGTATCATAGCTTTCCCAGCCAGCTGTTTCCCTCTAACCTCTACTATTCTATGCACCTTGGTCTAGGGCTCTCTAAAAAGGGCCCATTTTATAGAGTCCTACCTTGATCTCTTACTAGTTTCATGCCTTCAACACTAGAAACCCCTACAACTTGTTGAAATTCTGAAACAATCACTGACAGTACACACACCTACTGAATACACTGAAGGAGAGTTAAATTGATAATAATTGTATAGTCTGTCCAAGCAAAGAAGACCCCCCGGCAAGATGAGACAATGACTCCAGCTCGGTCAATATTGGTTCAAAAAATATTGATTTGGTCTCAGTCGTAGGAAACATTTTGATCTACAATTTCAGACCAAATAAATATTTATCGAAACAATATTGACCGAGCTGGAGTCATTTTCTCATCTTGCCAGAGGGTCTTCTTTGCTTGGACAGACTATAGCTGCGGTTGTGAGCTCAATTTAAACGTGGCCGTAGTAGACGTCGAGCAATTTGGACAAATTAAACGGGAATTCAGGAGGAGAACCCTTCCAGCGTGTGCTGGTGTATGTGTGTGTGTGTGTGTGTGTGTAAGGTTAATATAAGGTCTATATAATACTCATCTATACATCATAGATATATAGGTAAAGATCTATAGTATATACAGATAATATAAGGGATGATGAGCGTTGCAACGACTAGACTATTGTTTGACAAGAAATTACCGTAGGAGATTCGATCTCGACATGCACAGAGTACATAGTGTGAGGAGGATTTGAGAGATTCTAATTTGGCATGTACAGAGTACATAATATGAGAATTTGGGAGATTCTCACATGCACAGAGTACAGTATATAGTGTGAGGAGGATTTGTGTAGTGGCCGATCAAATCTGGCGGCTCGTACCCACGAAACAGGTGAAGTGCCCGTATCTTTTACTGTACAGCACTTCACCTGTTTCGTGGGCACGAGCCGCCAGTGGTCGATTTCTGACTGAATGCTGCAACAATCATTGATGAACATCCTTTGTCTGTGCAATTAAAGTCTGTCCAAACTTTGAAGACATTCTAGTAAGATGGGGAAATGACTCCAGCTCGGTGAATATTGTATCAAAAATTTAAAATTTGTTCTCAAATTGTAGAGAACATTCTTCTCTACAATTTAAGACCAAATTGATAACTTTTAAAACACTATTGACCGAGCTGGAGTAGTTTTCCCATCTTGCCAGAATGTCTTCTTTGCTTGGACCGACTGCTCATTCAGAATAATCGCAACACACATCCCAATCTGTCTCTCATTATTGTTGTAATTGTTCACTGGTCGCTTCCCCAACACTCAATGGTGATAATAATTATTGTTTGTATAGTCCGAAATCTACGACACAATTCTGGATTGCTCATGGGGAATCAGAAATCACTTTTTCGTTGTCAGAAATCATCCAAATTTCGAAATTATGTTTAATTGTTAAGGTTAGAGTGGATGTATAAACAAGTACGGTATTGTCTACTTCACAATGGTTTTTTCAAACAAAAAATTACAGAAAAATTGCAAAATTTATGGCTTTTATTGGTGGGACCCTTAAAGGTCTTAATGAAATGGATGTTTCTCTTGATAGACAAATTTTAGAAACTTGCAATATTGAGTTCACGTGACACAAATTTTCACATAAATTTTTTTCATAATTTTGACATAAATTTTTACATAAATACTCACGAGGAGATATAGGATATTATCCATAATCATCTTTTATTTATCCAATAATTGTATCACACACATCCCAATCTGTCCTCATTATTGTTGTAATTGTTCACTGGTCGCTTCCCCAATACTCACTCAATGGTGATAATTATTTATTATTAATTATTATTATTAATTATTAATTCTGGATTGTTTGTATAGTCCTAAATCTCCGACACAATTTATACAACAATTTTTAAATTGCTCTACCAATTTATACAACAGTCCAAAACAAGGTTATAATAGATCATCAAACTTCATATTAAAATTTTCCACTTCAAAACACATTTCAATATGAAACACAGTCATTATAAAGTTGGAAGAAAAATTACTTGTAGGCTATTACTCTTATTTAAAGGTTATTGAATTGATTAGGTCATTGTTGACTTCCTTACAGTCAAGTAGAACTGCAAAATCTTGATCAATCGTAAGGGATCAATAATCTCCATATATAAAAGCGAAATGGCACTGATTCATCCATTCATTCATCACCAGAACTAAAAACCCACTGAACCGAATGCGTTCAAATTTGGCAGGCATGTTCAGTTGGACGTTTAGACGCGCGCTGAGAACGGATTTTAAAAACTTTTCAAGGATACGCCAAATATTCTAGTTTTTCTAGAGTTTTTCGGCGTTTTACTCATTTTATCGAAAACCAATTGGTAGAAAATGTTGATATTTGGTGGGCAGGTTAAGATAAGGTCTAGAAATGTTGTGTTGAAATATTTTTGAAATCCGTTCAAGATTACGCCAGTAACCAAGTTTTCAAAATTGTATATGTATTGCGGGTTGCATATCTTTCGCCTTGATACGACCATCCTAGCTGTAAATTCAATGGTTCAGCGAGATTTTAGATGAACTAATTTGGAAGATATTGAATCAAGTTTCAAACTATGTCCGATATACTTCCCAAGATTACGCTTAATATTAGCGTTTTACTATTTTTTTGAATTTTCGGAGTTTTTCTTAGATTTTTCTAGAACAAATTGGCAGGAAATGTTGAAATTAGGTAAACAGGTCAAGATTAGGTGTAGAAATGCTGTGTTCAATAAATTTCGAATGTCTTCTGAACGGAATTTGCAGGCGATCGAAGCGAGCCTGTTTGTCTCAGCTGACAATGACAGAGGTTTTGAAGGCGAGCGAAGCGAGCCTGTTTGACTCACCTACACTGCCTATACTGTCGGGGGTCCAGGAGGCGGAGCCCCCTGGCTAGGCGGAGAAGGCGAGCGAAGCGAGCCTGCCGGCTAGTATTATAATATGAAGAACTGATAGGAGGATATGTGCTATGGATGAGTGAGTGATTTTAGGAAGAAATTTACCAAAAAGTGAACGTAAAAAGTGAAATATCAATTTTGTTCAAGACACATTTCCTTCACTATAATATACTGAGATACCTGAACCAGAAATAAATTGTCATCAAAGGCCTCATTAAGATCTTTAAAAAATTGAAAGTTTTTCAAAAATCTAACCACTATGACATTATAAATATAATAAATTTTGAAAATTGTGTAAAAGTGTAAATTTTTATGATCTAAGATGACAAAATTTCATTTCCAACACAATTGGACGATTATTTTTAATTTCATTTCTAACAAGTGTCTAAGAAGACCTGCTGTGGCCCTCCAGAATAAGATAAACGGTAAAAGACACGATTCTAACCGTGCAAGGAAGTGATCACCACAAATCTGGTATTAAATCATTTTCAAGCTAATTGAATTTCATGAAGATGGGGTGCAAGAGTATCCAAAACCCTCTATAGTCTGCCCAAACTAAGAAGACATTCTGGCAAGATGGGAAAAACACTACATCTCGGTCATTATTGGTACAAAAATTATAAATTTGTTGTCAAATTGTAGGAAATATTCCGATCTACAATTTAAGACCAAATTCATAATTTTTGTACCAATATTGACCGAGCTGGAGTCATTCTCCCATCTTGCCAGAATGTCTTCTTTGCTTGGACAGACTATAAGTCGTCTTGGATTCTCCCACTGAGTCGTATTATATCTGTAGCTATCATAGATACTATACATAGCAAGTCGTATTATATCTGAGCTCAATTTCAATTCGTGCGTAAGAGAATAAGACATCCTCCCCTCCGTCCCTATTCTGAAAAGTGGGGAGTAGCCTAGTGAAATGTATACTAAAATTGATGTTAATTCTGACTTGGCTCATGGAGTTAAGGATAGGGAATTTAATTTTTCCAAGTCGGAAAGTTACATCAAGTAGAGTATAATCCGTGGAAACGAAATGTCTTTGAAATATTCTCACCCTAGTATATCATCATCTTCGTCTCAAATCTTCCTTCTTCTCTTAAAATCCTTTATGTGTTCTTATTCTCTTTCATCTCCCTTCATATTCATTCATTCATTTCTCCATTCATCAATATTCATCGTCTCTTCCCCTTCCCTTTGTCATCTTCTAGTTCTAGTTTTCTTCTTCCTCGTATTCTCCTGCTTCAATTCTGCTTAATTTAATTATTTTGTCTATAAAAATACGATTCCCAAGCGTACCTTTCCAAGCGATCACCTGAGATTGGAAAAGTTTTCAACCAAAATTTTTGGCTTGAATTTCAAGTGTAATAAAAGTGTAAGTGTAAATAAATGAATACTTCATCTTTACTTATGAAGTAAATAAAGATAATACTTATCTGACCATGTCAATCTGATAATATGATATTGGAACAGTTATTATTTTGCTTTCTTTTGTTTTCTATGCTTATCAGGGCCCTCGTGTGGTTTTTTTGGCGCCATGTGCGAGATTTTGGCAGGCGCCGCCCCCGCCCTTACAAAACGAATGCAATCTAACATATTATAATATAATTCAAAGTCAATCATGATTCTAGCTGCCTTGCATGTTCACATTTTTCTCATAAGCAATCCCAATGTTGCATGTGGTGTGGCAAAAAGGATTGGCTATAGGGACTTGCTTATTTTAATGTATCCCAACGTATTGTTTCGTATTTTTATGTATTGAATACGTGATAAGTAAAAGCATACAGCAATAATTAATACAAAATAACTGAAGGCTATCTACATATGACAGAAAAACTGTCATATTGCACCGTAATTTATCATAAAAATTTTAATTATTGATTAATTTGTTTTATTAGTTTGATTTAAAGCACATAAGGGAGGGAATAATAAATTTTTCACAAAAAAATATTGTGTATCATCATAAATATTTCATTTCACTGGAAATAAAGATGTTTTAACAAAAAAATGGAAACTCAATAACAAGCAAAATGAAGATTTCAGTTATTTTTACTGCTCTACTCAAATTTCTTGAATAACATTAGAAATAGTTCCGAATTCAGCCAGCAGTTGGCAGTAGCAATAGGGTGACTCGCTTTGACTTCCATTGGACACGCCTCTAAGCTCCACCTACGACCAAAATGGCCGAAAACTTCGGTTAGAAAAGTTTCCAAATTCTACCAGTAGATGGCGGCAGTTGACGGGTTGTGTTTTGACTTGGACACGCCTTCATGCCCCGCCCGAGTTCTCTTATTGGTTGACAGTGTTTCGTGAGTTCTGTCTTAGAAAATGGCTGCTAGCAAGAAAATGATGGATGGTGTAGCATACACAGAAAATTACGCTGATTTACTATTGATGATCTTGAACTAAAATAATATTTATTTATGTATTCAGGCTGGTTAGATTCCATCAAATTAGTATTTGAAGAGTTTATTTATAGAATTTAGACTCAGTTTTACTTTTATCGTGTAACTTGGGCCAGTACTAGACTTCAATAGTTTTATGCTGTATGAAAGGCTATGAAAATATGATTTCGCACTCCCATTTTATACACAGTAATTCTATTTTTATACGATGAATATAATTAAATGGAACTCAAACTATTCATGATCTAATACCGACTTTTTGCTAGAAAAAAGCTTGAAAGACTACATCAATTCGGTAAAAATATTCTTCTTCTTCTGGTTCCTATCCGTTTCGGATGTTGGCCACCATGCATGCTATTCTGACTCGGTTTACTACTGTTTGGAACAATTCAACAGTTGTCATGCCAAACCACTCTCTCAGATTATGCATCCATGAGATTCGTCTCCTACCAACACTACGCTTTCCCTGAATTTTTCCCTCCAATATTGTATGCAACAACCAACAACCCATACCTATCTCCATTACGCAGTACATGCTCAAGGTATTGTAGCTTTCGGATGTTAACTGTGTCAATCACTTCCCTTGATTAATTCATTTGTCTGAGAACTTCCTCATTAGTTACATGCTAGAAAATACATGGTAAAAAAAGTTACATGGTAAAAATATTAGGGAGGTTTTATCGGAAACCGGCTTGTGATTGGTCGACTGAGTATAAGGTTGTTATCAGGAAACAATACAATTAAATTCAAGAGCGGCGTTTCTTGGCTTACTTCATACATTGATCGTGTTTTTTCAATTGATCAATTCATTATGATGAATGAGTTTAAGCAGAGGGAGTAATTTCTTGTGGATTCAAGTTGTTGGTAATAGAAATTGAATGAAGACGTTTTGGACATTTGTGTCTGTGTTTTCGCCTGTTATGGTATTAATATTATTTAGCTGTCTTCAATAAATAAATAAATATTTATTGTCTTCTAATTTTTATATTCTTTCTCTCTTTCCTCGTACATTATTTTTTAATGTTTCTTCAAATTTCAGAAATTTCATAATTGTGCTTCTTCCACCTCACTTTCAATTTTGCTCAATTTCTAATTATGTATTTCAATTGTATCACTCATCTCCTTCTTTGTCTACATTATCTTCATATTGATTATTGACATTATCAATTATATCAGTAATAGGCCTATTAATTACATCTCATACCATAACTGTCTTCTTAATATTTTTTTAGTTTATAGTTTTCTAGTTTTTCTTCGCCTTTCTTTATTCTTACAGTCCCCTGTTCCATCCTCGTCTCACTCTCTTTCTTTTCACTCTCTCACCTCCTCTCTCTCGCTATCTTCTCTCGTTTACCTCCATCTCTATCATCTTCTCCCTTCACCACATTTCCTTCTTTCTCACAGGTTTCATTCTCTTTCTCACCATTGATATATTACATACCGTTGTTAGTAAGGGGGTTCTAATATCTTGCAAATAAGTTTGGGGTATGAATGAAAGATGAAGAGAGAGAGAGAGAGAGAGAGAGTGAGTTTGAGGATGATTGAAAAGGAAGAGAGTGATCGAGTGAACTAGAGAAAAAACGAGAGAAAGAAAGAGAGAGACCACTAAGGAAGCGAGAACGTGACGACTATAGAACGAGAACCAACTTTACTTGTACTTCAGTAAATTCATTTTTTCACCTCTAGCTTATTCCCGCCTGCAATTCACTTGAATCTCTTCCAATTTATTTTATGATTGCAATCCGCAAAAATATTGTCCAACGCCACACCGAGTAACCCACTATTAACGGGCTTGGATTTAATAAGCTTTGTAGAATAAACTGTTCCAGTTTAAGTAATTCCAGTTCAGTTAAAAATACTTAGACTAACCTTGTACTGGCGGCTCGTACCCATGAAACAGGTGAAGTGTTCGTATCTTTTACTGTACAGCACTTCACCTGTTTCGTGGGCACGAGCCGCCAGTGTAACCTTGATCTAGTTCCAATAACTGTCAGTAATTTCATTAACTAAATCGGTTCTATGAAGTTGAGTATCCACGATTTAATTATCTTTCAAGATACAAAGTCTATCCTATAAAAGACTCGTTTCAATTCAATACATTTAGATTTGGTTGTTCCCCCAATGCAAGTTTTAGATTACCGTATTGGTATAGTCTGTCCAAGCAGAGAAGACCCTCTGACAAGATGGGAAAATGACTCCAGCTTGGTAAATATTTGCTCAAGAACTATAATGTGGTCTTAATAGTAGATCAAATTGTTTCGAGTTTCCTACAATATGAAATCAAATTGATAATTTTTGAACCAATATTGACCGAGTTTGAGTCATTCTCCCATCTACAGTACAGTACATCCATAATCTTGCCAGAGGGTCTTCTTTGCTTGGACAGACTATATCATATACACGTATCGTCTTCTGATTTTTTCGAAGGAACTCAATCATGAACCAATGAACAGTAATTGGTTGGCCCAACATTGGTAAATTGGACCAACGATGGTAACTGAGGGCTTGATGTCAATAATATAATGCACTGGAACTAGAGTATGGTTTAAATTGATGAATTTTATGGACTTAACAATATTTGTGATCTTACTTATTCACCTTGAAAAACTTGCATGGAGAACTTTTACAACACATCTGAAGGTAGTGTAAATTAAAAGAAAATTAAATTCATAATAGACTCAGAAATTTCTGGGGCCTGCCACATGAAATTCAGAAGGCACGTTTTCTTCAGTTCTACTACTGGACATCTAACATTTTATCAAACACGCTCCAAATCCAGCAGGTATCATTTGCAATAAAAAAGTCAACACTATGCGTTATATTAAATTCAGTTTTATTTCTCCTTTCCATAAATTATTCACAAAATTTCTCAACATATAGAATTTTAAATTTCCAATTTCAAAGATCAAATCTTAAAATCTTTCTACAGTACACATTTGATTATCATGAATTCGAATGATAACCAATTTCAGAATTAAATGAATAATTTTCACTTGGCAGAGCTACGAAAATAGGCAGTTGTCCTACTTCAAAAACTCAATTGCTGCCAATCTATTTGAACAATTGTACCAGAGTATGGATTTCATCAAAATTGTGAGAATTGAGATTACAACTGGTATAATTGCATGGAGTATAAAATATAATAGTATAACGTATATTCTCTGAACAATGATGAATAAAATTCCCTTTTTGTCTGGAAGGTAATGAGTAAAATTATTTCTTCCAATAATAATTATATTACTAAAAGAAGATAAAATTTTACAAATTGCAATTAGAAATCTACTGAAATGCATAATTTGTGAATCCTTTCATTGGAGAATACCAACCAATTGATGAAAATCTCAATTGTAGTTATTTATGTTGTAGCCTAGGCTACTTTAAAATGAAATCTTTTGAATTACATTGTTCCAATAAATAATTTTGATGCTTCTTCATTTAAGCATGAACTCAAATTTTTTATTCCTCTATTCTGACAATTTTCAAATTTCAAATAAAATTCAACCATTCTCATTTTCTTACAATATAATAATTGTAAGAACCATCATTATTCTATTGAATTTACGGGTGTCATTGGACAAAATCAATACAATAATTGTTTCATTCATATTTACACTAATCAGAATTGAAAAGTAGATCACCCTTTCTATTAAAAATCACTTGAAGTAGAAATTAATGCTCCTACTATAAAATAACAGAACTAATCTGATATTACACAATAAAATTCATATACAATAAACATTAATTTATAATTATAATAACATTGGAAAAGTCACTTGCGGCTCGTAACCACGAAACAGGTGAAGTGCTCGTATATCTTTTACTGTACAGCACTTCACCTGTTTCGTGGGTACGAGCCGCCAGTGGAAAAGATATTCGCACTTAACACACGCACCAATATTCATTATTTCGAATCTAGCCTACGTTTACCTAATATTAACAAAAAAGAGCAATAATATGATACTAGTTAGTGTAATTGTAATTAAAAATAGTAGTTCAATATTCACAAACTGTATACAATTAAAATTAATTAATTGAACACCTAGCAGCTATTCATAAATACTTTGGTTCATTGAATAAAATAAATAGATATTAAATTTGATGAATAATTTCACGAAGAGAAATGTATTATCACTGGTCAAGTTTGTTAAACTAGAGTACTTGAAACCAATTTTGTTAAAAAATTTAGTTACAAAGACAGAATTGAACGTAAATAAAGGGTAAACAGTAAGGTGTATTATTTCTCTCTTGTCAAAAATTATCTTCTTTCTAAATCTTTTCATGTTATCTTTGCTATCTTGCAGAAAAGTTCTCAACTTTTTTATAAAATTATAAATAAAATATTCAACAGACATCGATGAAATTGTGCATTCTCTTATAGAATATTATAAATAGATACAATCCAATTGATAAAATTTATATTTTTATACAAAAGAAACAAATTCAATATTCATTTCCTTCTCAATTCTTATTAATCTTGAAAATAGATAAGCGAAGATCTAGATATAGGTACCAATTACTGAGGCAATAGATAAGCTAAGCTATATATTATTTATAAATAGATTTTCTCTAGAATAAAACAAAATTTAAATTTATTAGAAGAAGGATGAGAGAAATTAATTATTTAGGGGCTGAAGGCCGAAGCGGTAATGATTGAAGAAAATAGTTGTAAAATAAAAATAAAAAAATTGTACGAAAAATAAAATTAAATAGCTGGAAGCAAATATATGACATAGATTGTCACGTACTATCATAATAACATGAACTAGAATAATTTCTTATAAGTTTCACCTAACTATATTTACAATATTTATATCTCAACAAGCTCACAGGTTATCCACTCATTATTTGATAATATTATAATAGAAGTACACTTGTTTTAGTCTTGGTATAATCTGGTTGAGCAAAGAAGACATTGTGAGAAGATGGTAGAATTATTCCAGATCAGTCAATATTGGTTCAAAAACTATAAATTTGGTCTCAAATTGTAGAAAAAAATCTGCTCTACAATTTGATAGAAAATTTATAATTTTTGAACCAACATTGACCGAGCTGGAGTCATTTTCACATCTTGCCAGAATGTCTTCTTTGCTTGAACAGACTATACTCAGAAACGCTACCAACACTCAGCTAATAAATATTATCAACACTGATAGCAATCAAACAGCTTAAAAATTTCAAAAAATATATATTAAAAAAACTCTAAAAAATTGAAAACAGAACATCAGATTAGTCATCATTCAAAATTTTTATCCAGGACTTTCTCCAATCATATTAATGATACTTGTATCAAGTAACTTGTAAATGACATTTACAATTTACATTTAATGAAATTTACATTTAAACTTGTAAACTTGGCCTCAAAGATTTCTTGAATCATATTTAAAACTAGAATATTTTGATGAATGGCCTCACACGATTTGAAATGTAACTTACTTGTCGACTGGATTATAAAACCTGTACAATTTAACGTATTTGATTACATACAAATACTTTATTTGATTTCATTTATTTTTAAAACATGTACAGTCTCATGAAAGGTTTCGTTCATTATTCAAAATTGTTTGAATAAATTTAATAGTTATAAGACATGTAAAATATTGTGTGGAGTTTAAATCTGATTGTCAGTTATTTCTTTATACTCGTATGTAATAAAATGTCACAAATGGATGATTGAGTTAAAAAAGTTTACAGACTTTTGATTATTGAACAATGAAATTTCATGCTTCTTCAAGTTTCTCGAAGTTTTAAAATATGGTAAAACTGACACATCTTGTTCTTACTTAAAGTAAGATTAACATCTTGTTCTCATTAAAGTTTAATGAGTAACCATGATTATTTCACTTTTTCTTGAGATGAACACAAAAAATCCCAGAACTGAATTCACTTATACAATAATTGTAGGTTAGCCTACTATGTCTCATGGTAAAGTAGTATCTAATAAATTACAGAAATTTGAAAATGGTAAAATATTTCTAAATTCTCAAAAATTATCGAAGTTCTGAAGCTGCTTGTTATGAATTCTAGACATTGCAGTGTTGTGTGTTTAGTAGTATACTTGGTAAGGCATATTTATGTGTGCAGGCCACAGCGTTGATTGTTTATACCTGAAAACAATAAAGAACAATCGTTAATATATAAGTAAAATATATAAATATGATATTAAATATTACAAAAATATTTACAACATAATGAACTGTGTGTGCTCTCTTCACTGAGTGTTGGAAGAAAGAATTCAATGGTTTTTAATATTTTTCAAATTCATGATTCATTCTTTGCATTCTGCTGGCCTGCGATTTTCAGATTTTCTTGCAAAAGTATTTGACCTAGAATATTTTCTGAAAGATTTTGTAAAACCCCAGTCAAGGATACAAAAATTATACAAGATTCCGACAAATTACCAGATCCTGAATGCATCGATTACCAGATTATCAAATCAAAACCGTTCATCAAGTAGTAAACGGTTATTCATGTCACTAAGGCTCTCCTTATCATTTTTTCCTGAGATACTGTAAGTTATATATATGAAGAATGAAAAAATGAAAATTTATAATTATTAGCTTTCCCATTAAATGGAACTTTCACAAAACAACAATTATAGTCTGGCCAAGCAAAGAAGAGCCTCTGGCAAGATGGGAAAATGACTCCAGCTTGGTCAATATTGGTTCAAAAATTATTGATTTGGTCTCAAATTGTAGATCAGAATGTTTCCTGCCCAAATCAAATCATTTTTGAACCAATATTGACCAAGCTGGAGTCATTTTCCCATCTTGCCAGAGGCTCTTCTTTGCTTGACCAGACTATACATGATAAACCATTTAAAACACAAAATATCGAAGATCGAATACTTTCAAGAAGGAATTTGAGAGAAAAATTATGTTATAATTGATCAAATCACCATTAGGTAGCCTACACATTTTCAACCGTTTTCACCATAAAATATGAAAGCATTTTCATAAATGAAACGAGTTTACTTTTGTCTGGACATGGTGTGCATTTGAAGATACTTTCTTTTGTCAATCAGAATACAGACATATAATATCATACGTGCTTGTGATATTATGCATTTTGCATGGTACAAGCTTATTTGTTTTTCAGCATTTGCAAATCCTGACTGCCTTTGGGCTTACAAATCATTTCTTGCATTCACGTATACGGTTCATTGTATAGAATATACATTGAAACTCAACTTTAACTTATAATTTATTGCTGAGAAAGATGAACTTATTAGATAACTTATTTTAAATAACTTGAAAATTAATTGTTTCCATTAATCTTCAGCCGATTGAAGGTGCATGTTCATCTTTCTAAACGAAGTGATGTAGACAATGAATACTGTTCACAAAATGACTCACGAGAAACCCTGTCCATGAACAGGAGTTAAAAAAATAATGAGCAGAAAATGAGCACTCTCACACACAATCACCATCAATATTTTAGGTAGATGGTAGATCCTTCTCCAAATATCCAATCATATAAATTAGATACTCAGAATTGAAACAGGTCGCAAAGAATTATAACACCTAAATGAAAAACCTTCTCACGTTGAGCGAGGCCATTTGAAAAAATATTATGAAAAATAAAATGATTGATGATAATTGATTGGTTGAAGATTCAATTCAATCCAAATTCTCTTAATCTTATCTGTACACCGAATCTGTATACTATCTCTCATCTTATTAGTCCAGTCAAATTAAACAAAAAAAGTAAAAGTCGGAGGACCCAGCTGAAAATTTGCAGATATGATCAGAAAAGGGCACTGAATAACATACTAAAAGTCCCCAAGAGTCCCCTGTGAGCTTCGGCCGCCATCTTGAAAAAACCGTAAAATTTACCTACTAGGAATTGGTTTTTCGTGAATTGTGGCCGAACCAAGCGTCGGACGAGAAAATTTTATATTTTCTTAGGCCGTTTTTTGTAGACAATAAAATTTGGAAAAGAAGACCAATTGCAACTCTGTATCATCAACCGTTTTTGAGATACGATTTTTTAAAAATTTGACAATTTTTTCATAGGATCGAGAATTTGAAATTTTTCTTCCTTAAGAAGTTTGTTACTATAAATTGAGCACTCGTACATCCGTATTTCAAAATCCCTCTCGGCGAAATTTCTCTTTCATTTGAGACCAGTTCCATACTTCTATGTTCAATATTTTTTGTGCTAAAGCGATTTTAGTAAATCCTTTCACCCCCAAAAACCCCAAAAATTGCTTATTTTAACACAAAAATCTTACTAAAAAAGTTGGGATTTGCTTATACTTCTTGAATACTGTTCCTGGGAGCCTAGGCTGTCATTAGCAATGTTCATCCGACCAAAAGTATCGTAGGATTCTTGGGGGGTGGGTCAAAAGCATCCCCTATATTCTAAATTATATATATTTATTCATAACTTTTGAACGGTACGTCGGATTTCATCGTGTGATAGCTCATCGTTTTCAGCTCATTGTGGCGGTATAAATTCATATATTATATGTGAAATTTGTTGAAAATTTTCAAATTTTATGTTACGGTATAATGGTACTTTGTGTAATAATACCTCCTCGTTGAAACAAACCATTTTTACATTTAAGTGACTCCCAATCGGGAACCTGTGGGCGCAAAAATTTGAAACTTATGATGAAATGTAGAGGAAATTTTCCTCTTTCAGATGGTTGGTATCACAGGGGAAGCTCACAGGGGACTCTTGGGGACTTTTAGTATGTTATTCAGTGCCCTTTTCTGATCATATCTGCAAATTTTCAGCTGGGTCTTCCGACTTTTACTTTTTTTTGCTTAATTTGATTGGACTATCTGTAGGAAATAAAATTTTAATATTCGAATTCAATTACTGTATTTTCTTGTTTGGATACTCACCTGTAAGTTGTTTATTAGCAGTAGAACCGTGCAATGATGATGGATAGAATGAGAGCGAATGATATCCTCAACTCAGAGGCAGACGATTCTGCACCGGCGGCTTCTTCTTTTCGCTCAGATTCTGCAAAAAATTGAAAAGAAAACATTAGATTTGAGAAAAATATGAATCAAATTCGAAAGATAGCATAAGATGATGAGGAATGTGACTTTCACCCTTCGACGAGAACATCTAAATAATAATAATTTATTTGACTATATTATAATTCATATAATTATAATTTATTTATTTTTTCACGAATACAATATTAAAGAATAAAAGAACAGGCGAATGAACAAGTGTGAATGAATAGATTAAACAATACTCAGCATTTATAGTATTAATCAAATGTTCTTTATTTGGTTCATTTCCTATATAATGAGGGGTTATTATGACTCCCAGTTTAAATAATAACGTTATCAAGGGTGGTCATTTATTCATTTCGCATCCAGTATTTATATATATATATATATATATATATATATATATATATATATATATATATTTTGAGGGTGATGCCCACATGGGCTCTTGGGCTTGTGCGTGGGTAATGGGATGGATGATGATGATGAGAGATGAATGGACCTACTGCTTTAGGTGGGTTCCGAACCACCGGGAAGCGATTTTTGAGGCTCATGAATTGAATTCAGAGGAACCGGTCACCGTTACAACAGTGGTGGTAGAGGCACGTCGCTTATCTAATCTCACCGATTAGACGCTCTCTACCACTGGGACAAACCGCTTCCCTATGATATGACTATTAAGTATCACTTCAATACTAGTAATTTATGAATATAATAAAACAAGCATTGGACTCAACTGTCTGTATTCTGACCCTTTACTGTAATTGAATTTATGGAATGAATAAATAAATAAAACACTAGAAAAATATTTTGGATGACCTCAGATCTCACGGTCCGTTCAATTGAGATTAATGTTTATTTGGAATTGAATATTTGTTTAAAGAACATGTTTGAGGAATTGCTGAATACTAGCACAGCCAGCACACACTAGTCATTAGTAATCAGAGTTTATGATACGAATATTTACACATAATTAGAAATGTTGATAGTAGGAGTAACATATTAAAGAAGTTTAGATTCAGTGTGTGTCTGACTCATTCCTGTATTACAGAATGTTGTATGAAACATGCGCCTGTTATATGATCTGAAACTAAGTAAGTACAATAAAAATTCAGATTAAGTTTTATGATATGTATTTTAATGAGTATTGAATAGGCAGGTATTACATGTTAATAGTTCTATGATCATATCTGATCTTATGGAAAGAGATGAAAATATAATTTCTCTCCACATGAACAGATATGATCATTGATCATAGAACTATTATCGTAATGCAAATAAGGGAAAGAGGACTGAAAATTGTTCCCAAATAAAATGAAAATAATGGGTTGATGTAAAACCAAACAAAACCAAAGTTATTAAAAGAGAAATATAACTTTGAAACCAAGCAGCATAAGCATTAAATATATCACTATAGTAGTATCAGGTTATATATTAGTAAAGATATAAAAAAAGTATAGGTATTCGCAAGAATTCACTCTATTATCTATATTGTGGTTGTGTTAGAGGTGATATAGTGGTAATCATCCATATTGAATGAAAAAACTAGAAATAGTATAATCTGTCCAAGCAAAGAAGAGCCTCTGGCAAGATAAGAAAATGACTCCAGCTCGATCAATATTGGTTAAAAAAATATTGATTTGGTCTCAATCGTAGGAAACATTCTGATCTACAACTTGAGACCAAATCAATAATTTTTAAACCAATATTGACCGAGCTGGAGTCATTTTCTCATCTTGCCAGAGGCTCTTCTTTGCTTGGAAAGACTATAGTAACAACTGATTTATTGAATATCGAGATACTGATTTCAGTTGTTACAGCATTATCAATCTCTGGTAAACCGATTTCGAGGATTGTTATCCTATCTTGTATCGTTCCTAAAACATTGATCATGTTGTAACAACCTGAACTGGTATCTCGATATATATCTCTATAAGGATAACAACAACAATATCACTTTCACAACGCTTCTCAACAACATCCTGATATTCAATAAATTAATGGTTATTATAAATATTTGTAGACTTCTTAAAAAAAATTTACTATAGTCTGTCTAAGCAAAGAAGACCCTCTAGAAAGCTGGTAAAATGACTCCAGTTTGGTCAATATTTGTTCAAAAGTAATCAATTTGATCTCAAATTGTAGAAAACGATTTGATCTACTATTAAGACCACATTTATAATTCTTGAACAGATATTAACCAAGCTGGAGTCATTTTCCGATCTTGCCAGAGGGTCTTCTTTGCTTGGACAGACTATACACCAATAAGATTCAGTGATTATGACAATAATTTATAGTCTTCTCAAAAAAATGTTCTACTATCAATAATTAGATTCTAAAAGAGTAAAACGCTAAATAGAATATAATCATATCTTTCACAGTCACCAATCATATTCTTGCATTATAATAAATTTCTCAAATTCAATATCAAACCCAATATGATTATTGGCAAATGAAAGCTTACCAAGTGGTTCTTGGGCAGAAGGCTCTTCCTTGGGTCTTTCTGGTTCAACAACTGTAAATGCAATGATAGAATAAAGCGTAAATGATAAAGGAAATTAAAGAGTGATAACAGAATAAAGTTGCAAGACAAAGAAAACAGCCAAAATACCAAATCAAGTTGAATGAAAAAAATCAAATATTTAAAATTATAAAATTATTATAGTGCTCTAAGGAAATGATGAAAAGTTTGCAAAAAAGAGAGTGATGATGTTATATGAAATTGAAATAATAATAATGATTGCCGAATCGTGTGAAAGTAAAAGCATGTAAGTTACTTGCAAGTATCCATAGAAAGAGTTGAAAATTAAACTTTTTTGGTACACCTTCATCCAATTTCAGCTATTACCTTAATTATAAAAATATACAAATCGATGGAAATTGAAAGAAATTAACAAAAATTAAAAGAGATATGCCTGGTTCATGAGACTTAATAATCAGCTAGAGCTTTATAGAAGATAATGTAATATTAAGTTTTTAACTAAAAATTCAATCATTTTTTTTTGCTGCGGATGATGCCCATATAAGTATTCAAATTTACTTGTGCATGGGCAATGGAGTGTGTAAGGGTGATTTATGAGGTGCATAAACGACCATGCCTCAGGTGGGATTCGAACCCACGACCGGGTAGCGCTAGCGGACGGAAGGTTGTAAAGCCCCAGATCAAGCTTTCTGTATTAACTGGCCAACCGAAATCCATTTTTTTATTCTAATGATCTTATAAAACATTTCTTCCCGTATGTTTCCATCATCCCCTGGCACTTTTTCCATTCTTATAGTTAAATTGATATTTCAATAACATAGATGAGACAAAACTCAATAAGACATAGATAAGACTCGAAAACTCCTAACCCAAATATGTAACAATTATTCAAACCTCCCGCTTGAAATAGTAGAAACGCGGTGTCATTACCTTGGTCACCGAATTGGAGTGTTCCGATGAGCTGGAGGTGATGACCAGAACGGATTGAGCGGCGTCATCTTGAAATTCTTAAATATGGACAACATAACCTCAAAAAACCGAATGACGTCATACGATGTATTACTGTGGATGGTGTGTATGTTCTATAGATTTACCTACTACCCTCCACCCTCCAGGCTCTACCCACCGGCAGTGCGGCCTCAGCCTAAGAGTGAGGAGTTTTTCTAGTTAGTCTAGAGAGTGGTCATGTTTTATTTTATAGAATAGATGGTGTTCAAGAATATTGAGCTTCCCTCAATAGAAGGCCATGGCCCAAAAATTGGCAGCTATGTAGAATAGGAAATTGGGTCCATTTAAAAGCATTGAAATCATTTTCCAATTAGCTGTTCTAATGAATGCGTTTCTTGTGTGCGTTCTCACATTTGACTTGCTACAAATCATAAGCTATTTTAATAAATAACTGTCTATTCTTAATCTTTCTTGCTGATCTCTATTATAACCTATTACAAAAAAACACAAAAGGAATTATAGGTACGAAGAGTTTCATGAACGTTTTTCATGGAAAATATGCTCAAAGAGCGAAAAACCAAGTCAACATGCATGATTTGTATCTGTACTCAATGCTTTCATATGAAAAGACTGTTCCTACGGTGCGACGTTGCCATATTATTAGGACAGGGCCTTCTATTATTATAAAGGAAGCTATGGTTCTAGTGTTTCACATTTCATCATCAGTAAAAACTTGAAAATCACTGTCAGGCTCGCCACGCACGCCATACCCAGAATGATAACAAACCGACTCAACTATGTAGCAAACCGAATTTATTGACAGTTCACTATCGACTGAAATTTCGAACTGTGACAGTCAAAAACTGTAAAATGATGGAGAAACCGGCAGTCCAAAACAGCTGTTAACTGGCAGGCCGATCGTTGGACTATCAGCTGTGAACGATCAGCTGTAAACGATCGAACTGTCAGTGTGGACCCTAACCACTAAACAGTGGATATGGACCCTAACCCTATAAAGCTCCATTAAAAATTTTAATCAGCCAATTTGTCTCACGAACCGGGCCTGAACTAATTCAATCCCATAAACTTACTTTCAGTGGAATTAAGAAATGAAAACTAAATAAAATGAAGTAATTCAATCAATTTCTGTCGCAAATAACAGACTTACTTCCAGTAAACGGGTGGGGGTCAGATAGCGGTGACCATCCGTAGCTGTTCTTGGCCTTGAGTTGCGCCTGGTAGGCATGCGTCTCCTGCAGCCCGGTCAGCACATGTCGCACCGTGTAGACGCCCTTGGGCGACTCGTCCTGCTCCAGCTGCGGGTAGGCGGTTTTCCATTCGGCCGCCTACAACACAAAACAGTTAAATTTTATACTTTGAACAGAAAATAGTTGAATTTTATACTTTAAACAGAAAACAGTTGAATTTTAAACTATGTCCATTGACGAAACATGAATACAGTTGAAAATTTACTTCATTAAATACAATTCATTCTAGAATACTTCTATTTAATACTATTTATTCAAGTTTACTTTTTTTAATAATTTTCACTCAAATAGGCCTAGTACTTAAGAATCAAGATAATTAGATTGAATTTTATACTATGATCATTGACGAAAAATGAGTACAGTGATCATTACAATAAATTTATAGAATACGATTCACTTTTATTCAATACTATTCACTTTATTTTTTTAATATATTTTTCACTCAAATAGTACATGAGAATCAAGGTTATGGGATCAATTTACCTTTAATCTAATTACCTTGATTGAGAATGGTACATTATGAAACCCTTAGGGTAAAAACACGTCGAAAAGGTGTGGCTGCAGGTTAGGCTTAGACTGGAGGTTAATTCTATATACATCATTATTATGATATTTGAGCTCTAAGATTTCTTAAATTCCAAATCTTCCAGTCTTGAATTAGTGCTTTGATCTGTGTTTTGGTGTGTCAAATTGTAGGAAATATTTTTCTCGAAAATTTGAGACAAAATTAATAATTTACAATATTTTTCTTCTTGTCACATTCATTATCCCTATCTTGCTCTGGGAATAGAATATATTGATCTACATTCAGTAGTAGCTTGATTTGTTATAACACATTTGTTATATGATAATACAGTATTAAACACCATAGTTTATGCAAGCAAAGAAGACCCTCTGGCAAGATGGGAGAATGATTCAAGCTCGGTCAACATTGGTTCAAAAATTATTATCAATTTGATCTCAAATTGTAGGAAACAATTTGATCTACTATTAAGACCACATTTATAATTCTTGAACAAATATTGACCAAGCTGGAGTCATTTCCCCATCTTGCCAGAGGGTCTTCTTTGCTTGGACAGACTTCACTATTTCATTGAAAACCGTCCGACTCCCGTGTGTCACCCTGTATCTTTGGTATGTCAATCAATATACCCTCTTCTCCTAGGTTTTCACCGCTCATTCTCCTTATCTTGCAATGGGAATATAATATAGTGATCTACATTCAGTTGGAGCTTGATTTGCTATAGAAAGTGATGAGAATAGCAAAAAATGATTTCAAATGATAATGCAGTATTAAACACTATCAAATGATATAGTATTCAAAACTATCAACTTACATCCTTCACTCTGTAGAGCAGTTCGTAGTCGGAGATTGGGTTGATGCTCTCCACCTTCCACTTCAGCTCGGGACTCTTGTTGTCAGACGAAGAAGATTTCACACTCTGGAAGATCGGCTTGCTTGGACGGCCTACAACATTCGAAAAATTGATATTCAAGCTTTTTAACATAAGGAACATGAGGCGGAGAAAAATATTCGAGAAATTTACTTTTAAAATCTCTTACACTAAAAAATAATGAAAGAAATTATAAGATAATTTGAGAGTATATCAATAAACAGGACATAAAATTGTAATTTATTTAATAATATAAGAAACATATTTAACATACAATTGTTATTTACCAGATAAAACAATTTATAAGATAATTTTAAACTATATAGTAATAAACATAACATACAATTGTTATTTACCAAGATAAAAACAATTTATAAGATCATTTTAAACTATATAGTAATAAACATAACATACAATTGTTATTTACCAAGATAAAAACAATTTATAAGATAATTTGAGAGTATATCAATAAACAGGACATAAAATTGTTATTTATTTAATAATATTATATGAGTCATTTTTGGCACTGCCAACATAAGATAAACTTGTGTGTTGGCAATGAGCTGTATATTTATATTTTCATATCTCATCAAGAAATATTTCTGATAGTACGGTTGTTAATAATAATAATATTATAAATTCTTCATAATATACATTTTGTTATTCAGCAGGAGTTTATGAAATGGAGAAAGAAAGATAAAATTTGTGATAAAAGGCGTGATGCTAAATGGCTCTCATGATTTTGCGATTAAATCACTGCAAAAGAAAAAAATGCAACAGTGATGCTCAATAATATGTGGTGATTTGATTGTGTGTTTGGATTTCAAGGGTTGTTTTATTAATCTTGTAAATTTAGCTTGAAGAAGATGTTTTGATCAATCCAATTTTCTATATCGATGTGTAATCTACTTGTAATTTTGTTGTTAATAAGATCATTCGGAATTTTGTTGACAATATAATTTCTGTAGTATGAGAATAATAAATAATGGAGCAGAATAATGAATAATGAAGCAGAATAATAAATAATGAAACAGAATAATGAATAACGAAGCAGAATAATGAATAATGGAGTAATGGAGAGATGACGAGAGGGAAGTATGTTATTGTAGTGTGAAGACTACGTTATAAGATCCTCTTCAATAGATTCCAGAATAAACACTTGGAAAAACTATTGAATGGACTTCTTCATAGACTATTGAAAAGTCATGGTTGATCTAGAGTTTTGAAAGTTCTAAATTGATGAGGAATTAAACTGGAAAGTAGGAGGAAAAGTTGATGTGAGAAGTTCTCTAACCTTCATCTGGGTACAGAAATGTGTGTAGTAATAATTATGAGTAGTAGAAATTATCAATAATACAAATTGAGTTATAATAAGGAAATAAGTATAATGTCAAATTTCACTTATTTATTATAAAAACTGGTTAAAGTACTGTACCATGGTTTCACGTTTACCAACGCATCTTCAACGCATGTTTCTATAATATAGCTATACAGCCTCTATAATTATAATATGATTACCTGACACTTCGATTGACTTCATGGTAGCTCCGAGACTGTTTGTGGCGGCGCACTTGTAGATGCCAAAGTCGGAGGCTTTGATAGCGTGCAGCTTCAGCGAGTGCTTCCTCTTGTCGTTCTGCTGATGGTCGGGGTGCTCGCTGTCGATTCTGGTCGAATCTTTGTACCATTCCACCTGGAAATTATCGATTTTTTGGATCACAAGTCGAAGAAAAATATTACTGTATCAATAAGAATGTGAAGACAAAATGAGCAGAATCGGTCAGTCTACTATAACGTAAAGGAAACCTGGAGAGTATTCCATTAACAGAATTGTTTCTTATGTTAAATTTGAGTAAATTATAGATTTAAATCTAAAATCACTCAAAATGTAGGTCTCTGCACAATTAAGATTCTCCACAAGCTCATAATTATACCTATTAAACAATTCTATAATTCGTTAAATTGAGAAAAATACACAATTTTTTGGCTAGGATAGGGAAATCAATGCTAAATTTTTGACTAGAGGAACTCCGTGACGTCAAAATTATAACATTCACAGCCAGCTGTTTCCCTATAACCCACCTCTACTCTTCTATACACCTTCAGTCCGACCTAGTGAATGAAAAATGAAATTCTGGAATCATAAAAGATTTATTAAGAGTGGGCAGTAGTAGTCGGCCATTTGCTGAACAGCAGAATCATTTACTATAAAAACAATGAAATTTTCATCAAATCTTGGAGCATAGAGCACCGTTAGTTTATAGACAAATATTCATGTCATTGGAAAGAGAAAAATTGAATTCTTCAGGCGCTAATTTCCACTTTTCGATTACATTATTCATTTGAATAATAAAAATTCAATGGGATACACAAAGAGTATAACAATCAAAAACAAAAGAAAAGATGAAACATTCATCTATTCATTCATATTGATACACTCGATTGGACTGTAAAATTGATTATTGAATCAATCAATCAATTCAATAAATAAACAAAATTATTGAATCAATAGAGGAGCAGATATAGTCTGTCCAAGCAGAGAAGACATTGTGGCAAGATGGGAAAATGAGTCCAGCTCGGTCAATATTTTTTCAAAAATTATAAATTTAATCTCAAATCGTAGAAAACATTCTGCTCTAAAATGTGAGACTGAATTTAAAATTTTTTAACTAATATTCACTGAGGTGTAGTCATTTTCCCATCTTGCCAGAATGTCTTCTTTGCTTGGAAAGACTATACCTAGTAATAAGTCATAATTATTGTTTATTTCTACAAAATGGGAAGGCAGATTGCACAATATCCCTTCTTTGGGAAGTCATTTGTCATTAGTAAAGATATTCAGCCGTTTCCAGTCTTTTGAAGAATAGTAATTGTTGCATTACACTCTAACTGATTAAATGGATGTTATTTACAGGTGGTCTGTGCCGTCACTTGGTTACGGAAGCTAGCTTATGGTTGAGAGGATCAACGTGCTGACCACACGTTACATCTATCCTGGTTGATCATTATTCACCTCTGCTGAAAAGTGGAGTGGATATGAAACTGGCAACCAGCTGGCTACGCCCTTTATGGACTGTTGAGCCATTGATTAACATACATAAATATTGAAAAATACTCACATCAGCTTTGGGTTCGCTATGTACAATGCAAACCAGCTCAGCATCCAGGCCTTCGTCTGTGTTCACGTATTCTTTCACTGCTTCAACCTCGGGCTTGACTGAAATATGAGAAACAATAAGTTATTTCATCAAATTATTGGAATTAATACAGTAATACTTGAAGGTTCAGATATTTAATGGATGCATAGATAGTGAAAAATAATACCAGACAAATATCATAGAATAACATTAGTGAAACGAACAAAATTCTAGTCATAAGTTATCATTATATATTTATATTAAATGAATAAATGAATTTTTGTCTTTCGAAAACATAAAGTATTGTTATTTGTAGAAATAAGTCGATCACATTATGCATTTTTCGTAGTCAACTTTTAAACAAAATTAAATAATCCAAGTATTAAACAAATATAGTCTGTCCAAGCAAAGCAGAACCTCTGGCAAGATGTGAAAATGACTTCAGCTTGGTGAATATTGATTCAAAAAAATAATATTGATTTGGTCTCAAATTGTAGAATGTTTCCCACGATTGAGACCAAATTAATAATTTTTGAACCAATATTGACCAAGCTGGAGTCATTCTCCCATCTCGCCAGAGGCTCTTCTTTGCTTGGACTATAATTACAATTTTAGTTCGGTATAATTTGAAAAACTGTCGCACTCTGTTGCGTCTGCAAGTTGAGTGAAAAATAGCAAAAATATCTAAAAATATTATGTATTACTACAATATGAGATAGACAATATGAAAAACAAACACGGTACATAGAAGGCTTATAATAGTTAATGAGTATTTTTTGCAGGCACCCTAGTATTTTGTATGTGGAAGTTATAACTCAAATCATTGCACTGGAATTTTATGCAATGAATCTGAGACCCACATTTAAAAACTAATTTGGCAAAGTAGTGTGGGGAAAATATGATTTTAGCATAATGTGTTGGCCATACTGGGCTTCACGCCAATGTGAGTAGAATATAAGTAATAGTTATACTCCATAAACCTTGAGTATATACAGGGTGTTTCAGGAGGAATGTGCAATACTTCTCAGGCTGATTCCTTACACCAAGTAGACAAAAAAGTTCCATGGGACCAACCCCCAAAAACGCTTGGTTACCGAGATAACAATGGCGGAAAATTGAGATTTCTCAAAAAAAAATATTTTTTCTAATTTTTTAGAGACTTCAGTTAGGTTATAAAATAATCGATTCCTATGTAAAAAATTAGCTGAGGAATTCAATGAACAAAACATTGACAAAACATAACACAAGTGAAAAATTAGTGTTTAGTAGCGATTTTGCGATTTTCGATCGCCATTTCTGAGATTTGGGTAAGATTTAGACAATCGCCGCCATTCAACCTTTTCTTTAGAATCCGACTCTCTTCAACTTCCATTGATAAAAAATACAATTTCATGATTCCTTATCCAGTTATAACCCTTATTGTTGAAAAAATGGAGTTTTTTGGCATATTTTTCCAATTATCTTAATAACCGTTGAAGTTACACACTTGGAACTGGTTTCATTGAATTTCTCAGCTAATTTTACATAGGAATTGATTATTTTAGAACCTTACTGTAGTCTCTAAAAAATTAGAAAAAAATAATATTTTTTGAGAAATTTCAATTTTCCGCCATTGTTATCTTGGTAATAAAGCGTTTTTGGGGGTTGGTCCCATGGAACTTTTTTGTTTACTTGGTGTAAGGAATCAGCCTGAGAAGTATTGCACATTCCTCCTGAAACACCCTGTAGATTAGTAACTTCATTTTTTACTCTAAACATCAAACTTATCTTCATGAACTGTAGGTCTACTGTACAAGTTAAATAACATAAAAATGTTATTTCATTAGTAATTATCTTGAATAATAATTATCGAATAATAATTACATTGCACATGAACTTCGATAGACTGGATGTCGAAGCCATGTTCGTTCTCAGCCTTGCATTGGTACGTGCCCGTATTTTTTCTGGTTACATTTTCCAAAGTCAGCATCCCTCCGTGGAATGTTTCTTCGTGAGAGCCGTGTCTTGTCTGTAACAGAAAATTTATTAAAAATTCTACAAAATTAATTTCAGATATATAATGAATCATCTCAAGTAAGAAGTCCCTTTAATAGCAACCTTCATGAGGTCCCTTTAATAGCAACCTTCATGTGGTCCCTTTAATGATCTAATAAAATGGCAACACTGCACTGTAGGTACAATATTCCCTTGAGAGCGTTCAGTACAGTTACAAAATCATACATGTTGATATTCAAAGTTTTCAATACCGTAAATGTTATGTTTAATAAAATTATTTTGAAAAAGGGTATTGAGATCTCCATCTATTGAAAACTTTGATAAGTACAGTAGTCCTAAGGAAAAAGGAAATTTTGATATTTACTGGGATTTATAATTCCCCAGTGAATAAAGCAGCTCGTCATAGATCAAGAAACCACTTTCTTCATACATTTTGACTTAGATTTCTCACTTTTAGGAAAATTTTTTATGAAATATGATCATGAAATTTTCCTTCTAGAATTCCTTTTGTGTTATCTTACTGGTTTGTGATACAAATTGGAAGGAAAAGTTGAATGTAGACAAATATGTCTAAAAATGGCTATGATTTAATACAAAGCAACGCAAATGTGAGAACGCATCAGTTGAAACAGAAAATTTAAATATTATTACAATAAATTCTTTTAAACAGAATGCCTTCCCTACACTACATTGTTGCCATATTAGAGGCCATAGCCTCATTGAAGGTGGCTATGTTATAAGGCACAAAATATAAAGACTAAAAACTATATATCATGACACAGTGTATGGTGAGCTGAACTGTTTCAAATTATGGAAATTATTCATAAAGTAAACACTTAAATATTGCCAACTATCAATAATATTAATTTCAACATATTATTGGAAACATGATTTTCCAAATTGGTACAATTTTCAGTGCAACAAAGTAACTTGTAGCATTTCACTAGGGGAATTAATAGATTGATAATTGAAAATTTGACTGAGTCTTTCTCGATATTGTAGAAACGATCCAATAATGGAATAAAACAAACCAATATTGACTTTGAATTTCTACCGTTAATTCTAGTACAGGACCATGTATTATTGATATTTTTTAATCATTTTATGTATTTTTTGGTGTTATTCTGATTTTTGAATGAACATTCAAAATTCCAAATCATAGTTTCCATTTTTGAGTGTAAAATTTGTGAATAGTAAGTATAGTCTGTCCAAGCAGAGAAGAGCCTCTGACAAGATGAGAAAATGACTCCAGATTGGTCAATATTGGTACAAAAATTATTGATTTGGTCTCAAATTGTAGGAAACATTCTGATCTACAATTTGAGACTAAATCAATAATTTTTTAATAAATATTGACCGAGCTGGAGTCAATTTCTCATCTTGCCAGAGGCTCTTCTTTGCTTGGACAGATGATTATAATAGTGATCAAGGAAGAAGTGATCTTAACTTGGTTTCTACATTCATATGATTGCAGTTTTGACGTCTAGTGGGATCGGACTCCCCAATCTTGACCTCTATTTTTCAAACTTATTCATCTAAATTTGGGGAAAAAAAGTTTTTACTGTATTGTCTGTGTTTTTACCCTTATAAGTTTATTGTAATATCTCAAATAAATAAATAAATTATTCAAGCCAGTTTGAAAATGCTACCCGTGTGATCACAAACCCGTATTCCTGTATAAAAATGAACTGTAGAGTTGGGAATTAAATCAGTGTTTTATTTAATTAGATTAATACTTATTTAATTAGATTTATGTTTTATTTAATTAGTTTAATATTTAATTAGATTATCAGGTAATAATTATCCAGCATTAATTGTTTCCATTAGTGCTTATAGGTTGACAATAATGAGGTCAAGATTGCAAAATTTAAAATTTACACATTTATCATTGAAACTCAAGTAATTATATAAACTCAACTCAAAGTTATATAAAGTTATATTTATTGAGTTATATAACCTCAAGTATTCTAAATAAACTTTGTGGATCTGACAACCTTTGTTTTCACTTACCTAAATTGCAAAATTCACACCCCACATAGCACATGAACATATCATATACATATTAGATAAGTTCCATTGATACCTACAGTATGTAACGGATACGTAAATTTACGTATCTAGTACCTATCTGATACGTATCTGATATGTGAAAATGTCCGCTTTTGAGATACATTTCATTTAGGTTTATTGATTATATGTATCCAATATGTATCACCCGCATGTCTTGGATATACATCTAATATGTAACTAACAAAAAAAGAATTGCCAAAATACTTTGTTCATCAATAATATAAATGTTATAAAATGATAATATTGATGGTATTTGTAATTGTTGAAATAAAATCATAATAATTCAGTTGATCCCATTTGGAAAGACATGAAAAGATGCATAAGAAATATACTTAACCTCAAAATACTGAATGCAATCAATAGTTGTGGGGGAGGGTGTCAGAGTGGAGTTGAAAATCTATATTCAAATAAGCAAATAATGGTGGATTTAAAATGTTTGGAACATTATATTGATACAAGTCTCTAGAACAATTAAAATACCGTACATACAAGTTGAATGAAAGTTGTATTGGAGAGCCTTGAATCTGGAAACACATAAAACTAATGTTTCATGATGTATGTCATCTCTCATCATCATCCTTCCCATTACCCACGCACAGGCCCAAGAGCCCATGTGGGCATCACCCTCACAAAAAAAAATGTTTCATACCATGTCCATTATGACATACTATATTGTGGAATAACCTAGGTACTATATTCTGTGGAAATGAAAAATAATAGAATTTGAGATTTGTAATGAAACTCACCTTTTTTGTGAATGTAATATTGGGAGTGGGTGATCCGCTGGCTGAGCAAGTCAGTGTGATTGAAGATCCTTTTTGAATCATGTTTTTAGGATGTGCAGGACTGAGATGAGTGATTTGCGGTTTGGCTGCAAATGCAAACGTGAATATTATTCATTATATTATCGATTACAAAAACATTTATATCTTAATGTTGATAGAGCTCATAAGCCCTATCTATAATTTCTAGAAAATTTTCAGTAGTTGAATGGGATTAATCCAGGTATTATAATACAATAATTCTAGACAATGTGAGTTAGCTTTTTCAATTACGTTTCATAAATTGATAATTATGAATAACGTTCAATTTAAAAAAAACTTCCTGGCAAAAGTAAAATAGAAACTTCGAGGTATAATGTTGAATGTGGAAAAAATCTTCAAGCATATACCGCATAGTGTATTTAAATCAATTCTATGTATGAGAAGTCGAAGTGTATGTCATTTTTAATCAGCTCCTACAAAACAGTATGCAAGCAGTTTACTTGTGCGATTTTTTTTACCTAAGGTCGATAGACCGATATACACTTATATAGACCGCCAGCTGACTATCATGACAGAGCTGACCATTGATAACAGTTGACGAAATTCACGATAGTTACGAGCTGATTTTACACCTACAGATTTTTATCTGTGTAACCCAAAGTCCATATCTTCTATAGACCTTGTCATAGCGAATAGACCTTGGTGTAACTTTGGTAACACAACTGCGATCTAGCGGTCAAACGTGGTACTACGTCGGACTAACTTCTACTCGCACTCACGCAGACCCTCAATAAGAGAGTACCGTAGCTACAACTCCACTATTTTCGAATGAAGCCGCTTTTTAGTACAGTGAATTTAGTAAAGCCGCGTATCGACAGTGCGAGAGATATGCCGTGAATGCCTCAAGGTACAGTCTGTTCACGCAAAGAAGAGTCTTACTCCAGTCTCCAGCTCGGTCAATATTGGTTCAAAAATTATTGATTTGGTCTTAAATTGAAGGTCGAAATGTTGCCTATAATTGAGACCAGATCAATAATGTTTGAACCAATATTGACCGAGCTGGAGAATGGAGTAAGACTTTTCTTTGCGTGAACAGACTGTACCTTGAGGCATTCACGGCACAAGCCTCGCACTGTCGATACGCGGCTTTAGCATTGACTATGGATATAAGACTTATTCCATTGACTTATATCCATAGTCACTTCAGTCACTGTACTTTTTAGTGGTTAATGTGAACTAATAGGATTGATAATAATTGAAAAGATGAATTCATTTATTCTAGTTATTTAGGAAAAAACCAACTAATCAATATGTCCATTGCTATAGTCCATTCAAGCCAAGAAGACATTGTGGCAAGTTGGGAAAATGACTGCAGCTCGGTCAATATTTGTTCAGAAATTATAAATTTGGACTCAAATTGTAGAAAAAAATCTAATCTACAACTTGAGACCAAATTTATTATTTTTGTACCAATATTGACCGAGTTGGGGTTATTGTCACATCTTGCCTCGGATTCTATTTATCAAATTTTAACAAATTCAGAGACTTGGACAAATATTAATTTCTGATCTACTTACTTGAGATCAAATTAATTATTCTTGTACCAATATTGAAGAAGCTTGAGTCATTTTCCCATCCTGCCAGAATGTCTTCTTTGCTTGGATAGACTATACTAATAATCAAATTAGAACAGATTCATAGACTTGATCTAGAATTAATTTAGACTATTTATTAAATTAGACAGACTCTTCTATTAATCATATTTGAACAAATTCAGAGACTTGGACAAATATTAATTTCTGATCTACATCTTGAGATCAAATTTATTATTCTTTTAACAATATTGAAGAAGCTGGAGTCATTTTCTCATCTTGCCAGAATGTCTTCTTTGCTTGGACAGACTATACTAATAATCAAATAAAAACAGATTCAGAGACTTGACCTAGAATTAATTCAGATAATTAGCCTACTAACCTGAAGTACCGACGCTATAGTGCACGTTGAACTGTTTCGATTGAGCGGAGTCGATAACTTCACATCGATACTGACCCAGGTCGACTGGCAGAATCTTCTTGATCGATAGTGAGTTATCGCTCAACAATTCGATATTAGAATGTTCCTTGCCCAGGCTGGTAGCCGTCCGACCAGTGTACAAGATATTTGAGCCCATCCACCACAGTATGACTGCGTTTTCTGCAAAAAATACAAATTTTACGATTTTTATACAAATTTTAATGTACTAAGTATAGTCTGTCCAAGCAAAGAAGACCCACTGGAAACATGTGAAAATGACTCCAGCTCAGTCAATATTGGTTCAAAAATTATTTATTTACTCTCAATCGTAAGAAGCATTCTGATCTACAATTTGGACAATTTTTTGAACCAGCATTGACCGAGCTGGAGTCATTTTCCCATCTTGCCAGAGGGTCTTCTTTGCTTGGACAGACTATATAGTCTGTTAGATCTGACTGTATAGATGGAGAAATGACTCCACCTTGGTCAATATTTGTTCAAGAATTATAAAAGTGGTCTTAATAGTAGATCAAATAGTTTTCTACAATTTGAGATCAAATTGATAATTTTTGAACCAATGTTGACCGAGCTTGAGTCATTTCCCCATCTTGCCAGAGGGTCTTTTTTGCTTGGACAGACTATATAGTCTGTTAGATCTGACTGTATAGATGGGAAAATGACTCCACCTTGGTCAAAATTTGTTCAAGAATTATAAATGTGGTCTTAATAGTAGATCAAATAGTTTTCTACAATTTGTGATCAAATTGGTAATTTTTGAACCAATGTTGACCGAGCTTGAGTCATTTCCCCATCTTGCAAGAGGGTCTTCTTTGGTTGAACAGACTATAGGCTACACATTATAGTTGTTTTATAAACTACATACAACATACACACATTATTTATATGAGTGAAGCAATACAGAATTTGTAAGATATCTCATATACAGTATTATAGTCTGGTCGAGCAAAGAAGACATTGTAGCAAAATTGGTAAATGACTCCAGCTCAGTCAATATTGGTTCAAAAATTATTTATTTACTCTCAATGGTAGGAAGCATTCTGATCTACAATTTGAGACCAAATCAATGTTTGTTGAACCAGCATTGACCGAGCTGGAGTTATCATCCCATCTTGCCAGAGGGTCTTCTTTGCTTGGACAGACTATACACATCTATCTGTTGTCTTATACACCAAATACACACATATTTATACGAGCAAAGCAATATAGAATTTGTAAGATATCCCATATAGAGCATACACTGATCCAGCAAAGGAGACATTCTGGTAAGATGGGGAAATGACTCCACCTGGGTCGATATTTGTTCAAGAATTATAAATGTGGTCTTGATAGTAGATAAAATTGTTTCCTACAATTTGAGATCAAATTGATAATTTTTGAAGCAAAATTGACCGTGCTTGATTCATTATCCCATCTTGACAGAATGTTTTCTTTGCTTGGTCAGACTATAACACGGATTAAATTCATTATAGATGAGAAATCATACATCTCATATTTGCATTTGAAAATTGCTCTTTAAAGCCGAAACATTTTGTGTAAAATAAAAATATTTTAAAAAAGGGTAATTTGATTTAAATTATTTTTATGTTTTATGCCCGGTTTTTCCAAGCACACTCAAATTTGAGGGACCCTCAAGTTTACTACACTTTACTACATTTCCTATACTTATCAGAAAATGATATGCAGCTGTTCATCAAAATTTGAGGGACCCTCAACTTTGAGTGTGCTTGGAAAAACCGGGCATTAATCTCATATAGATTTAACAATCAGTTAATTTATTCTTGGTTTCAAATGCTATTCATACGGGCCTACGTAGATACCTTTTTATTTTATCATGATTTATCAACTTTCACTCTGTTTTGACTATTTCGTTGCTTATCGGACGCGTTTCAGAGCACTGCACCACAGTTTTAGCGTACACTAGATACTGATAGTTAAAAGTATCTAGATACTTCTCAAATCTTGAATATCAACCAAGACTCGACAAATAATTAATTTTTCGAATTTATTTGCAATTCACAATCATATAGTTTGTCTAAGCAAAGAAGACCCTCTGGCAAGATGGAAAAATATCTCTAGCTAGGCCAATATTGGTTCAAAAAATATTCATTTGGTCTCAAATTGTAGATCAGAATGTTTCCTACAATTCGAGATCAAATTGATATTTTTTGAACCAATATTGACCGAGCTGGAGTCATTTTCCCATCTTGCCAGAGGGCCTTCTTTGCTTGGGCAGACTAAACTCACCAGGATTATCAACTTGACAGGGCAGGACCACGCTGTCTCCAGCGGACACCGCGAACGTCCTGTCCTTGGATCGCAGCACAGGTGAGGGACCGGCCTCATCCTCATCATCACTCTCCTCGTCTTCCTGGTAGTCCTTCGGGTCCTTCTCGTCCACTGGCAGACCTGCAACAGGAAGGATGCATGGTTGAAATCAACACTGTTATGACAATCGGTTAGTTGAGTTTCATAAACAATCTTCCCTTTCAATAAAGAAATCCATAAATTATAATCATAATTTCGGAGTGTAAAATTTGTGAATTGTGAAAAGTGTTTGAAAATCTTTTGAGCATAACCTCTTTTTTGAAAAATAAATGAAAATCAAACACCCTTTTATAAAACTTTAAAATTATTAAAACACAGACATGTTTCGGCACATTAGGCCATTGTCAATGTAGGCCTCTATTTTGAATATTTCAATCAAAATTTGGGAGAGACGTTTTGGACTTTAATGTCTGTGTTTTAACCCTTCATTGTGATTTTTCAAATAAGTAAATAAATAAAAGTTCAACAGTCAACAAGATATGATACTGAAGAGGTTGGAAATAAGCGAAATAAATATTGAGAACAATCAAATATTTCAATTTTATTTTTTTATTAAAATCCCGTCAATGATATTTTTTGTTGGAATTTGATACGTCTATTTCGCTGCTAAACACAAATTCATCACTTGTGCTATGTTTTGCCAATTTTGCAATTTTTGATCGCCATTTCTGAGATTTGGGTAAGATTAAAACAATCGCCGCCATTTAACTTTTTTTTTAGAATCCGACTCTCTTCAACTTCCATAAAAAAAAACAATTTTATGAATCCTTATCCAGTTATAACCCTTACTGTTGAAAAATGGCGTTTTCTAGCATATTTTTCCCAATTATCTCAATAACCGTTGAAGTTACAAACTTGGAACTAGTTTCATTGAATTCCTCAGTTAATTTTACATAGGAATTTATTATTTTAGAACCTCACTAAAGCCTCTAAAAAATTAGAAAAATTGATATATTTTGAAAAATCTCAATTTTTCGCCATTGTTATCTCGGTAACAAAGCGTTTTTGGGGGTTGGTCCTATGGAACATTTTTGTCTACTTGGTGTGAGGGATCAGCCTGAGAAGTATTGCACATACCTCCTGAAACACCCTGTATATACTCTATTCGATGTGAATTCCGATTCGGCATAATGATACATTACAGAGAATACAATGTACTTCAAGCCGGGAGCTACATCAAACATAGTGTAATGTTACTATGTAGTCTAGCTGAAAAGTTATGATCTTACGTCATCTTCCGCTCACTGATTTATATTTGTTGCTTGATTTATATTTCTTCTTATCCATCCCGATTGATAAACTACCTCCCATCCAATTCGCTCGGATAAGTGAGTTCCTTTCTTGTTAGAGAAACTTGCTTGTTAAGGCAACAAGTTGGCCTCTGTTGAGAAAGAACAGCTGAAGTCTGTCCAAGCAAAGAAGACCCTCTGGCAAGATGGGAGAATGACTCAAGCTCGGTTAATATTGGTTCAAAAATTATCAATTTTGTCTCAAATTGTAGATCAGAATGTTTCCTACAATTTGAGACCAAATTTATAATTTTTGAACAAATATTGACCAAGCTGTAGTCATTTTCCCATCTTGCCGGAGGCTCTTCTTTGTTTGGACAGACTCATATTTCTTTTTATTGATGGATCAATTCTGAGAGATGCGTATAACATAGGTTATGTCTGGCAATAATAATGATAATTTATCACTACTTATTTTTTATTCAAGATTCGTTACTTATCAGAAACTAACCAATTTAATGATTTTGATGTTGTGAATGGACTGTTTTTGCTTATCGCCTCCCTATGTTCTATATTCTCTATGTTCAGGAAAAAAATTTTTCAAAGAGAAAAAATTATAAGATATCAATATAATTATTGTTGATGTGTTAACTTTTTCTACTCATAGAATTTATTTTTTATTTTAAGAGAAAAATATTTCTCAAAGAGAGTTATTCATTCTATAATGATTATCTACGATTTATTCGAAAGCTTTTTTGCATTAAACTGATTAAACTCTTCATGTCAGTTACTCAATAGTTCATCAATCCATTGATCTAGCTATCTATACATAGAGATATATAGATATATCTAGAGATATATATATCTCAAGAACCATACATGTTTTAATGTGCTATCACTTCAGATTTTGAATTTATTTTATTGCCAATAATACATTGTATACAATACAAGTGATAATTCAAACATATAATAGAGCTTATTAAATTAGTAACAATACAGTATTATCATAAATTATCATTCAGTCATTTTTGCCACCGCCAAAATAAGAAGATCTTGTTTGTTGGCAGTGTGATGAAACTAAACAAAACAAAACGTTTTCTTTCGATCAAAACAGTATATAACGCTAACTCTTGGGCTGAGGCCGCACTGCCGGTGGGTAGAGCCTGGAGGGTGGAGGGTAGTTGGTAAATCTATAGAACATACACACCATACATCGTATGAATGGTATGACGTCATCCTGTTTTTTGAGGTTATGTTGTCCATATTTAAGAATTTCAGAATGGCGCCTGAACACATACCATTCATACGATGTATTACTGTGGATGGTGTGTATGTTTTATAGATTTACCAACTACCCTCCACCCTTCAGGCTCTACCCGCCGGCAGTGCGGCCTCAGCCTTGGAGATATAAAATGTCCAAAAACATTCTGTTTTATTTCATGTGCACTGGTTTTATCTATTCCCATGCTAAACTCGTTTCACTATAGTTTCAAACAAACGGTTTGTGTAGCTTCAACTTGTATTACATGGATGGAGGCAGCCATTTTCATTGGATCAATTCTCATACTTTCTCCTTGAATGCTATTGGTAGCTCGAGTTTCTTACGGAACCAGCTAAGCCAATCAGAGAGCAGAATGACGATGAGCCAATCAGAAAGCAGCGTTGCTCCGCCTTTGAAGTATGTTACCGCCTTCGAAGTATGTTACCGCCCATTGTTTGGGTTTAACTTGTTCTTTCTTTCAATTATGATACAGTACAAAACACAAAGACTTCAATAAAAAGCCATAAGAAAATATGAACATATAAGATGAGAATGTACACAAATATTTTTAATACATATTTTCTCTTAGGGCTACAGTATTTGTTAAAACATTTTTCGGCGATATGTTGTGTTAATTAAAAATATTTTTTAAAACAGGGGACTTAGATTTTAATTATTTCAAGTTTTAATAAATATTTTTGAATGAAAATAATATATAAATTTATTTTGCAAATTCGCAAACTTGTATTAGTAAGGCCAGTATTACACGATAATATGATTTTGTATTTTCATCTCTTTCCATATGATCAACTATGATCATAGAACTATTATCGTGTTAGGCAGGTATTACACGATAATAGTTTTATGATCATAGTTGATCATTTATGGAAAGAGATGTAAATATGATTTCGTATTTTCATCTCTTTCCATATGATTAACTTTGATCGTAGAACTATTATCGTGTAATACCGGCCAAAGAATTGAGAACTCCAGTATGGATATTATTGTCTAAACTCTAAAGTATATCTGACGACAATAAGCTAGGCGGTTTCATCTGTCTCTTGTACGTGATGTCACCTACTAACAGCTGATTAAAAGCACTAATGCCCGGTTTTTCCAAGCACACTCAAAGTTGAGGGACCCTCAAATTTTGATGAACAGCTGACATTGTCTATGATAAGTATAGGAAATGTAGTAAAGTGTAGTAAACTTGAGGGTCCCTCAAATTTGTGTGTGCTTGGAAAACCGGGCATTAATGTCTCTTTTGATTCCAGTAACATCATCCAGACATAGCTAAATCTATAGCTCTACTCTACATAAAACAATCAGCTGTTGGAGCGGACAAGGAGCAGATAAAACCGCTTATTTTAGAATTGAACTCACTTTTAAATTTTTGTTTGCCGGCTATGACGTATATTTTCAAACAGAATTAAACCAATGAAGAAACAGGTAGGAAAAGAAGAAGATGAAAAAAGAAGAGAAGGAGAGGGAGGAGGAAAATAAGAAGAAGAAGAACAGGATTAATGATTAAATGAGTGAAGGATTAGTTTGTCGGCCTTGTTTTCAAAAGACAATACCCGTCAATGTATAACAATGAGGAGCGGAAAAGACAATGCAACAGTCGAGTTATACATACCAAAGAGTAAGAGAAGTGAGAACGAGACGAAGACAATAGTGGATAAGAGGAAGCGAAAGAAGGAGAAGAAGAAGTAGGAGAAGAAGAAGAAGAAGAAGAAGGAGGAGAAGAAGAAGTAGGAGAAGAAGAAGGAGAAGAAGAAGAAGAAGAAGGAGAAGAAGAAGAAGAAGAAGAAGAAGAAGAAGAAGAAGAAAAAGAAGAAGAAGAAGAAGAAGAAGAAGAAGAAGAAAAAGAAGAAGAAGAAGAAAAGAAGAAGAAGAAGAAGGAGGAGGAGAGAAGGAGAAGAGAAGAAGAAGAAGAAGAAGAAAGAAGAAGAAGGAGAAGAGAAGAAGAAGAAGAAGAAAAGAAGAAGAAGAAGAAGAAGAAGAAGGAGGAGAAAAAGAAGAAGGAGGAGAAGAAAAGAAGGAGGAGGAAGAAGAAAGAAGAAGAAGAAAAAAGGAGAAGGAAAGAGGAGAGGAGGAGGAGCAGGAAGAAGAAGAAGAAGAAAGAAGAAGGATGAGAAGAAGTAGGAGGAGGAGGAGGAGGAGGAGGAGGAAGAAGGAGGAGAAGAAGAAGAAGAAGAAGAAGAAGAAGAAGGAGAAGAAGGAAAGGAGAAGGAAAAGAAGAAGGAAAGAAGAAGGAAAAGAAGAAGGAAAAGAAGAAGAAAGAATAAGAGAGGAGGAGGAGGAGAAGAAGAAAATGGAGAAAAAATAGAAGAAGAAGAAGAAGATGGAGAAAAAAAGGAAGAAGAAGAAGAAGAAGAGGAGAAGAAGAAAAGAGAAGAAGAAGAAGAAAGAAGAAGAAGAAGAAGAAGAAGAAAAGAAGAAGAAGAAGAAGAAGAAGAAGAATAAGAAAAGGAAGATGGAGAGAAGAAGAAAAAGAGGAAGAAGAAGAAGAAAAAGGAAAAATAAGGAAAAAGGAAAAGAAGAACAGGAAGAAGAAGATGAAGGCGAAGAATATGGAGAAAAACGAAGAAGAGGAAAAAAAGAAGAAATGAAGAGGGAGAAGGAAAAGAAGAAGAAGAACAGGAAAAAGAAGAAGAACAGGAAAAAGAAGAAGAACAGGAAAAAGAAGAAGAAAAAGAATAAGACGGAGGAGAAGAAGAAGAAGATGAAGAACTTGAAACAAAAGAGGGTGCCGACAAACGGCTATATGGGAGAATGTGTGAGACAAAAACAATTGTCTGTAATGCTGTGAACATGATTATTTGGTCTGGTGACTTTTTTAATGGAAGACCTTTTCTTCTTTTTCCATTTCACCTTTTTCTTAGTTTTTATTGGGTGTTTCTTGATTCTCCTTCCTCCCTTCCATTACACCTTGATCCTTTTGTTTTTCTCTGAACTTCTTGCTGCTGGTAAATGTTGTTCAAATTATTCTCAAAGTTTCTTCTTATTTTCATTCAATTCTGTTTTATCTTATCCTTATTTCATTCTTCTTATTCTCATTCAATTCTGTTTTATCTTATCCTTATTTCTCCCCCTGATTCGCTAATTCTTTGTACACATGGTGATTTTTCTTGCATGGAATGTTCAATGGTGACATCACGAGTTTTTAATCATGAATTGGATTGGGTACTAGATCGAAATGAACCTGTAATAATTGATGCTATTGAAAATAAATGAATAATTGATGATTTGAATTTCTTGAAGTTCTTCAATCAATCTCTCATTGAGTATCAAGGAATTGAAAAATATTAGACAAGAATTACCAAAATATTGGAAAGTATTCTTCTGAATTCAATTTCAACAATGCTTAGCACATGAAACACTAGATTTTGTTTCGAAGACACTAGAAGAACACTAGGGGAAGAAGTTGAAGAAGAAGAGGAAGAAGGAGGAGAAGAAGAAGAAGAGGAGAAGAAGAGAGGAGGGCAAGAAAGACGGAACAGAAGTAAGGAAGACAAAGAATGAAAAGAAGGAAAAGATGTGAAAAAAGTAAGGAAAGGTAAACCAATAGAATTTCAGGATGCCAACTACAAAGCAAGAAAATTGTGATATAGGCTACACGCCATTACGGAACTGACTGTCGACACTTTTTCCCTCTTCTTCTTCTTATTTTTTCCATCCCTACTCTTCTTCTTCTTCTTCTTCTTCTTCTTCTTCTCCTCTTCTCTTTTTCTTCTTCTTCTTGTTCTTCTACTTCCTTTTTCTTCTTCTTCTTTTTCTTTTTTCATCTTCTTCTCTTCTTCATCTTTTTCTTTATCTTCTTTTCTTCTTCTTCTTCTCCTTTCATCTTCTTTTTTCTTCTTCTCCTCTTCTTCTTCTCTTCTTCTTCTTTCTCTTTTTTCTTCTTATCTCTTCTTTTCTTCTCCGCCTCCTCTTCCTCCTCCTCCTATTCTTCTTCTTCTTCATCTCATCATCTTTCTTCTTCTTCATCATCATCATCTTCTTCTTCTTCTTCTTCTTCTTCTTCTTTCTTTTCTTCTTCTTCTTCTTTCTCTTATCCTTTTTCTTCTTCTTCTTCTTTCTTCTTCTTCTTCTTCTTCTTCTTTTCTTCTTCTTCTTCTTCTTCTTCTTATCTTATTCTCCTCCTTTTCTTCTTCATCATCATCTTCTTCTTCTCCCCTTCCTCTTTTCCTTCTTCTTTTTTCTTCTTCTTCTCCACCTCTTCTTCATCATCTTCTTTCTTCTTCTTCTTCTTCTTCTCCTCTTCTTCTTCTCCTTCCTCTCTTCCCGTTCCTCTTCATCCTCATATACTTCTTCTTTTTAATATTTTTTCTCCTTCATCATCATCTTCTTCCTCTTCTTCGTCATCTTCTTTTTCTTCTCCTTCTTTATCTTCCCTATTTCTTCTTTTTTTCATTCTTCTTTTTCTTCTCCTCCTCTTCCTCCTCCTTCTCTTCTTCTTCTTCCTCTTCTTCTACTTCTCCTATCTCTTCTTTTTCTCTTCTTCTCCGCTTCCTCTTCCTCCTCCTTCTTCTTTTTCTTCTTCTTCTTCTTACCCTTCTCAGCCCGGCGTCACCATGTCGCGAGAGCACAGTAAAAGGGGAGACCCAGGCGACTATTTTCGATAAGAACGAATAGACTGATGAAGGGGGTGTGAAAGGGGGGGGGGTTGCGGAAGAAAGGGTGGGTGATAAGTGAGCGAGGAGCGAAGGGGAGACAAAAGCGAGTAAGAGTAAATTGTTAACTTGAGACCAGAGACAGACTTTGTAAGGGTCAATAAGGCACGGAGGCTTTCCAAAATAATGTAGATGGCGCCACACTTATTCCTTTTCTTCTTCTTCCTCATAATTTTCTCCCTTTTCTTATTCTCTGTCTTATTTTTGTTCATTACTCCTGCCTCTCCCTTTCCGTTTCTTCTCATTCATAATTTTCTTCTTCCTTTTTTACTTTCCACCCACCCTTTGAAGCTCAATAATAATAATTATAAGTGTTGATTATTAACACTTGCTCGTTTCTTTATCTTGAAAATTCTCAATGTTTTGCTGACACTTCACGTAAGTTCCTTCATTTTAATTTATCAATACATAAATTATTTTATATTCATTTATGAGAGGTATATACATTTTTCATAAACGAATATAGATTGACAATCCTTTTCCCAAGTTATTCAGTAAAAATATAGTAACTTGCGAATAATAATATTTGCATTTATGCTGAAGTTTTTAAGGATCAACAAAGACCTTAATTTTCTCCAAACTAACTATAATATTAATGAATACCACAACATCACCTTCACAACTAAACAGAAAGCCAATCATAATCAATCAATTATTAAATTCAAATTCGAATTGAGCAAAGTCCAACAAAAGTTATCATTATAACATCTATTTCATTATGTGCTATACTATTAATAACTCCAAGCATAAACTGACTACTAAGACTGACTGTGCTAAGTCTTTGCTACAAGTCACTGGCGGCTCGTGTCACGAAACAGGTGAAGTGCCCGTATCTTTTACTGTACAGCACTTCACCTGTTCCAGTGCTACAAGTTATGAGTATGAACATTGATCATGTTGGGATATTGTTGGACAGTGCGATTTTTTGAATTCAACTAGTTGGTAAAGTTAGTTGTATCCGAATAACCAGTTATAGATTTTGATTGTACTTGTGACTATACTTTAAGCTGAGATTCACAAGCAAGTTAAAGGCTTTTGATTTTTGACAATGAATATTAATGAGAAACACCCTGTAAAAATAACAGAGGTTAAGTTCGATTTCATGTCTCCTTTCTTTTTAACCGTTTTTTTCTAGTTTCAACATTTTCTACGCCGTTTTTTCCAAACCCTACCTCTACTGTTTCCATTATCAAAGCTATCTCTATTAATGATCAAAAGAGACTGATAAATTTCGTATGAAAAGACAATAATATTGTCAGATTTGTCAATGAAAATAACTAACACAATATAACCTCCAAAACTACTCAACAACTGACGAATTTTTAGCGTTAACTCCTCCATAACCATTCCTTTCATCTGTTGGTATAGTCTATCCAAGCAAAGAAGACCCTCTAATAAGATGGAAAATGACTCCAGCTTGGTCAATAGTTGTTCAAGAATTAAAAATTTGGTCTCAAATTGTAGGAAACATTCCAATCTACAATTTGAGACCAGATCAATAATTCTTGAACAAATATTGACCAAGCTGGAGTAATTTTCCCGTCTTGCCAGAGGGTCTTCTTTGCTTGGACAGACTATATGTGTGAACTGCCCATCGCATTCCAATGAAGATCGACAGATTATTGTTTGTCATACTTTGTCGGGGCCGAACCCCAGTGGCGACAATAATTGACATTCAATTGAGGCAATAATTGGTGAGGCATGCCACTCGGCCTTCAACAATCAATTCACGGTCAACGTTCTCACAATAATAACCAGCAATGTTATCACTTCATCAATCATTTCAATAAATTCGATATCAATCTCCTGTTATTGGTTGTTGAACTGTATAGTCTGTCCAAGCAGAGAAGACCCTCTGGCAATACGGGAAAACGACTCCAGCTTGGTCAATATTTGTTCAAGAATTATTCATCTGGTCTCAAATTGTAGATTGGAACGTTTCCTACAATTTGAGATCAAATTGATCATTCTTGAACCAATATTGACCGAGCTTGAGTCATTCTCCCATCTTGCCAGAGGGTCTTCTTTGCTTGGACAGACTGTATGTATATGAGAAATAATGTGAATGGGACGACTATGGTTGTATAGTTGTGTCAAGAAGAGAAGAGCCTCTGGCAATACGAGAAATTGACTGCAGCTCGGTCAATATTTGGTTCAAAAATTATTGATTTGGTCTCAAATTGTAGATCAGAATTTTTGCTACAATTGAGACCAAATCAATAATTTTTGAACCAATATTGACCGAGCTGCAGTCAATTTCCCATCTTGCAAGAGGCTCTTCTCTTCTTGACACAACTATATCCTACATGGAATTATTTGAGACAATAGAGTATAAGGACCGTATGATCAAAAGCAGTATAATAACCAAATATAGTATAAATCCAGGATTCAGTTAAGTTATTTTCGCATTTTCTATGACAAATGTGTTGAATTTGAGTTAGGTGGAATTAAATTGAACTAGTTTAAACTTAAAACGTAAAACTTAAACTTAGTCTTAAACGTTAAACTTAAACTTAAAACTTAAACTTAAACTTAAACTTTAAGTTTAAAACTTAAACTTAAAGTTTTAAATGTAAAACTACTATCGTATTTGACATTACTATTCAATTATACAGAACTATAGTTACTATAACAGAACTTGAGTGTTTTTTTATGTTGAATTGATAAACGTTAGATTACTTTATTCAAATAGATAACAAAATTCAGCTTAGATTCTACATTACAATATAAATGAGTAGAACAAAATTAATTAATAATTCTATAAATTTCACAAAATAGAGACTTCTAGTAAAAAATACGAAAAACGGTGATGTAATGAATGCAAAAATTATACAAATCTCAATTCGAGGTTCTGCAAAATGGATGAGAAGTGTGAGTTATCTAGGTGAAAAGGTGAAGTTTAGACATATATATGTCCATTCTTGGGATGGGAACATCTGTGATAAACTACGAGTGATACTTTTTGGAGAGCAAACATTTTTATAAAATTTTTTGTTTCAAATACATGAAATATTCTCAGTCAAATGAAACACATTGAATTGAAATCATCATATTTTATCACTGAACTGAACTGTAATCATATATTATTATGTTCTTTTTCAAACCATGAATAGCAAAGAGCCATTTCATAAGATATTTGGAAATTGAATTGTAAGTAGAGTTTTCATTAGTTCGTGTTATTTCGAGGAAAACCGAGCTTCAATAAACAAGGAATAGAAGAATATAAAAAACAAAATAAAAGAAGAGGAAGAAAAAGAAGAAGGATAAAAATTGATGAAGAAGAAAAAGAAGTAGGATAATAATTGAAGAAGAAAAAAAAGAAAGGAAAAAGAAGAATAATAAGAAGAAGAAGAAGAAGAAGAAGAAGAAGAAGAAGAAGAAGAAGAAGAAGAAGAAGAAGAAGAAGAAAAGAAAGAACCTAGAGAGGAAATTTGATTGAACGTGTTTGCAGAGCCGTTTTGATTTGATTTGAGCCGACAGGAAGAAGAAGAATGTGTGTTCTCATAGGATACGGAAAGAGTGAGAACTTGATAGAAAACAAGAGAGCGAAAGAGATAGGGTTGTGAAGGATGTAGAAGAAGACGAAAAGAAGGAGAAATAGGAGAAGAGAAAAAGGAAATTTGATCGTACAAGAGTGAGAATTGCCTGATTTGATTTGGCCGAGAAGAAACGCTATTCCATTGTTATGTCTGTCTGTATTACGTCTGTCTGTGTTACGTCTGTGCAATCGGTCAGGCACAAAATTAATCATGGGCGTTGTCACAAGGGCACTCCACCATTGTACCGGTCTATGCGATCGCGCACGCCACTCGTTTAGCGTAGAACACAATCACCATAGAGTGCCGGCAGTGAACCATTATCTGGTTTGATTTGCAATCTAATGTCATGGGATTTTGTGAATAGTCAGACAAATTGCAGACGTTCATAGATTCGTGAATTATTCTTGTTTAGTCTTTCAAATTTCTTCGAATTTTTGTTATAGTTCTACCATTGAATATCTATATACAAATACTATGAAGGTTTATGCGTCTATGGTACCGAGGCATGTACCGCGAATGCCTCAAGTTATAGTTTGTTTAAGCAAAGAAGACCTTCTGGCAAGATGAGGAAATTACTCCAGCCTCCAGCTCGGTCAATATTGGTTCCAACATTATTGAACTGGTATAAATTATAGGAAACATTTTGATCTTCAATAAGACCAAATTAATAATTTTTGAACAAATATTGACCGATCTGGAGACTGGAGTAAGACTCTTCATTGCTTGAATAGACTAAACTTGAGGCATTCGCGGCACATGCCTCGCACTGTCGATACCATAGATATAGACCTCCAAAGTATTTGTATATCGATAGTCAATGGTGGAATTATAGAAAAAAAATTGAAGAACGATACGGGCCTGTCGTCTTGCTGAACTAGATTAGTTCAATAAAATCATTTTACACTTGAAATTAACACTCAAAGAAATAAACAAAAACCGATATTCTTCAATCCAATTGTTTAATTTGATTTATCTTCTTTTAGTATCTTCTTTGAGTAGTCTATCTTCTTTTTTTATCCTTATAGGCTAATTTACTTTTTTCCCATTCCCAATTTCCCGTTCAATGAAAAATATGGAGTCTCATTACATAAGAAAATGGCAAGCTCAAATATTGGAGAAAGGGGAGATCGCCATGTTTCTAGATTTAGTTTTGGAAAATTCTTTGTAAATTTGAATTGCCCTATTCTCACAGTCTCACTCACATTTCAATGGATACTGTGAAGACTATTGTTACTTTTGTTGAAAAATACGGAAAACCTTTCCAGTTATCAAAGCTTATTCCTATACCCTATTCACGATCACTTGAGACGAAATAAAGAAACTTTTTGCATGTACAGGTAGCTATTAAATTTTTGTTTGAGCTTGAGGAAAAGCCAAGAACTGTGATTGACTACAGCTGTTCGACTGCGGCCAACCGTCGTATGAAGTAATACCTTCCTTTATCCGCACACACGCACAAAAAATTTGTTCATTTCGTCTCAAGTGATCGTGAATAGGGTATAGTTCATAATAAAGGATTAGAATCCCAGTAAGGAGATCTGTTTAAAAGAGTGATAAAGAATCACTTCTTGATGACAAGGTTTTCTCACAATTCATCATAACAGATAAGACACCCAGTAGAAAGATCTATAGTTGAAAAGTAATAAAACATCACTCAGTAAACCGATCTGTTAGATCCTTCAGTTGGAAACGAAACGTTCGTTGATCCTTTGTTGTTGAGCAGGATCCTTCTAATCCCAGTTTAATCCTGATCCTGCGCTGGAAGGACCTCCCTGCAATCCTTACAGACAGGATCAACATCATATTTCAAGTGAATTTGGTGTGGGGGAGGACAAGACTCTATCTAATTCGCCTTTACTCGCATTACTCATATAACTTAGTCTGAGATACTTGGAGATGGAAAGTAGGTACTTATCGTCTACTTCATCCACTTCATCCTTTTCTTCTTCTTCTTTTTCTTCTTCTTCTTCTTCTTCTTGATCCCCTTTTTTGTTTCTTCTTATCCTTCTCCTCCTCCTCCTTCATCTTCGTTATCTTTCAGTTTCTCAACGCCTGGTTGTTCGTAGGTCTGCTAGATTCAATAATGCCGTTAGCACGGTGTCAAAGTGAGAAAATGATCAAATAATAATATTTGATTTGAGAATAAAGTGTAGAAGTGTAATAGAAGTAGCAGAACTTTCAATTGTAGTTATTTAAAATCAATAATTCATCTCATTGTATGAATCTTTTCAAATCATTATGACACTCAATAACAAGTTAATGATGAATTACAATATTATGCTAATTAATTATATTTTATTCAATCATATCTGGGAAAACATTGTTTCTGTTCTCGTCACCCGAGGGAAAAATTACTCACAAAAATTCACTATTTAGGCTAGCTCAATCACAAACTCTAAAGCTGGAGCCAGAAAGTAAGACGATTTCATCTGTCTTATGTACGAGATGTGAACTACCATGTACCATGTAATCTGGCAGGATTAATAAAAGAATTAAATATTCCTTCAGGAATACTCTGAAGTACTGCGTATAACGGCTGTTATCGTTAGCTGACCAACGCTATCTAGCGGGAGTAAATGGAGTTACATTCAAGTCTACAACACATGTTCATGTCAAAACATTGTGAGAGGTGATCAATTTTGAATATATTTAATAACATATTTATGTAATTCAACAGTTCGGCCGCAGCTTCAGAGCGAAGCTTGGTACCAGACATTTGGGATGATAAAACAAAGACAACTAAAGGAAGGAGAATAAAAAATATAACAAAGAAGAAGAAGTAGAATAAGGGCAACAGCTGAAAGCAACTCGTGAAGTGTGCTTTTTGGTTATTATTATTTTTGAAGAGGGGGAAGCAAGCTGCTCATAGCTTATACATGGATAATCTTCTACTAAGCTATAAATTACACTAGAGATCTCTTCTTGAGTCTTCCCTCCCTATTTCATACTACATATATTATAGTATACATAATAGCCTATATATAGTACCATACAATACAATATACCTATATGGATGCTGTGTAACATGTGTACTGTATTCAATTATACACATATAAGTGCTATACATAGAAGAGAAGAGTACAAACAAGAAGAAGAAGAGAAGAAGAAGAAGAGGAAGAAGAGAGGAGGAAGAAGAAGAAGGAGGGAGGAGGAGGAGGAGGAGGAGGAGGAGGAGGAGGAGGAAGGAGAGGAGAAGGAGGAGGAGAGTAGAGAGAAGGAAGAAGGAGGGAGAAGAAGAGAGAGGAGAGAGAGAGAGGAGAGAAGAGAAGAAGAAGAAAGGAGGAGGAGGAGAAGAAGAAGAAGGAGGAGAGAGAGAGAAGAGAGAAGAAGAAGAAGAAGAAGAAGAAGAAGAAGAAGAAGAAGAAGAAGAAGAAGAAGAAGAAGAAGAAGAAGAAGAAGAAGAAGAAGAAGAAGAAGAAGAAGAAGAAGGAGAAGAAGAGGAAGAAGAAGAAGAAGAAGAAGAAGAAGAGAAGAAGAAGAAGAAGAAGAAGAAGAAGAAGAAGAAGAAGAAGAAGAAGAGAAGAATAGAAAGAAGAAGAATAAGAAGAAGAACAATAAAAATAAAAATTGAGAAAAAATAAAATAAGAACAAAAAAATAAAGAAAAATTAAGAAAAGAAGAAGAAGAAGAAGAAGAAGAAGAAGAAGAAGAAGAAGAAGAAGAAGAAGAATAAGAATAAGGAGAAGAAGAATAAGTAGAAAAATGATGTTTGATATTATATACCTATATAAATGTTGTTGTATAACACTGTACTATGTAGGTCTATGCCTACTCCAAATTTATCAATGAGAAGCTTGTGAGTTGGTTGAGATGTTTTTTAGGGTGGAGATTTGTAATTTATTACATTTGTAGGCCAAAGTTTTATAGATAGAATAGCAAGCTGTGAGTTAGATTTTGACCTTATGGCTACTTGACTTCAAGGCCTCTCCACATGTGGCGGCTTTCTGATACGAAGTAATGTTACAGAAGTACAAAATTGATACGGAATCGTACAGGAAGGAAGCTTTCTGATACAAGGTAGTATGATTCAGAAGTCCAAAATTGATACGCAATCGTACAGGAAGGAAACTCATCAACACAAAATATTGCAAAGTGAGGATAACTCATTTAATGGCGAAAATCAGACGTAAATAACTTAGTCCAAGCAAAGAAGACCCTCGGGCAAGTTGGGAAAATGACTCCAGCTTGGTCAATATTTATTCAAGAATTATTCATCTGGTCTAAAATTGTAGATTGGAACGTTTCCTACAATTTGAGATAAAATTGATAATTCTTGAACCAATATTGATGAAAGCTTGAGTCATTTTCCCATCTTGCCAGAGGGTCTTCTTTGCTTGGACAGAATATACTGGCTCTCTGAAACTTGATATTTTATCATTATTAACGTTATTATATCAACTTAAAAGATAGACTACCAAGATTAAATTTTAATGCTTAAAAAATGATCAATTATTGAGGAATAGGTAAAAAATTGAGAGCTTTGTCTAGTCATCTGATTCATTCACCAGTTCTTTGTCACAAACCTAGCTTGAAGTTGGCCCATCTGAAATTTGTTAACTTGAAGCAATAAGTATAAAAAATTTCGTAAGTACTTAAAATACTTGAATTAAATAAGTAGTTTAAATTAAAAAAGTATAGCTTACGCCAAAAATTTGGGCGGTTTCGTCTGTCTCTTGTATGTGATGTAACTTACTAACAGCTGATGTAAATCATCCAGTGTCTCTTTTAAAGTTGAAAAAATCTACTAGGCATTGTTAAATGACAACTCTTATTGACAACATCAGCTGTTGGAGCGCACAAGAAGCAGACGAAACCACCTAACGTTTTGACGTCAGATATATTATTTTAAGCAAGCACAGAGTTTTGATTGAGAATATAGTTCCAGTTCTTTATTCAAAATAATGATCTCAATAAAACAGATAATATTCTTTCAATATTGTTTTAGAACAGGAACTAATAATTAATTATGTATAGTCTGTTCAAGCAAAGAAGACCCTCTGGCAAGATGAGAAAATGACTCCAGCTCGGTCAATATTGGTTCAAAAATAATTAATTTCGTCTCAAATTGTAGTTCAGAATGTTTCCTACAATTGAGACAAGATCAGTAATTTTTGAACTAATATTGACCGAGCTGGAGTCATTTTCTCTACTTGCAAGAGGGTCTTCTTCGCTTGGACAGACTATACAACTTGCCTGACATATTATGCCAATATCAACGAATGTACAAGGCATAAATCTGAGTATTCTGAGCAGAGAAAATATTTCCAAAATCAGTTCTAAATCAGTCCAAAATCAGTTCAAAATATTTCAAAATCAGTTCCAAAATCAGTTGAAAAGGTCCAAAACATTTCAAAATGAGACTTGCAGACAGATTTTCACTTTCAGTTAACAAACCTGGCACCTAGACCATTAGTAGTACATAATAGCACACTCAAAAACCAACTATAGTCTATACAAGAAAAGAAGACATTCTGGCAAGATAGGAAAATGACTCCAGCTCAGTTAATATTGGTTCAAAAATTAAAAGATTTGTCTCAAACTATTGATTAAAATGTTTCCTACAATTGAAGACCAAATTCATATTTTTTGAACCAATATTGATGGAGCTGAAGTCATTTTCCCATCTTGCCAGAATGTCTTCTTCACTTGAACAGAGTATATCTCAGTCACAATACCTTCTAAACACTATCACATCATTCTTCTATCTTTCTTTTAAACCATTTCTTTACCAACTATTCTTCTTTGCACTATCTTTCAGTGTTTCCTGCTAGAGGGCGTCACGGAGGACTTCAAAGAAATTTCAGAAATTGCATTCATTCAAACAATGCGACATAGGAAGGGCCTCCTGGAGCCTGGAGAAAAAGTGGTTGGGTTTGATTCTCTACCTGGAGAAAGAGAAGAACGAATGAGAGTGGAATGAGAGAGAATGATGGAGAAGAGAACGGAATGGAAAGAAGAGGGATGGGAAGGGAGACAACACCTATAATGATAACCTTGTTCAGGTTTGAGCAGTCCTACCATTTTTAGCACGAATTCTAAATTTTTAGCTGTTGTACTTTTTAAAATTCTTCTCTTTCTTTATCACTTTCACTTTCTCTTTTTCTTTCAATCTTTCTTCTTATTATTCTCTCTTTCTTCTACTTTCTTCTTCTTCTTCTTCTTCTTCTTCTTCTTCTTCTTTCTTCTTCTTCTTCTTCTTCTTTCTTCTTCTTCTTCTTCTTCTTCTACTTCTTCTCTCTTTTCTTTTCTTCATTTCTTTCTTCTTCCTCTTCTCTTCTTCTTCTCCTCCTTCTTCTTCTTCTTCTTCTTCTTCTTCTTCTTCTTTCTTCTTCTTCTTCTTCTTCTTTCTCTCCTTCCTCTCCCTCTCTTCTCTTTTCTTCTTCTTCTCTTTCTCTTCTCTTCATCCATCTTCTTCTTCTTCTTCTTCTCTTCTTCTTCTTCTTCTTCTTTCTTCTTCTTCTTTCTTCTTCTTCTTCTTCTTCTCCTCCTTCCTCTTCATCTTCTTCTTCTTCTTCTTCTCCTTCTTCTAATTCACATTCTTTTTCCTCTTATCATCTTCTTCCAGCCGATTCTATTTATTCCAATTGATAATAATAAGGTAGTCATTGCGAGGAATGGTGAAGCACACATAGAGACTGAAAAGAAGGAGAAAAACAGAGAGAAGGAGAATGTAAAGGAGGAAATGAGTGAAGAAGAGAGGAGTGAGTGTGTGAGAGAGAGATGGGCCGGTCCACTTTTGAGTGAATTCCATTCACTTGGAGCCCCTTTTGCCAAACAATAGCCAAAAGGTGTGCTAAACACCTTTCTTTGTTGTTGAAAAGAGTTTCTGAGAATCAGCCCTATCCAGGTGAAGGAGATGAAGCATGAGTGGAAGATTGGGAGAGAGAAAAGAAGAAGAAGAAGAAGAAGAAGAAGAGGTATGAGAAAAAGAAGAAGAAAAAGTATGAGGTATGAGAAAAAGAAGAAGAAGTAGGAGAAGAACGAGGAGAGGAAGGAATCTGACAAAAGTAGGCCTATCAAGGACTGGCCTAAATTCTTTGTTTCTAACTGACCTGCCTTGTTGTTCAATTTTCTTCATTTTGTAGTTTCAAATTTTTGATCTTTGTTACAATCATAATCATGTTTATTCCAATAACATGCATCAATTAAGGTGGGTTTATACGATGCCAATTGGCGAGACAATTGTTGTCTTCTGAAATTTACAGCTGATGTAAAGTATCCATTGTATCTTTTGATTCAAAAACATTCAATAATGGCTGAATTAAAAATCTAATAATTAAAAATCCAATAATTAATTTCTAATAATCTTCTAAAATAATCGTATAATCAGTGTATCCAGTCTCTGTATTGTAATTAAGTCCTGCCATAGATAATTGAGACTATTAATAATGCACAGGACTATCCGCTATAAGTATAATTAAGTAGAATGATTGATTATGATTTTGAAAATGTTATTACTAAAATTATTGAGCTTTTAAAGTTCAACTGTTGAGTTGCGTTGAAATTGTTCGTTATTTCAGCAAATCTGTTTTGAAATGAATAATAGAAAGACTTATCAATTATTTTCCATTAATGCATAACATATTATTTTGACTATTTATAGTCATTTCCTGATGCGATTCGCATTTGCATTGCATTCGCATTTGAAAATGACTATAAATAGTCAATACATGTAATGCATTTATGGAAAATAATTGAAAAGGGTACTGTGATGATTATTTAAAATGAAAAACAGTTATGAAAGTAGTCCTGAGATAAAAGAAACAATAGAAAGATTTCTTTATTTTGATGACGTGACGAAGTTTGACAGTAACTACCACTACTGTCCACAGCTCGACTCTATCACTCAACCACGAATAAACCTACTGTCAAAGAATATAGAGATACTTTATATCCAATGCTACTGTTCAACTTTATGTTGGAACATTAATAATGGTCTCAATAAATAAGATTATTGCAATTGTGAATATATTATCACAAATCTTTGTTCACATTATCCGAGATCCATTTGATGTATCATGAGATTCAAACGCAATTCAACACCAAGTTTTTCTGAACTTGTGTCTCTCAAAATCACATCTCATCATCATAGACAGAGCCTTTTATTGTGATCATCTCGGCTTATCAGTGCTTGTGTGTCATCTGTAGTTGAAGGCAGTGTTATCACAGAATGTGGTGTTATTCTTATTTTTCTTATTCATCTTATTTCTCATGATATCCTCAAGAATAATACTACGAGTGATCAGACAACAGAATATTACACAATAATACTACAGAATACGAAACAGACAACAGTAAGGCATCTGTTATCGACATGGAACCATTGTATACTGTTCATTTCCATCTAAGGCGAACAAAGAAGATATTCTGGCAAAATGGAAAATTCACTCCAGCTCAGTCAATATTATTCAATAACTATTAATTTGGTCTTGATAATATTTTCTACAATTTAAATGCGAATTAATGATAACTGAATGTATATTGATGGAGCTGATGAAATTTTTTCATCTTACCAGAATGTCTTCTTTGCTCGACCAGACTGATCTATGATTGTTTACAGCGGATTCAACTGTTGTTTGAACTGTTATCTATGATGTAAAAGGTCAATAGGAGTGAGAAATACGATAAACCAAGAGATAGAGAGAGAAATTAGAACTCGAATATTATGTGTGTGAGTGTGTAAGAGAGAAGAGAGAGAGAGAGAGAGTGAGAGGAGAAAGCTAATAAGAGACCATAGAATGAGTAAAATTAAGTTAGGCGGTTTCGTCTGCTCCTTGTGTAATTGAACTAGAGCTAGATAACGTTTTTGACACCTGGAGACAATAGATGCTGTGCATCAGCTGTTAGTAGGTTACATCACGTTGTATAGTCTGTCCAAGCAAAGAAGACATTCTGGCAAGATGGGGAAATGACTCCAGCTCAGTCAATATTCTTCAAAAATGATAAAATTTCATCCAAAAATGTAGGAAACATTCTGATCTACAATTTGAGACTAAATTTTTATTCTTTGAACCAATATTGACAGAGCTGGAGTTATTTCCTCATCTTGATAGAATCTCTTCTTTGCTTGGACAGAATGAATAGTGAAGTGAATAATATGAAGCTGGGGCAACCAGCTGGTAGGCCTAGGCCCTTCATCGGCTGTTGACAAACAATAGAGGAAGAAGAAGAAGAGGAAGAAGAAGAAGAAGAAGAAGAAGAAGAGGAAGAAGAAGAAGAAGAAGAAGAAGAAGAAGAAGAAGAAGAAGAAGAAGAAGAAGAAGAAGAAGAAGAAGAAGAAGAAGAAGAAGAAGGAGAAGAAGAAGAAGAAGAAGAAGAAGAAGAAGAAGAAGAAGAAGAAGAAGAAGAAGAAGAAGAAGAAGAAGAAGAAGAGAAAAAAGAAGAAGAAGAAGAAGAAGAGAAAAAAGAAGAAGAAGAAAAAGAAGAGAAAAAAGAAGAAGAAGAAGAAAAAAAAGAAGAAGAAGAAGAGGAAGAAGAAAAATGAGAAGATAAGAAGAAGAAGAAGAGAAGGAGGAAGGAAGATAGATGAATAGATAAATTTAATTAATTAAAAAAAAAACAATAAATACATTTTACATTTAAATTTAGTTATGTAAGTTACAGATAATAAAATTTAATTTTTTTCTGAAATTAACCTACTCAACTATGGGAAACCCATGTGCTAAAGTAGTAGGTGATTGTAGATAGAATGACGAAGGAGTAGAAGCAGATATTCCGGTGGAGGAATGTCAAAAAGAAGAACAACAATAAGAAACAGGAGAGAGGATAAAGGATAAGAGTAGATGGATTTGATGAAAAAGAAGTAGATAAAGAAATCTGAGGAGTGGCTCTACGATATAGGCCAGTCAAACACTGATAATGTCACTGAAAGTCACTGCTGACTAGAATGTCACTATTTTGGAATTTGGCCAGGGAACTCACTCAGGGGTGAGATAGGTAGGACACTAGGTTTGTATAGATAGATATACAAACCGTGGATAGGTCACCGGATGTATCTAATCTGGTCTTCACTCACGCACCTTGAAATTTGTCTGAAAAATTTCAAAATTCCTGTGTGGAGAGGTGAATTCTTTTAGAGCGGAATTTTTCATTTCAATTTTCAACATGGGAATTTAGGATTTTACGTTTGTCCAAATAATTACTCTAGCACACCTAGCAGACCTACTCTAGCACATGGGGTTCCCATAGTTGAGTAGGTTAATTTCCAATAAAAATAAATAAAAAATTGAAACTTTATTCTTTAATTCTTTAAACACTAACTGGATTTAAATTTAAATTGTACTCATTACATTTGCTTGCTGTTTTGTTCATTTTTGTTTGTTTTTTAAGGAAATAAAATTATTTATTTATTTTATTTCAATTTTATTCTTATTTATTTATTAGCTTATTTATTCTGTCGAATAATATTAATATGTTATAATAACATTACATATAATAATTATTGTAATGAATAACATTCCTTCCCAGAAGATATTTACTAGCAATCTGAAAATGAATAAGTAAAGTTTATTGATATATTTTAATGCTAAGATCCAGCCATATTTGTACCAACAGTGCTTCATACTTTGAGAAGAATCTTTCAAAATCACATGAAAAAAATTTCAGATTCATTTCGCTCAAGCACGTGTACTTATCTCATCATTCGTTATTCATTACGATACAGTAAGAATTGAAAAAACAGTAAGATACAGTAAAGAATTGAAAAAACAGTAAAATACAGTAAGAATTGGGAAAAATAGGCTTTCGTCTAAAACATCTTCTATTCCTGTTTAGATTGAAATGTCCGAATTCAGGTTCAAGTCTCTCATCAATATTCACCCACATCTTTTTCACTCTGATAAAAACAATACACAGATCAAATTATCCATGATATAAGTTTGAAGTTTATTAGAATTCAAATCTATGTAGCAGTCATTATCATAATAATCTTTATTGAGTAATTTTACATGAATGACGTACAAGCCCAAAATTGTTTGTCTTGAAACTTTCTAAGAAAACTGGAATCAGTTTTTGTCATAAACTATACTAGTAGACCCATAGCTTCCTTTAATAGAAGCTATTAAGCTTCCCATTTAGGAAGCTATGAGTAAAACTTCTAATTGTTTTTTCTAAGTGCACTTAGTTGAGGGACCTCAAATTTTGATGAACAGCTGACATTTTCTAGAAAATGTAGTAAAGGTAGTAAAATTGAGGGTCCCTCAAATTTTGAGTGAGTTGGAAAACCGGGCAATATCTCACTAGAATTTCGATTCTCGTTAAAATTTCAATTCTTCATTCAATATCATTTCAATATTCTGGTAGAGACGCAATCGAAGCAGGTAAAAAGAATTTCAAAACTATTAAATTACTCCAAACAATTTGTGAACAGAGTGGATTTATTTGTAAGTACAATATTGTAGCCCTCTTTGGGAGATTGTCGTTAGTCAGTCGTTTCCGTTTCTGAGGAATAGTAATTGTTGCATTACACTCCTAACTGATTAACTGCATGTTATTCAGAGGTGTTCTGCATCTTCACTTGGTTGTGAAGACTGGCTTTGGTTGAGAGGATCGTCAGCTAACCACACGTTACCTCTATCCTGGTTGATGATTATTCGCCTGCTGTATTTTCTGTCCGGGCTGGGAGGGCATTCTGGCGGGGTGCTGGCTTCGGCTCGGTCGGTGTTGGGTTTTGGGAATGTGGTTTTTGAGAATTTATGGCTTTTGGGCCGGTATTGGCCGGGCTGGGGTCGTTTTCGGTCTTGCCGGAGTGTCCTTGCTTGGATGGACTGTATAGTTTGGTGAATAGAAACTGGCAACCAGCTGGTAGGTCTAGGCCCTTCATAGGGCTGTTGCGCCATTGACAAACAAAAAAAACAATATTGTAGGCTGATTCGAAAAGGTAGATCCCCGTGAATGCAACCCTGAACCAGTATATTGAAATGAAATTCCAAATTGAATCAATATTGTACTTTGTAGGATACTAATTGATACGATGAGCTTATTCAAATTGATTGATCCCTGTACCAGTATATTCAAATAAGTTCTCCAATGAAATCAATTGTAAGGCAGGGTCGAGACATAACTATTTTTGAATTAACTGAATTTTTCTGTATCTATATGTAACGAAATCCTGATCGGTTGGGAGTTTGATTGTGGATTCGTTCATCCAAATGCCAGATATGCCTTTTATTTTGAACACCTATTTTAGCAACTAGTCACTATGAGCAAGGAATTTTAATAAAAATGATAGTTTGTGATCATTGAAACCTTGCAGATTTATTGTGATATCTTTCCATTTTAAATAAAATTATCTACTATCAAGTCATCTAACAAATCAGAATTTTGGAAAAAAACAAAGTTATTTAATACGTAATTTCTTTAAAATTTTCAATTTCCGAAAAAAACTGCTAACTTGCTACTTTAATTATTAAGGCCTCGGTCGACGTACTACTAATTTAATTCAAATTTGAGCTAGAGAACTACAACAAAAGTTTGGCACTCACCATAATCATTTTAAACCACACAAGATACTCAAACACTTTCATAATGAAACTGAAACTTTACATATGCCTACTCTTGAACTGAAACTAATACGGAAATAACTACGATTTGCCCCTCTGGATGAAAAACCCCATCCAGAGAGCCGAGGCCTGTTCATAACTACATTTTTGATGTTTCCGCGGCTGTGTCTCAAATCGAACTCTGCTTTTCCACTCAAAATTTGCCCCCCTCCAACGACACCCGGCCGCCTGCACGAGCGCGGAGCCTATCTTAAGTGGAACAGCCAAAAGTTCAATGTTCGTACAATTTCCCCCAAATATAGTAGCTTTTTCGACATGAAATTGAAACTGATACTTGAAAATGCACGAAAATTGCACTAATTCTGACAGCTAAGCAGCAAGTTAGCAATTTCTTTAAACTAATCAACATTAACAATGCAATATATTCCTTTTGAAAATCAAAGTTCATGTCAAAATTCTATTTAACTCTATTAAGTTCAATAACCTGAAAAAATATAATTTACTACACACACATAAAAATAAAACTTCAATAAATATAACTACTCAATATTCCCCATATTACATTACCCCCTTCCCTAAAAAAGACGATTCAGATTTTTCCCATTCACACTCAATTTTCTTTCACACTGGACACTTGACACAAGACACTCATCTGGGGTCGACATCATCTGCGCCTGGAACTGGAACCTGGATGTAGATGGTGTGGTGGAGGAGGTGCCCATGCACCGGATGGCTCCCAGCCCGAGTTAGGTAAAACCAGCCCGTCCGATCTGACTGTTGACAGCCAGCTGACGCTGGGAACGCTGTCTCAGCGTTATCCGGACGGTCTGAATCTGCCCCAAGTCGTCCCCCAGGAGCAGTGAACTACGACACCAATGATGTCATCTGGAGTTGGGCATAGATGGAATGGTCCCATCTCCCATCAACTCAGCAGCCCGTGACTGGCCGTGAAAATTTCACTGTTCCCATCAGGAACAAGACTTTCCAACTTGTATCACTCAGAATTAATTTCATTGAAACTCACTCACATTAAACACACGTAATGGGCGTGCCAGACCCAGAAAAAATTACCAACTCTAGCTCAGAATAGAATTGACCGAGACCTTATGGAATCAACATTTAAACTCATAATACTCTTTTACAACTTTAAACAACAATACCAGAATAAGCTACTTCATAAAACATTAAAATTATTCCTACAACGTTATCAATCGTTAATCTCTTTAAAAATCGTTATCAATTGCAATATTTAAAATTAAATCTCCTATCAAATGTCAAACAATTATCTCATATCAATTTGGGTCATTTAAATGAAATCAATTATTCTAACTCTGTAGTCTATAGATTCATAGTTACAAAACAATAGCTGCTAGCTTGCATTTTCCAAGTAGTATCCAATATTCATTCAATTGTCTACTATTCCGTTTCTACAACTGTTTATTCCATTTTACTTTTGATGCTCTTCTCATTCTGTATCACTTCTACTCTCGTTTCTTCCAACAAAATAAACATTATCGAAATAATTCACTGCTTTGATTTCAATTTTTCTCATTTTATAGTCCAAGGAGTATCAAATTCTATTTCCAATAGTCACCTAATCTCGCTCTCTCTCTCAAACACACGCACACTTGTTGATTACTACACAATTTTCCATTTACTCTCTCATCAGATTACCCATCTCTCACCTTTTCTCCGGTCAGTAAACTGTTTGCAAGCCTTGGCTAAAATACGAGTATACTTGTCCATAAAAAAATAATTCTCTCTACTCTTATTGTAGGGTCATTCTGCTACTGCCCTCTTAAGGGCCAGAAGTAGTCAAGAATGCCTATATTCAAGATTTCCCAAAACCATGGATACCCGACCCATGTTTATAACACCAGTTCACCTAACTGTGTTATCTCTCCCTCCCCTCCTGAATTTCCCGAATTCAGTAAACCCTTGGAATTCCCGATTCCAATACTTCTCAACCCTGTTGAGTACGGTACTTGAAAGAAAAATATTCATCTCAAACTTCCTTTCGATTTTTAACAATTTCTGCCCAGAATGATCCGAAATTACTCTAGTACGACCTACTCGGTCCAGCCATACCGGTGAGTATTCAGTTCAAACGGGCGGAAATTCTCCTCTCATCATAATCTGTGTTCCTTCTTATCAATTCTCCTTATCGATTTTTCATCCAACACACAACATATTTTCTTCATTTCATCAACTTTATACCTCATGGACTCCCTCACAAAAAAAAAATGAATTTGAACATTTCTCACTTAACAATTTCATAACAAAATTATCAATCAAAATCTAAAAAAGTATTACCGTCTATGAAAATCTCAATTTGACGAAAAAATTCTCTATTGATATTCAAACACTGTATTCTACATTGTAATTCGATGTTGCCAATTCTCTTGTTTAAAGGAAATATCGGCTCACTTGCATTCTTTCCATTGTTCTCGAATTGGGTTCAAATTTCATTTCGCAATTTTAAATTATTGAATATCTTTTTTATGCAACGCATAACTGGATTTTCTATCATTCTGAACTACAAGATAAATTCAAACGGTTTGTCTCCTAAACTAACTTCAAAACTATCACAAATAAAATTCAAAAATACTTATAACGTTATCTACTTAATACTTTACAATAAAAGTCAACTATTATGTTCCTGCTCGTGTTACTAATATAATTACAATTAAAATGTTGTTTTCGACTTTTTAATACTTCTTGTTACAATTCTACTGTAAAAATTCTGATTTATCTGGCATTTGAACGTTTGTCATTCTTGCAGACAAACCCCACACACTTGACACCATTGTAATGGCTGGGCCGAGACATAACTATTTTTGAATTAACTGAATTTTTCTGTATCTATATGTAACGAAATCCTGATCGGTTGGGAGCTTGATTGTGGATTCGTTCATCCAAATGCCAGATATGCCTTTTATTTTGAACACCTATTTTAGCAACTAGTCACTATGAGCAAGGAATTTTAATAAAAATGATAGTTTGTGATCATTGAAACCTTGCAGATTTATTGTGATATCTTTCCATTTTAAATAAAATTATCTACTATCAAGTTATCTAACAAATCAGAATTTTGGAAAAAAACAAAGTTATTTAATACGTAATTTCTTTAAAATTTCAATTTCCGAAAAAAACTGCTAACTTGCTACTTTAATTATTAAGGCCTCGGTCGACGTACTACTAATTTAATTCAAATTTGAGCTAGAGAACTACAACAAAAGTTTGGCACTCACCATAATCATTTTAAACCACACAAGATACTCAAACACTTTCATAATGAAACTGAAACTTTACATATGCCTACTCTTGAACTGAAACTAATACGGAAATAACTACGATTTGCCCCTCTGGATGAAAAACCCCATCCAGAGAGCCGAGGCCTGTTCATAACTACATTTTTGATGTTTCCGCGGCTGTGTCTCAAATCGAACTCTGCTTTTCCACTCAAAATTTGCCCCCCTCCAACGACACCCGGCCGCCTGCACGAGCGCGGAGCCTATCTTAAGTGGAACAGCCAAAAGTTCAATGTTCGTACAATTTCCAAATACAGTAGCTTTTTCGACATGAAATTGAAACTGATACTTGGAAAATGCACGAAAATTGCACTAATTCTGACAGCTAAGCAGCAAGTTAGCAATTTCTTTAAACTAATCAACATTAACAATGCAATATATTCCTCTTTTGAAAATCAAAGTTCATGTCAAAATTCTGTTTAACTCTATTAAGTTCAATAACCTGAAAAAATATAATTTACTACACACACATAAAAATAAAACTTCAATAAATATAACTACTCAATATTCCCCATATTACACAATATTAGTTTGTAAGGTATTAATTATTACTGTTATAATGATTTTCGATAAAACCTCTTTTGTGCTACTTTTATTTGAATAACTCGTAGGATGAAATCAATGCATACCGTAGTTTGTAAGGAACTAATTGATATAATGAGTTGAGATAAAACTTCTGTTGAGCTACTTTTCAGGGATCTTCTGTGCTCCACTATGCAACAAGTAGTCTTGTTAGGGTAATTGACAGCTGAAGGTGCGATAAGACTACTTGAAAAACAAATATCCCACTGCCCACTGGATACTGGATAAGAAGACTTCACTCTCCAGAACCGGTTGAAGGTGAACTCAGAGCTTCGTGATTAATAGGATGAGGAGAAGTAACAGAGAAGATGGAAAAGAAGTGGAAAAGGAAGAAGAAGAAGAAGATGTAGTAGAAAAAAGTAAGGAAAAGACGAATGAGAGGAAGAAAAAAGGAGAAAAATACGGATGAGAAGAAGAAGAAGGAAAAGATGGAGTAGGAGGAGAAGGAGGAGGAGAAGGAGGAGAAGAAGGAGGAGGAGGAAAAGAGGAGGAAGAAGGAAAAGAAGAAGAGGGAGAAGAAGAAGAAGAGGGAGAAGAAGAAAGGGAGAAGAAGAAGAGGAAAAGGAGGAAAAGGGAGAAGAAGGAAAAAGAAGAAAAAGGAGAAGGGGGAGGAGGAGAAGAAGAAGAAGAAAGGGGAAGAGAGAAGAAGAAGAAGAAGTAGAAGAAGAAGAAGAAGAAGAAGAAGAAGAAGAAGAATAAGTAGTAGAAAAAAGTAAGAAAAGACGAATGAGAAGAAGAAAAAAAGGAGAAAAATACAGATGAGAAGAAGAAGGAAAAGATGGAGTAGGAGAAGAAGGAGGAGGAGAAGGAGGAGGAGAAGGAGGAGGAGGAGAAGAAGAAGAAGAAGAAGAAGAAGAAGAAGGAAAAGAAGAAAAGGGGAGAAGAAGAAGAAGAAGGAAATAAGAAGAAGAAGAGGGAGAAGAAGAAGAGGTAGAAGAAGAAGAGGAAGAAGAAAAATACTGATGACAAGGAGGAGAAGGAGAAGAAGGAAAAGAAGAAGAAGGAGAAGGGGGAGGAGAAGTAAGAAGAAGTAGAAGAAGAAGAAGAAGAAGAAGAAGAAGAAGAAGAAGAAGAAGAAGAAGAAGAAGAAGAAGAAGAAGAAGAAGAAGAAGAAGAAGAAGAAGAAGGGAGAAGAAGAAGAATAATAAGAAGAGAAGGAAGGAGAAGAAGGAGGAGAGGAGGAAGAAGAAGGAGGAGGAGGAGGAGGAGAAGAAAAAGAATAAGAAGTGAGTAGAAGGATTAGTACTGTACAAAATTACGTGGAGTACAAGTTCAAGTTGAAGGAGAAAAATCTATGGGAATTCAACTCTTTCCTTAAATCAATTATTTTGTGGTTTTCCTGGTTCAAAGTTATCAACAAATTAGGCGTCTTAAGATCTGGGTCCAATTCAATTTATTTCTAATTTTCGCGATATAGTTCTATTCCTACATATCCTGAAAGGAGGAAAAGTAACCTTTACAAACTAACCGCAACTGAATTTTTCTAGTAGACTGTTATCGAAAAATTCTGAAATCTTATCGACTTCTTCTTATCGACTGTTATTGAAATTTGATGTATTATGATTATTATGATTTGATAAGATATTTCCCATTAATTACCGTACCTCAAAAAGTAATTGCAAACTCATAATGAATCCCTACAACCACATAAAGACCATTATCGTACTGTCTACAAGCAAAGAAGACATTCTGGCAAGATGTAAGAATGACTTCAGCTTGATCAAAAATTATAAATTTGGAAACAATTATTGTAGTTCAGAATGTTTCCTACAAATTAAGATCATATTATTAATAATTTTTGCAAAAATATTGACTGAGCTGGTCATTTTCCCATTTCGCCAGAATGTCTTCGTTGCTTGGACAGACTACGATAGTAGAAACCAAGAAAAACTAGTCAATATTAGAATTAGATAAATCATGACTTTCAAATGTTAACCCAAGAAATTCGGGAGAAAATTTTGAATCACTAGTTCCTACTAATACCAATAACAGCTTAGAAATAAATCATGAAGATTACAACAATATTGAACATCGTTCAACTATTTGACATTGCGAAGAACCATTTTGTTTTTGTCAAGACCGTTCTGCAACGCCATTGGTAGTTGGCATTCTGTGCCTAAGCTTTCGACTAGACGGTTCAGCCAATCGGAGAACAGAGTCGCCATTTTGAACCAATCAGAAAGCAGCTTTGCTCCTCCTCCAATATTTTGGGCGTTGCAAGTTGCAACTCCTCCAATATTTTGGGCGTTGCAAGTTGCAACTCTATTTAACGAATTCCGGTTTGAATTTGATTTTCTACAAAATATTTGGAGCAACCTTCAATTCAAATATAATTCTTTCTTGAGTAAGTGATTGGAATGGTTGAAATTATTTATTTATTCATTTTACAGTAACAATAACTTATTGGTTGAAAACACAGACTAATGTCCAAAACGTCTTCATACCAAATTTTGATGAATAATAAAGTTCGAAACTAGGTTAGACTTTCGTAGCACTTCAATTAAGAATAAATTAAATAGTTTATAGAATAAGCAAGGATTGGCTTGTTTATTATATTCAAAACTAGAAAATTAAGATTTAATTAAAAAGTTTCATGAGATAAACAAGGATTGGATTGTTTATTATTTTCAAAACTAGAAAATTCAGATCTTAATTCTTATGTTTTAGTACAGTGTATTAAAGCGAAATAATTTTCATTTGTATAGTACAGCACAAGCTATAGAATTATAGTCTGTCCAAGCAAAGAACCCCTGGCAAGATGAGAAAATTACTCCAACTCGGTCAATTTTGGTTCAAAAATTATCAATTCATTCTCAAATTGTAGGAAATACTTTGTTCTACTATTGAGACCAAATCAATATTTTTTAAACCAGTATCGACCAAGCTTAAGTCATTTTCCCATCTTGCCAGAGGGTCTTCTTTGCTTGGACAGACTATATCAATGTCAATAATAAACGAATACCACCAGTATCATTTACTTCAAACATTACATGATAATGTCAGAGCGTCATACAGTCTACGATATTCTACGAATTCATGATAACAATTTTCAAACAATTTTGTTTGACAATTTCTCTTATCTTGAAGTAATAAATATTTATAATGGTTATATGCGGGCTGTGATGAAAATAAGTCGTAAACCATTGACGAACTTTGAGTATTTAATTTGAATGAAATATTAACGTACTTCCTCTTAACGATTTAATGTGAAACATGATTAATAGATTCATTATCTCTATTAAATTTATGATCGTTGCCCGGCCAAGCAAAAAAGAGCCTCCGGCAATATGGGAAAATTACTCCAGCTCGGTCAATATTGGTTCAAAAATCAATGATTTGGTGTCAATTGCAGGAAACATTCTGATCTACAATTTGAGACCAAATCAAAAATTTTTGAACCAATATTGACCGAGCTGGAGTCATTTCCCTATCTTGCCAGAGGCTCTTCTTTGCTTGGCCAGACTACTAACTAAATTGTTAATTCAATTGTCTCTGACTCAATAAAAGGCAGTGTTATTCTAGCTGTCATTTTTTATTAGCTGTCCGAGATAGCTGCTACTGAATAGCAAATAGAATGTGTGACCGTCATAGGTAAAGTAGTCGAGTAGCTGCTATTAGTCTATTACAAGCTACTTAGCTATTCACTATCACACTTGATATTTTCAATCAGCTGTTTCGCTAAAAACTTATCAAGTAGCCAGGTGTAACACACTCTGGTGTTACTGTATTTTCAAATATTGGGTTAATAAATTCAAATTTGAAATTGTTGCCTAACGCTTGTTGAAATAAATCAGTTCGAAGTTGAAAGTTTACTAATTTTGTTCAATACCTAGTTGTATAATCGAGTTGGTTGAGTGGAAGAGGGGCTTGCATGCCTCAACTTCGCCAACTAACTCTTGTAGAATAAAGTCATTTATCTATCTATCATCTGTGATAAGTATTCAAGTATTTTTTATTCAATCCTACTGAACGATCGATATCTTCGCAGTTTCAAATGTTGTGAACTCATCATTGTATTGTGAGAAAAATGAAAATCGTGAGAAGAAGAAGAATAAGAAGAAGAAGAAGAAAAAAGGAGGAGGAAAAAGAAGAAGAAGAAGAAAACGAAGGAAAGAAGAAAAAAGAGAAAAAGAAGGAGAAGAAGAAGAAGAAGAAGAAGAAGAAGAAGAAAACGAAGGAAAGAAGAAAAAAATGAGAAGAAGAAGAAGTAGAAAGAAGATGAAGATGAAAGAAAAAAGGAGGAGAATCAGAACGGAGAACCAGAAAAAGGAGAAGTAGAGGTAGAAGAAGAAGAAGAAGAAGAAGAAGAAGTAGGAGATGAAAGAAAAAAGGAGGAGAATCAGAACGGAGAACCAGAAAAAGGAAAATTAGAAGGAGGAGAAGAAGAAGAAGAAAAGAAAAGAAGGAAAGAAGAAGAAGAAGAAGAAGAAGAAAACGAAGGAAAGAAAAGAAGAAGAAGAAGAAGAAGAAGAAGAAGAAGAAGAAGAAGAAGAAGAAGAAGAAGAAGAAGAAGAAGAAGAAGAAGAAGAAGAAGAAGAAGAAGAAAAAGTAGATGATGGAAAAGAGGAGGAAGAAGAACGGAGAACAAGGAAAAGAAAAAGTAGAAGAAGAAGAAGAAGAAGAAAACGAAGAAAAGAAGAAGAACAACAAGTTCAAGAAGGAGGAGGAGAAGAAGAAAAAGAGAAATAATAAGAAGAAGAAAGAAAAAAAGGAGAACCAGAAAAAGGAGGAGAATAAGAATACGAATAGAAGGAAAGAAAGCTATAGTACATTTTTTAAAGATTTTTATTTTTTTATTTTTCAACATTTTTAAAGTACATACATACTTTAGCTCCTTATCGCAGTCATTTAATTAGTAGGTCCTGGAGAAACAGTACATGCTTCCAAATTTATAGCTCGACTATGAAGAAGTCTTACTAGTTTCTTAAACACGAAAAGGATTCTGAACACCTTACTTTTAAATTGAATAAAACACCAGATAACGAGGTATGTAAACCCTCAAAGAAGACCCTCTGGCAAGATGGGAAAATGACTCCAGCTCGATCAATATTTGTTCAAAAATAATTGATTTGGTCTCAAATTGTAGATCAAATTGTCTCCTTAAATTTGAGTTGAAATTGATAATTTTTGTAACAAAATTGACCAAGCTGGAGTCATTTTCCCATCTTGCCAGAGGGCCTTCTTTGCTTGGACAGACTATAGCATGGTAAGAGATCCTCAGTTTTGTGAAGACTTCCACAATTATGTGGTATGCTGAGCATACATCATGTAACGTACAAAGTTTATGATTTATGTTGTGTTTTTATGCTCTTTTATATGCTGGCAAGCGTCAGGGATCTGTTTTTATTTCTAGAAAACAATGTTTTTCAACATTCTTTAGGAGTTGTAACTAGTTTTACGGCCTACTGGTTTACTATGATTCATGAGCTGATAAGAATAAATTATGATCAGGATAATTCATTTTATTATGAGCTCTAGGATTCAGATTATAGTGAAGAAACCTTTGTATTATTTGGTGTTTTCTCTTATTCCAAGTAGCCTATAAATTAATGAGGTTAGATGACAGAGCGTTCCTTGAATTGGATTAGGAAAGTTTGATTTACTTTTACTGTAGTCTGTCCAAGCAAAACCCCTCTGTCAAGATAAGAAAATCACTCCAGCTCGGTCTATATTGGTTGAAAAATATGCGTTTGGTCTCAAATTGTAGATCAGAATGTTTCCTACAATTTGAGATCAAAACAATAATTTGTGAACCAATATTGACCGAGCTGGAGTCATTCTCACATCTTGCCAGAGGGTCTTCTTTTGCTTGGACAGAAAAGGAGAGAAACCTCAACTCATTGCTGAGTAAAAAGATATTAATAGAAAGATGTATGGATAGATAAATGCCTTTATTTATCCTTTTAGTACATGACATAGGTATGTGGACGAAGTTGAGGCACAAGAGCCCTCTCTCCACTTAACTTCCACAGAGACGTATAGAATAAATAAATTAGACCTGAAGATCAAATACGCCTATAGACTAAAATGTTCAAATGCTACAATAATACTACTTATTATTGAAAATATAGTCTGTCCAAGCAAAGAAGACCCTCTGGCAAGATGTAAGAATGACTCCAGCTCGGCCAATATTGGTTCAAACATGTTCGATTTGGTCTCAATCGTACGAAACATTCTGATCCACAATTTGAGACCAAATCAATATTTTTTGAACCGATATTGACCGAGCTGGGGTCATTTTCTCATCTTGCTAGAGAGTCTTCTTTGCTTGGACAGACTATACAAACAGATTAGTTTACTGATAAGGTTTCTCGATTTCTCACCAGATGGCGTTCTCACTCACACACGCGCAAGCGCGCGCACCACCCGGAAACAGAGAAACGTGTCCAGGGGTTAGTTTACCTGTAAAAAAAAGAGAAAGGTATTAAGTTCAGTGATCGCTTTATCCGGCTCAGTGGAGTTTTCTATTTCTTTTTCAAGTTTTAGTTTTAATTTGGGGAAGTTTATGAGCTGTTGGGGGAGGAAACAGCCCTTCACGACAACTAATAGAAGCCTCTTATCCATTACAGCTGATCCCTGAAGTATGTGAGGGAATTCATCAGCTGTTCCAGTTATTGTGGAGCATGAGAGCAGCTGATTGAGGGCAAGAGGATACTTTACAGAAAATCCCCAAAAAATTGTTTGAATTAACATAGTAGTCAGGTCGAGCTAAGAAGACATTCTGACAAAATGGTAAAATGACTTCAGCCACACCTTCCTTTAATAGAAGGTTTTATTAAAGGGAGATAAGCTTCAGCTCGGTCATTATTTGGTCAAAAATAACACATTTGGTCTCAAATTGTAGAAAACATTGTGCCTAAAAATTTGAGAAAATGACTTCAGTTAATATTGGAACAAAAATTTTCCGAAATAGTAGAACAGAATGTTTTCTACAATATTTGAAACTATATTGACCTAGCAGGAGTCATTTTTCCATCGAGAATGTCTTCTTTGCTCAAACAGACTATACACGAGTCAAGTCAAAGTGACCAAGTATAGTCTGTCCAAGCAAAGAAGACCCTCTGGCAAGATGGGAGAATGACTCAAGTTCGGTCAATATTGTCTCAAAAATTATCAATCTGATCTCAAATTGCAGGAAACAATCTGATCTCAGGAAACAAATTGATCTACTTCCAAGACCACATTTATAAATCTTCTGAAAGAAATATTAAGCTAAGCGTGTAAGTGTGTATGTTCTATAGATTTACCATCTACCCTCCACCCTCCACGCTTAACCCACCGGCAGTGCGGCCTCAGCCATAGGGACTTGATTTCCATTACATGGGAGTAAAACTGAAATAGAATGCAAGTTTCTACATTTGAAGCAGAACTAAACAATTTGGTTGTAAACACCTGAGCATCATAATAATGTATCACACACAGACCACATTCTTCTTCTTCTTCTTCTTCTTCTTCTTCTTCTTCTTCTTCTTCTTCTTCTTCTTCTTCTTCTTCTTCTTCTTCTTCTTCTTCTTCTTCCTCTTCTTCTTCTTCTTCTTCTTCTTCTTCTTCTTCTTCTTCTTCTTCTTCTTCTTCCTCTTCTTCTTCTTCTTCTTCTTCTTCTTCTTCTTCTCTTCCTTCTTCTTCTTCTTCTTCTTCTTCTTTCTTCTTCTTCTTCTTCTTCTTCTTCTTCTTCTTCTTCTTCTTCTTCTTCTTCTTCTTCTTCTTCTTCTTCTTCTTTTCTTCTTCTTCTTCTTCTTCTTCTTCTTCTTCCTCTTCTTTCTTCTTCTTCTTCTTCTTCTTCTTCTTCTTCTTCTTCTCTTCTTCTTCTCCTCTTCAGGTGGAAGAAGAAGAAGAGGAAGAAGAAGAAGAAGAAGAAGAGGAAGAGGAAGAAGAAGAAGAAGAAGAAGGTGTAAAGCACCTGCTTTGAAGAAAGGAGTAAATGAGAGAAGAATAAATTTCATTTCTATTCTCTCTGACGCCGACACGCACGGCTGGAGAGAGAAAGAGAGAGAGTGAGCGACACAGAGAGAGAGAGAGAGTGAGAGAGGTAAACAAGTAGTTTTTTCTTCTTTTAGATTTTTCAGATGTGTGAGAATTAAATTTTGACTGTGAAGTGGAATCTCTAAGAAGTCTTGTTGGGAATTGTAACTAAGGAATGTAGTTTCTCAACCGTGTTTTGTAAAGGGGTTTGTGGTTTTAGAACTGTGAGAACCACTAATGATATAGTGCTAATATTACGGTGGATTGAATTTATCACAGATGAATGCACAAAAATTCATATTTCATATAATTGGAGCAGAGAAAGAACTCAGTCATAATAATTAATGCTATAATTCATTTAGATTCACTTAATTCGATTTCAAATAGAATAATAAGACAAGAATTTGCCCAAAAAAATTTCTATTCCGGTTTGTGTAGATGATTAAAATTTTAATTAGTATTTATTTATTTTATTTATGTATAAATATACTATTGAGTCTTGTTACAAATCAAGGAGGTTCAAATATAATATAAGATGAGGAGAGTAGAAACAGGCTATTGCCCAAAACTTCTTCTATTCCTGATTTAGTCAAATGATAAATTGTCCAAAGTATTGCTAAAAAGAGGTTAATATGATGATACTGTAATATGCTGAAGATGATGAATGATAAAAAATTTATATTTTATTTAAAAAAAAGTAATTATTTCTTCTGTTAAGTTGTAGCAAAATTCACAGTAGTAAATTGAAGTGGAAAGCTTGAAATTCCTTTACTGTAAATTTATCAACTGAAAGAGCTGTTACTTAATTGACATTTTGATTTTTTTCTAAATTTTGAAACGAAGAAAATAAGATAATTTGGTGATATTTGCAACTGAGTTTTCTTATCGCCTAATTAGTACTCTTCAAAGATAATGTATCTATGAAACATTTACTAGATATTAGAAGGAATATTTTGACTTGTGGTGGAGTTGAAAAAATCTATTTAATAAAAAACGCCACATTACAAGGTCATTGACAAACATTAATATTCAACAAGGACAGTAGTATAACTCAAATTTTTTGTAAAGACTTTTTTTGCTTTAATCTTATCCTCCATTTCCTTCTACTTCTTCCCTATTCCTTCTTTCAACTTATTCTCCGGTTTTCTTCTCATCTTCCATCCATCTACATTCATTCACTCATTTTCTTCTTCTTCTTCTTTCTTTTCAACTTCTTCTTCAACTCTTTTCTTCTTCTTCTTTCTTCTTCTTCTTCTTCTTCTCTCTTTCTTCTTCTTCTTTTTTCTTCTTCTTCTTCTTCTTCTTTTCTTTCTTCTTCTCTTCTTTTTCTTCTTCTTCTTTTCTTCTTCTTCTTCTCTTTTTTTCTTCTTCTTCTTCCTTCTTTTCTTCTTCTTTTTCTTCTTCTTTTCTCTTTCTTTTCTCTTCTCTTTCTTCTTCTTCTTCTTCTTCTTCTTCTTCTTCCTTCTTCTTCTTCTTTCTTCTTCTTCTCTTCTTCTTCTTCTTTCTTCTCTTTTCTTCTCTTTTCTTCTTCTTCTTCTTCTTCTTCTTCTTCTTCTTCTTCTTCTTCTTCTTCTTCTTCTTCTTCTTCTTCTTCTTCTTCTTCTTCTTCCCTCAAACTCACGCATTTTTCTCATTATAAAGAATATTTTTCATTATAAATTACCTATAATTTATTTTTTTTCTTCTTCCTCATTCTTTTCAACTTTTCCTCCTCTGTTGTTCGTCATTTCCTTCTCTTTCTTCTTGTTCTTCCTCTTCCTCTTCCTCTCATCCTTTCCCTCTTCTCCTCATCCTTCTCCATATTCTCCTTCCCCTTTATTACCAGTTTTCCCCCTTCCTCAACTCTAATCTTTTTTACGATAATTCACATATAGCTGTTGAGCAGATGTTAGCATTAGTTGGTTGGTTAGCCTGTCCAAGCAAAGAAGGCATTCTGGCAAGATGGAAAAACAACTCCAGCTCGGTCGATATTGCTACAATAACTATAAATTCAATCCCAAATTGTAGATCAGAATATTCACTACAATTTGAGAGCAAATTTATAATTATTGAACCAATATTGACCGAGCTGGAGTCATTCACCCATCTTGCATGAATGTCTTCTTTGCTTGGACAGTCTTTATAATGCAGTTGCAAAGAGTATGTGTTGTGGAACGCCGTAAAACGCCAAATGTTGTTTGGTGAAAATATGTCGCTAGCCTCAGCAGTAGAAGCACACATCGCATAATAAAACGCGGATAACAAGCGGCCTGTAATGAACAGCTGCTCAAATAACTCACTCAAACTCGAACACTCCCCTCAACAGAGAGTTCTTTCCAAGGTCAGAGGATGAGTGAAACGTGGAATATAGAAAAATTTCTCATCAAATTCCTGATACCATCACCATCTCATATCGAATAAATGAGAAATAGTGCAGGCTATAGAGACTGTATAATAATGTATAAAGACTGTATAATAATGTATAGAGACTGTATAATAATGTATAGAGACTGTATAATAATGTATAGAGACTGTATAATAATGTATAGAGACTGTATAATAATGTATAGAGACTGTATAATAATGTATAGAGACTGATTATACAGTCTCTATAGTGCAGGCTAATTTGAGGCATCTTTACACGTTGAATTTCAGTTATGCAGTAGTGATACAAAAGTCCAAAATTGATACGCAATCATAAAGGAAGGAAGCCACTTGACATTTGCAATGAAATGAAATGAAAATATTCTTTATTAGGCAGAGTTAGGACCAGGAAGTCCTTTCTACCACTCAACCTTATCAAAAATAATACAATAAGGAACAAATGTGGGTTTGCGAAGTATGAGGTTGGCTCTTTTGACAAGGCCGTAAATTTTAGATATTGGAGTATTAGGAGTATGACTACTCCTTATTATAAATCAGCCGTTCATCGAGGGCTTCTAGCAAATCCAAGAACACAACCACACAAGCAATACCGATTCCCTTGACATATATTTGTTTCACTTACACAATTCCAATCGCTGATTGAGTAAAAATATTAACAAAAATGTGTTTAAAATTGAGATACTGGTTCCAGTAGCTACAACATGATCGATTTCTGGTGTATTATACCTCAATCAATGAGTAGAGTTGTGTGAAAATGTCTCATAAAATAGAATTTCACATCGAAATTTTGAAGAGACACTATTCTGTTTAGTTTACTGAGAAATTGGAGACAATATTCAAAAACGTTTCCTTTAAAGCCTCTTCACTCGGCGGCTTTCTGATACGCAGTAATGATACAAAATTCCAGAATTGATACAGGAAGAGTTTCTTTGATACGAAACATTGGCAACGATTGTGAATCGCCGCCATATTGAGAATATGCTGATTTCAAATCTCAATTATTAAATATTCTGAAAACATTTGAACTCGGTTCAGTATTATTCAAGTTAAATTAATAAGGAAGAATAATAAAACACCAAGTTGTAAGGAGCCAATAGTAATGCATCCCCGTTTTTCGGCATTGCCAAATGAGCTGTCTTCAATTTATTGGAACCCAACGTGGCGAATATTTTGTGTCAATGAGCTTCCTTTCTTTACGATTGTGTATCAATTTTGAACTTTTGTAGCACTACTGCGTATCAGAAAGACGCCTTCGAAACTTCAGATATGGTGCTCCAAATAGAATTTTATTGGATGAATAGATTTGTATAAAAATATCTAATCAGATTAAAATTCATATCATTGTTTCTATATCACACTATAATATTGGGAACGCAAAGGTAATTAACATTAGGAAAAAAAGATTGGAACAAAGCTGTTTGATTACACATTATGCGTAAGAAGATAACTCATTGATAGGGGCATGATTAATAATTATAATGTTACGTTCAAGAGAAGAACAAAACATCATTCTCAACAACAAAACCTTTCAAAAATGAACAACATGTAATTATTATCGTAAATATGAGTACGCGACTACCTTCTAGCTATTATGAATGAATGAATATTCATGAATGAGACGAGCGTGTTGTAGTTTTTAAAGCGTTCTTTAAAATAAGTAGTTCAACCAGTTCCTTCTAAAACGGGAACCAGTTTAGTTGTTAATGGGTTGTCTTTTAATTATATTTTAACTAGCTTACTGATGAGATTTTGAGAGTTTTTGAAGTAACTTCATTCAATTTGATGTTTTGCTTATTTTCTTTCCAAGTACAGGAGTAGTTCTTTAAAAAGAGTTTTATGAATAAAATGTTTCTCTTATTGGGAAAATATAGTATGATTGAAATAAATTGTAAATTGCTAAAATTTTGTTTTAATTATGTATGTTATGGTTCGTAGATTCAGAATAGAACTGTGAAATTAGGTTCCTGAATTAACTAGAATGCATAATATATGTATCATGCTGCTTTTAGTCAATAATATTATAATTTTCGATCCAGAAAAAGATAATACGAGTAATTTGTGGAATGGATAGAATTTGATGATACAATTGAATTGCCCTCGCGTGGTGTTTTGGCGCCCTGTGTGAGATTTCTGCAGGTTTGTGAAAATGATGCTTGGATATTTCTGGTTGGGATGTTGGAAATGGAAATACCGTACTAGGTACTGTATTAATAAACGGAAAAATATTTAGCGACTTATTGATTATTGAGTTTTTAATTATTAATTGATTTATTTCTATTTATTTGTTTGAAAGAACATAAGGAAGAAAATTATAAATTCTTCACAGGAAAAATATTGGATATCATAATAAATCTTGAGTTTTACTGAAAAAATAACAATTATTATAAATAATTTACTTGTCCTAACAAAAATTGGAAACTTAATAACAAGAAAATAGAAAATTGTAGCCATTTTCACCGCCCTCCTCAACTTTCTTGAGAAAACATTCGAAATAAGTAAGTTGCAAATTCAGCCAGCAGATGGCAGTAGTAATAGGGTGATTCGCTTCGACTCCTATTAGACACGCCTTCAAGCTCCGCCTTTGCTAGGCCATGATGACGTAATGGCATCAACCAATGAGAGGGCGTTGTGGGCGTGGACTTGTACTGGCTTGTAATTGGTCGACAGAGTGTGAGGAAGTTGTCAGCCACCAATAGAAATGAATTTAAGAGGGGAGTTTCTCAGCTTACATTGAGTAGTGAGAGGTGGTCAGCCACCAATAGAATTAAATTCAAATGTACGATTCCCAAGCGGCAGCTAAAGCCAAGCGGCTTGAGCTGCCTGGCTCTAAATCCGCTGCTTGAGCTGCCCGGCTCTAAATCCGCTGCTAAAATTGCCCAGCTCTAGCAGCGCTGCTCTAGCCATCACAACTCTATTCACATAACTATATTATAGATGTCTACTTTGTTATTAGGGCTACTACTGTAAAGGTATAGTTAATCAATGAATAGGGAAATTCACTTGAAAATGCACACCTCACACGAGGGTCCTGGTTGATAATATTATTCAGACAGAAAACTGAGTAAAGGCCTGAATAAAAAATTAATCTTGTTATTAGTGAGAACCTTCATTATTTAGTATTAATTGATAATAAATCACGGTTTATTATTTGATGAACAATATATTTCTTCTATTTTTTGAAACTTTCGATGGATCCTTAGAATCTATAAGGTCAAGTGTAAGAAAAGGACATGCGAGTCCTAACTTCGCCTGTAATGGAAGACAAAAAATAAATAAATCTATATTGCAGGATTGTACTTTCAATTTTCAAAGAATGAAGCCTTCGAATACTTAACTATGATATTAATATGAGAGAGCTATGCAATAGAATGAAATAAAGTTGACCTAATTCGAAAACACTGGAGCACTTGTAGTATGGAATTCTCTAATAACCCACTGGAGAATTCCGACTTGAGAATTCCAAGAGCATTCCCAATATTCAACCACTCCATACTATATAGAGCTAACCTAGAAATTCTTGTTCTATATATTATAAAATTATTACCAGTACGTACCATCAATACTGAATAGTATCGTTAAAGAAAATATTTGAGCTGGAAAACTTAAACTGAATTATTGAATTGTCTTACATGCTAGAAAATATGAATGAGATCTTGAATAGAAGAAATGTGAGAATTAAAACTTAAAATTGAAAATATTGAAACATGATTTAAAAACTCAATACTACATCTTCATGACCTAATTTTCAAGAATTTCAATAAACTGATAAAGGGAATTTGAATTGAATTATATTGAAATAACGTGCATCGCATAATGAATGTCATGAAATACCCAGCCACGTAAACTATTAAAAAAGATTATCAATATGAGATTTACTGAGAAAATAATGTTTTCCAATGCATTTGGAAACTGGAAATCTCCAAATTTGTATTCAAATTTCATTCAAATGTACAAATTTTCATTGAAATTACTGTTATAGAAGATTGATTCATCTACTCGTAGAATCCTCTTATTAATTAATTTTGAGAATTTGGGGCACAATAAAAGTGAGAGTAAAATTTAATCCGCGAAAGAAAAGTAATAAATTTTGGTCTTGATCGACTTTCTTATCAATTGAGTGCTTTCTTGGAGGTTGGAGTCTTACACTGAATTTTAATAAACAGAAAGTAGGTTATCAGCTTCTGAAAGCCACTTTCAGTAAGTTTAACGAAACGCATCAGAGAACTTTGGCTCGGAAAAACGTTCCTCTCAAAATAAGAAGATTAAATAATTATAAGGATACACAATATAAGAAGACTCAGTATAACTAAACTTAGTTGGCGGCTAACTAACTAACTAATAACTAAATAACTAACTAACTAACTAACTAACTAACTAAATAACTAACTACACTGGCGGCTCGTGCCCACGGAACAGGTGAAGTGCTGCATAGTAAAAGATACGAGCACTTCACCTGTTTCGTGGCACGAGCCGCCAGTGCTAGCTAGACTCCTTTAGACTCGATAATATAGAACTCGAAATATAATTCAATATAAATAAGAGACTGAAAACAAAGTCAAATATATTGAAAAAATATCAAAAAATAAACAAAATCAATACCAATAATTATAAAACAGCTTACCAAACAACTTCAGGTCCGCCAAGGAATGTAAATAATGCATACGAAACTAAATTTCAATTATAAATCTGATGAATTAAATTGAAAATCCGAATAAGAATGATTGTTTTACTTTGAGATTCCACTATCTATAAGCCTAGAATTATATTATAAGCAAATATTAGTGAATGTGAGCAATTATCTAGAGCTGACCAAAGCATATTTCTTCAATGTTTCACTAGTTTTATCACACAATTTTGACCTTTCAACCTGTAAATTATAATACTATTTGTTTCCTTGATAATTGCCGTAATGACTTGGTGCAATCATAGTTTATTTTTCTCAATTTATTTTGAATCCGATAAAAGTGACCAACAGTTCAGGGGCAAGTATTCCTATCATTGTTCAATTATGCTAGATATGGTCATTGATGAGACAATAATCATCGTTTTAATTAAATTAGTAATTTGCAATATTCCAAGTATTCCATCGTTGGTTAATATGAATTTTCAAACTTTTATGACTAATAAGATAGATGCACCTAGTACAATAATTACTAGACTGTACTCAAATTAAAAGAACGTAACTTTGTCATCGACGTAACACGTATAAATTGAGGAATACCATGTATTTACATACGGTAACATTTGGGACTTATTTATTACTCTTCAGAATTTGGCAAGAGGAATAGTTCATGCTAATAAGCCTAGCTTTCCCCTTCCAATTAATATACAGGGTGTTTCAGGAGGAATGTGCAATACTTCTCAGGCTGATTCCTCACACCAAGTAGACAAAAAAGTTCCATGGGACCAACCCCCAAAAACGCTTTGTTACTGAGATAACAATGGCGGAAGATTGAGATTTTTCAATATATATTAATTTTTCTAATTTTTTAGAGGCTTTAGTGAGGTTCTAAAATAATCAATTCCTATGTAAAATTAGCTGAGGAATTCAATGAAACCAGTTCCAAGTTTGTAACTTCAACGGTTATTGAGATAATTGGAAAAATATGCTAAAAAATGCAATTTTTCAACAATAAGGGTTATAACTGGATGAGGAATCATAAAATTGTATTTTTTATTAATGGAAGTGGAAGAGAGTCTGATTCTAAAGAAAGTTGAATGGCAGCGATTGTGTAATTTTACCCAAATCTCAGAAATAGCGATCAAAAATCGAAAAATTGACAAATACAGCACAAGTGATGAATTTGTGTTTAGTAGCAATTTTGCGATTTTTGATCGCTATTTCTGAGATTTGGATAAGATTTACACAATCCATTCAATTTTCTTTAGAATTCCGACTCTCTTCAACTTCCATTAATAAAAAATACAATTTTATGATTCCTTATCCAGTTATAACCTTATTGTTGAAAGATGGCGTTTTTTAGCATATTTTTCCAATTATCTCAATAACCGTTGAAGTTACAAACTTGGAACTGGTTTCATTGAATTCCTCAGTCAATTTTACATAGGAATTGATTATTTTAGAACCTCACCAAAGCCTCTAAAAAATTAGAAAAATTAATATTTTTTGAAAAATCTCAATTTTCCGCCATTGTTATCTCGGTAACAAATCGTTTTTGGCGGTTGGTCCCATGGAACTTTTTTGTCTACTTGGTGTAAGGAATCAGCCTGAGAAGTATTGCACATTCCTCCTGTAACACCCTGTATAATATTTTGTTTCTTTCATCAACAAGTTATTTATAGATCACATTCAGTATTCTACCCGACATTAAGACTTCTATATTGAGTTAAAAAGTAGTTTTCCTACTAGCGACCAAAAAACAAATTACCCTTCTAACCTCCCTTGATACATGAAAGGAGAGACATCAAACCGTCATAAACTTTAACAGAGTAAGCACATAAATTTGTACACTTGTATAGTCAGTCCAAGCAAAGAAGACATTCTTGCAAGTTGGGGAAATAACTCCAGCTCGGTCAATATTGGTTCATAAATTATAAATTTGATCTCAAATTGTAGATCAGAATGTTTCCTATAATTAAAGACCAAATTTTTTATTTTTGAACCAATATTGAGAGAGCTGGAAACATTTCCCCATCTTGCCAGAATGTCTTCTCCACTTGGCATACTTTAGAAGGGCGTAGTAAATTGAACAAGGAATTTAAGAGATCTAGGAACCCTAGAAAGTGCATCACCTAGGCCTAAAGAAACAGTTATTGGACTTTCAGGCTTTACCAAGTTATTACGGGTTGAGTAGTTATTTTAGGTTCAAAAGGAATTAAAAAAGGGTTGAGAAGTTATTTGAGGTTTATAAGTAATTGTAAATGGTTTGAGAAGATATTTCAAACATCACACTCACAGGCTTTTTCTTTGCTTTGACGGATAGAGAGACAATTCATTGAAATAAATTTAGTTGTTGAGTATTTCAAACGTTAAACTGTGGGTGTGGAAAAACAGAAATGAATTTGTTATTCTGTTTGTCTATGCCATAAGCGTTTGCTATTTATTTCGTTGATTTATTTTTAGTTTCGTAAGATTTTTGTAATCACTACCGTAGATGGTAATAAAAAATCACTTTATACAGAAATAATATGACTACTTTGATATTCTGTTTGAAAACACATTTCATGACAGTTAATTTCAAAAATCACTGGACCATAGCAATAATAAATCCTTTGACGAATCAAGTTATCCTACAGGAAAAGAATTATTGATTATAATTACAATTTCAATTTTATCGTCCAATTCGCTGTGCTAACTATGTTCAGAGTATTCCCACTATTTCCTGTATTAAAGGACTTGTAAACAATCATAAAACAGGCTCCGTATGCAAGATGTCTCAGCAATCTACAATTTAGAGTAAAAAATAGAATAGATTTATTTTTCAAACGGAAACCAACTGGCCTAGCTCCCTGATGGGTGATCTGAAAATGAAATGGATGTTCTATTTTGGACAAGCTTCGGCCACTTTGTGATAGACAATATTCATTATAGTCTGGCCAAGCAAAGAAGATCCTCTGGCAAGATCGTAGAATGACTCCAGCTCGGTCAATATTGGTTCAACAATTATTGATTTGGTCTCAATAGTAGGAAACATTCTAATCTACAATTTGAGACCAAATCAATAATCGTTGAACCAAATATTGATCGATCTGGAGTCATTTCCTCATCTTGCCAGAGGGTCTTCTTTGCTTGGACAGACTATATCTGCATTAGAGTTCTTTTTAGTCTCCAGAAGCAACTAGAATCGTTTTTCTAAAATGTGTAGTTAAGATGTATATCTTGTTGTGTCAAAATAGTCTTTCTTCTGTCCATCGTTTTTAAATCTTAGTAGAACAATTAAGAAATCAATATTAGGCTTTCATTTATGTGTTTTATTCCATCTATGGCGTCAGCTATGAAATAATTTGGGAGTAAATATTGAGGTCTTTATAAGGTCTTGTTCTGATGTACACTCGCAGACAGTTCGTCGACTGTCCTAACAGAGTTGAAACAAGAACAAAGAACAAGTGTGAGGTCTTGAATCTAATTACAGTCTTTCTTCTGTCCATGGTTTTTAGATCTCGAAAGAACAATTTAGAAGTCAATATTGGGCTCTCATTGAAGCTTTTTTCTGACCATCGTTTTTAGATCTCAAAAGAAACAATTTAGAAGTCAATATTGGGCTCTCATTGAAGCTTTTTTCTGACCATCGTTTTTAGATCTCGAAAGAACAATTCAGAAGTCAATATTGGGCTCTCATTGAAGCTTTTTTCTGACCATCGTTGTTTGATCTCAAAATTACAAAAATGACCTAAATATTGTGAATGTTGAGGTAAATATCGAGGTTTTATCACAGTCTTTTTTCTGTACATCGTTTTTAGATCTCAAATTTAGAAGTCAATATTGGTTAATCTCAAAATTGCAATTAAGGATTAAATATTGGACTTTCATTTAAAACTTTATTTTGTCCATCTGCTGCTCTTAGACGAACAATTTAAAAATAAATATTCAGCTTATTGGAAGTTTTAGTCAATATTGGGCTCTCATTAAAGTTTTTTTTTCTGACCATCGGTTTTTATCTCAAAAGAACAATTCAAAAGAAATATTGGGCTCCAATTTTTATCTTTATTTTGTCCATCTGCTGCTCTTAGACGAACAATTTAGAAATAAATATTCAGCTTATTGGAAGTTTTAGTCAATATTGGGCTCTCATTAAAGTTTTTTTCTGACCATCGTTGTTGGATCTAAAAAGTACAATTAAGGATTAAATATTGGGCTTTCATTCAAAGCTTTATTTTGTCCATCTGCTGTTTTTAGATGAGCAATTTAAGAATAAATATTGAGCCCTTATTTAAGGCCATCTGCAGTGGTTACTCTATGCATAAAGGCGAGGCCTATTTCGAGGCAATTCCTATTCACCAAAATACCGTGATGAGTGAACGAAAAAAATGGAATGAGAGTGAAAAAACTATAAAAAATAGAGCATCACTCCACCCGCCGGCCACATGGCCACTATAGTCTGTCCAAGCAAAGAAGACACTCCGGCAAGATGGGAAAATTACTCCAGCTCGGTCAACATTGGTTCAAAAATTATGAATTTGGTCTCAAATTGTAGATCAGAATGTTTCCTACAATTTGAGACAAAATTAATAATTTTTGAACCAATATTGACCGAGTTGGTGTAGTTTTCCCATCTTGCCAGAGAGTCTTCTTTGCTTGGACAGATTATATCTGACAATTCAATCTCTTCACGGTGACTGACGCTGAAGACCAGAATCGAAATTATGGCAGTAATCGAAACTTATGCTCATCATCATCATCATCATCTTCAATCGAAACTTATGCTCATCATCATCAACGGCATCATTGGCCACATCCGCTGCCAAAATAGCATCATCATCGTCATCATCTATAAAGATCATAATATTCTAGTCATCATCATTATAATCATCACTTTCAGAATTATCGATCATCGTCATCATCATTAAAATCATCACTATCAGAATCGTCGATCATCGTCATCATCATCATAATCATCATCATCATCGTTACCATAATCATCATACTCATTGGTCATAATTTCAGTCATCATCATCACCTTCATCATCTAGATCTAGAGATCATCATTGATCATAATTTCAGTCATCATCATAATTCATCATTAGTGCAATCTGGCGCATGGGTCCATCATTAGAGAGAGTCTACTAAGATCGTTAGAATTTGTAAAAATAGATTTTCGAGTGATAGTAGAAGTACGAGGCCTGAATTTTTGGAGAAATGCGCCCACATGAGTTGGAACATGTGATTTTTTATACAGAATTCTAGAACTCTGCTCTTGTGAGACCTTCATTTTATACTAGAGTCATTATAATCAACTAAAAAACTCATTTATTCATCATTTATAATTTATCATGAAGATTTCAAGACTATTATCAAGTGTGATAAGTGTAAATCGATTTTCCTGACCTATTAAGTTCAAAAAAATAATAGTAGCTCACCAATAGATAACCGTAAGAGTCGTAAGTCGATGAAAAATATGGCACATCATCTTTTTTTTTGTTTACCTGTAACATAAAATGGTAGAATTAATCACACAATGTTAGATACTTTGTAATACCATCGAAGATGAACAAAGTTTATAGAATTCTAATTTATGTGAAACTACATAATACTAGAAACAGTAATACCTCTAGATAATATCACTGTGAAAATAATAAAGAGTATTAGTCACTGGCGGCTCGTGCCCAGAAAACAGGTGAAGTGCTGTACAGTAAAAGATACGGGCACTTCACCTATTTCGTGGGTACGAGCCGCCAGTGGTATTAGTGGTTATTAACTATAACCACTATGATGTGATGATGTCAACTATAATGTAGTCGAATCAATAGGCTAATCTCCTGTAATTAGGAGTGTATGCTATTTGAATATGAGGTGAGAGAATTTGTAACGACATTAATAAAATAATCCATTTTCAGAGTTCAGTCAAAAGAAAAGCACTGGTGGCTCGTGCCCACGAAACAGGTGAAGTGCTGTACAGTAAAAGATACGGGCACTTCATCTGTTTCCTGGGCACGAGCCGCCAGTGAAGAAAAACTAGAGCAAAATCAATTGTGTGAATCTGAGGATTGAAAAGTGAAATTGTGAGGATTGAAAAGTGCAAAATATAGTTGGAGCGAGCATGGAAGAGCACACAGAACCACCGCAGATCACACGCAGACACAGATCCACTGCATAACATACACAGATCCTCCACAGAACATCAGATAATTGAGTTATTCAGTCAGTTGAAAAAGGAAATGGAGAGGGTAATGTTAAAGCCTGTCCAAGCAAAGAAGACCCTCTGTCAAGATGGGAAAATGACTCCATCTCGGTCAATATTGGTTCAAAAATTATCAATTTGGTCTCAAATTGTAGATAAGAATGTTTTCTACATTTTAAGACCAAATTTGTAATTTTTGAACCAATATTAACCGAGCTGGAGTCATTTCGCCATCTTGCCAGAATGTCTTCTTCGCTTGGACAGACTATACCAAAAATAATAACTGTAATTAAAAAGACCAAACCCAACCTCCTATCAGAAGATCGACTCTATGTACTCAATTTATGTACCATATATTGCTTTATATACTTTAAAATGAACATATTTACTAGTGCATCTTCTACCAGAATACTATGTTGGACCAATCTATTTTCAACGAATGCGTCACCACTATTATATAGTACACCTCAACAAAGTTGGCGCTTTGAAAATGTATGTTTTTCAATCTCAGCTCTGTCAGGAAAGTCTGGGAGCAGTCAACAAGTGTGGAAATGTTGAGCTAAGGATCCTTTTGACTTTTATGCTCTTGCAGAGCGCTGTCCAACTGTCCTGACAGAGCTGAGCCTCAACCACAGTTATTCACCAGCCGCCAGTTAATTTGTTGTGTGATATATTTCAAAGGAACTACTACATTGGAAATGGTCGTAAAATCTTAGAAAATAATAGAGCGGTGAAGTATTATAGGTTACTGTTGAGAAAGATCAATAAAAAATTTTTATTCTTGTTCTTGAAATTTGAGAATATGACTTGGCAGTAACCCAGTAAATAGGCTGCAGTTATGGAAGATTAATAAAAACTTATTGTTGATCGTTTTGTCTAGGATTTATATGGATTTCCAAACAGAAATTACAATAGAATTGTTTGTTTTGAGCAGATCAGGAATTGAATGCCTATCCAACCCATTTTCAATTAAACTATCATTGATTCTGTATTTTCAATTATTGAAAGAATGCAGTTATATTGAATGGATCACTCAACTAGGAGACATAGTTCAATTAGAATTGTTTAGGTGATCTATATTCAACATTGTCAATTGTCAATTTTCTGCCATTGTTGTTATCTCGATAACAAAGCGTTTTTGGGGGTGTCAAAAATCAGCCTGAGAAGTATTTCAATTTCCTGCTGAAACACTTTGTACATTGCATATTTTTGCTAATTTTGTTTATTTCCTTGAGAAAAAACTTTAGTAAATTAATCCTAATTGAATAAAACTATTCAACTCATGTTTACTGACATTCCTGAATTCAATCATTGATTATTTTAGATCAACAATATTGACATTTTATGGAAAATTCTACAGTATGAAACCAGCTTCATTTACGTGTTTTATAATGGAATGTGAATCTACCTTATTGAAAATCTGTAATCTTTTTCATCAATTTTAAACTAGTTAATAATAATGAACGAAGCAAAAATTTTTTAAATTAGATCAAATGTCGCCATAGTGACATATGAATGGGAATGACTTCATTAACGTCTGTCAATGTTACACAGCTTGTTAAACTGCATTCCTCCAACAATAATGATCTGAATAATTATTCCATTGAGTAAGACCTAGGACTCAAATTGATGCTTATATGAGAGGCAAGGACGTTCATGAATAATTATTAGAAGTGGCAATAAAACATTTGAAGAATTCACTGATTGAGAATATTATCATGTTCTTATATTATTTAAAAATGGACATAACCTCTATTTGGGATATTTATTGGAATTTTGAAGGAAAAATTTTCAGATCGTGTGATTATCTGTCCATGGAAGAATGTTCGAGATGATTACATCAATTTGAAATGCAATAGGCGAAATTTGAATTTTTGATCGAGCACAAACCACTGGCGGCTCGTGCCCACGAAACAGGTGAAGTGCTGTACAGTAAAAGATACCGGCACTTCACCTGTTTCGTGGGTACGAGCCGCCAGTGGCACAAACTGATTTTATAGTATTCAGACGAATTCTTTAAATATACCGAAGTGTTCTAACTATATAATATACAGTTGATATAGTCTGTCCAAGCAAAGAAGGCCCTCTAGCAAGATGGGAAAATGATTCAAGCTCGGTCAATATTGGTTCAAAAATTATCAATTTGGTCTCAAATTGTAGGAAACAATTAGTTCTTCTACTTAGACCACATTTATAATTCTTTCACGAATATTGACCAAGCTGAAGTAATTTTCCCATCTTGCCAGAGGGTCTTCTTTGCTTGGACACACCATACACGTCCTAACTGTAGAAATCCCAATTTATTTCAAGACTGTTATTAAAAAATGCCACAGCCAAGTAAGGAGCATCCTACACTTAGTTTGGGCTAGGCCACGAATATTTGGGTGAGGCGGTTACTCTATGACTATGAGAGCAGTATAATCTTGTCGAGCAGAGAAGACATTCTGGCAAGATGGGAAAATGACTCCAGTTCGGTCAATATTGCTTCAATAATAACAAATTTGATCCCAAATTGTAGAAAACATTCTGCTCTACAATTTGAGACCAAATTCATAACTTTTGAACCAATATTGACCGAGCTGAAGTAATTCTACCATCTTGCCAGAATGTCTTCTTTGCCTGACTATACTATATCTACAGAGAACAACACTGCTCTCAATGATTACTCATAATTACACCACTGTATGCGTCCTGATTATTAACAAGCTAGGAAAAACCGTAGGGGGGCTCACACCCACAAACAATCCATAATATTTCTTCTTCTCTTCTTCTTTTCTTCTTTTATTTTTGTTCTTGTTCTTCTTTTGTTCTTTCTTCTTTTTCTTCTTCTTCTTCTTTCTTCTTCTTCTTCTTTTCTTCTTCTTCTTCTTCTTCTTCTTCTTCTTCTTCTTCTTCTTCTTCTTCTTTCTTCTTCTTCTTCTTCTTCTCTTTCTTCTTCTTCTTCTTCTTCTTCTTTCTTCTTCTTCTTCTCCTTCTTCTTGTTCTTCTTCTTCTTCTTCTTCTTCTTTTCTTCTTCTTCTTCTTCTTCTTCTTCTTCTTCTTCTTCTTCTTCTTCTTCTTCTTCTTCTTCTTCTTCTTCTTCTTCTTCTTCTTCTTCTTCTTCTTCTTCTTCTTCTCCTCCTTCCTTCTCCTTCTTCTTCTTCTTTTTTCTTTTCTTCCTCTTCTTCTTCTTCTTCTTCTTCTTCTTCTTCTTGTTCTTCTCTTGTTCTTCTTCTTCTTCTTCTTCTTCTTCTTTGTTCTTCTCTTCTTCTTTTCCTTTTCCTTCTTCTTCTTCTTCTTGTTGTTGTTGTTCCTTCTTCTTCTTCTTCTTCTTCTTCTTCTTCTTCTTCTTCTTCTTCTTCTTCTTCTTCTTCTTCTTCTTCTTCTTCTTCTTCTTCTTCTCCTCCTTCTCCTTCTCCTCCTTCTTTCTTCTTCTTCTTCTTTTCTTCTTCTTCTTCTTCTTTTCTTCTTCTTCTTCTTCTTCTTTTCTTCTTCTTCTTCTTCTTCTTCTTCTTCTTCTTCTTCTTCTTCGTCTTCTTCTTCTCCTCCTCCTTCTTCTTCTTCTTCTTCTTCTTCTTCTTCTTCTTCTTCTTCTTCTCCATTTCATTATCTTGCTCTGTTCTAGACCTTTCACTTTTGTAGACTAGATCATAGACATTTCGATTGCTCAATAGGTCTAAGTTTGTAAAGAAACACATTAATACATGCCAGAGAAATACATAACATTTGCTGTTCTGAGTTACTTCAATACATGAAAATTCGTTATTTGGATATGTTCTAGAAGTACAGTTACATCAAGGTATAATCTACTTCTTTGTATAATTTTTGTATAATCTAGGTCTGCTTCATTTCTATGTGTATTATATCACAATGGTAATAGCGTACCCGAGATAATTCAAAAAATATGATAAATTCAACATTTATTCCAATTCTTCACGATTTTTCACCTATTTTACTTCTAATTTTCTCTCTTCCTCTTAAGCTTCTCAAATTTTTTCATCTCTCACAATATCTTCACGATTTTTCATTCTATCGTATCCTTCTAATTGCTCTTCTTAAATATTATATTTCCTTCTTTCTCTTTTTCTTATTCTTTCAGTTTATCGTCTGCTTCTTCATTTCTTTGATTTTGCGTTAAATATTATATTTCCTTCTTTCTCTTTTTTCATTATCTTTTCAGTTTTCCTCGTCTGCTTCTTCATTTCTTTTTCTCTTCCTTTTTCTTCATCTTATTTTCTATTCTCTTCTTCTTCTATCTCTCCTATTCGTTCTATTTTACCTAATTTTCCTCCTTCTTCTTCTTCTTCTTCTTCTTCTTCTTCTTCTTCTTCTTCTTCTTCTTGACGAGCCGCCAGTGTATAGTTTGTCCAAGCAAAGGAGACCCTCTGGCAAGATAACAAAATGACTCCAGCACTATCAATATTGGTTCAAAAATTATTGATTTGGTCTCAATTGTAGGAAACATTCTGATCTACAATTTGAGTCCAAATCAATATTTTTTGTGCCAATATTGACCGAGCTGGTGTCATTTTCTCATCTTGCCAGAGGGTCTTCTTTGTTTGGACAGACCATAACACATTGGCTTTCTCCGTGGGGGAGCATTACATGTTCATATCCTTCAGTAGCCCCATGATGCATTGATGTTCTTCAAATAGAATTCATCTCACAATAACAGCACTATTCCACCCTGTCAAGAACGGAACATCCCCATCCCCCATAACACAGCAAATAGACAGAAAAAAGTTACGGAAGTTTGCTCCTGATAGCAGTCTTAATTGTATACAAGGGTGGTCCCGACTTACTCGCCCCAACAGTCTGTCCAAGCAAAGAAGGCATTCTGGCAAGATGGGGAAATGACTCCTGCTCGGTTAATATTGATTGAAAAATTATGAATTTGGACACAAATTGTAGATTATAATGTTTTCTACATTTCGAGACCAAATATATTGTTTTGGAAGCAATATTGACCGAGTTGGAGACATTTTCGCATCTGGCCAAAATGTCTTCTTTGCTTGGACGGATCATATACTTGAGTGCTTGAGTCACACATAGAGCTTGACTCTGGACGCCCTTAATCGGAAGAGTTTTAATAGCGACTTTGAGATTTTTTAACTTTTTTTAGAGTTTTAAGGAGAAAAGAGGCAAAAAAGGCGTTAAAATGGATCAAATTATCAATTTTTCTCAAAAAAAGTAAACTATGAATATCAAAATGAGAAGTGGATCGCCAATATCACACTGGCGGCTCGTGCCCACGAAACAGGTGAAGTGCTGCACAGTAAAAGATACGGTCACTTCACCTGTTTTGTGGGTACGAGCCGCCAGTGCAATATCATAAAAAATTCCCATTATCCTACCTCTGGTAGCAAATAATTTTGTTATCTCAGTATTAGCCTACATAGTTTTTCTCTCTTGCATTGACAAATCTGTTTTTAGATCATGAGAAATTATTGCAATCTTTTTTTAGATCACTGGAATTATTCATGATAGTTGGCTTCACATCCAACTTTTTCATACTTATAAGAATAAATTCAATACATAAATATTCATAGCCGGGCAGAAAATTTATTTTGCTGCACTCGAGAAACTATTATAAACTCGCCTGCGGCTCGTGCTTAAACTGTTTCTCTCGATGCAGCAAAATCACACTTTGCGCACTGATACACAAATAACTATTATTCTTTTCAATCGGTTTTGAAAACGTTCTGGTCTTAAACATTTTTCAAATATATTATTATTTTTATTAATTTGAACATTTCTAGTTAGCCTACTCTACTGAAGTCTACAGTTCTTTAATTCTTCCCAAATTTCTTTTACATTATTTTATCATTGTTGTTTGTTTATTGCCATTCGTGTGAATAGAAAGTGGAACTTTGAACTACCTGAGGGTGTATGGTAATGGAAAATAGGGGAAATGTTTTTTAAGAGCGTTTGATCAATAGAATTTGCACGTTCAGATGAAATTGAACTGCAATTTTTTACTGTATAACATTTAATAGTATCGACTAACAGGTACAGTAACATAGTAACATGGGTGATGTTCCATTTATTTGAGGCATCCAACCGTGCTTCCTTACAAACTAAACACTTGTACTCTTCAATTTTTGCTAATTTTCCCCTATTTCAGCCCCAACAAATTATTTTTTTCATACTCCTTAAGCTTTCACTCGTTGTTTCCTTCGTTTCTTCTTCTTTCTTCTTTTGCACTATTGTAGCATCAATTTTGGATGAGTTGTATTTTGAAATACACATATGAACGGGGCTTCCAGTTCTCTGTATTTTAAGAAATAAAATTTATCGAATAAGATTTTATCTTGGGAGTAGCCTAATATGAAACAGGACAAATCCTACAAGGTTCACTATAATATAGTTATAGAACATTACTAGCCGGCTGGCTCGCTTCGCTCGCCTTCTCCGCCCCCTGGACCCGCGACTATATCGGCAGTGTGAGTCAAACAGGCTCGCTTCGCTCACCTGCAAATTCCGTTCAGAAGGGATTCGAAATTTATTGAACACAGCATTTCTAGACCTAATCTTGACCTGTATACCAAATTTCAATATATTCTGACAATTTTTTCTCGAAAAAAACTAAGCAAAACTCCGAAAATTTCGAAAAATAGTAAAACGCTAATATTGAGCGTAACCTTGGGAAATATAGCGGTCATAGTTTGAATCTTAATTCAATATCTTCTAAATTAGTTCATCTATAATCTCGCTGAACCATCAAGTTGACAGTAAGGATTGGTCGTATATAGGCGGAAGATATGCAACCCGCAATACATTTACAATTTTGAAAACCTGATTTCTGGTGTACTCTTTAACGGATTTCAAAAATATTTTAACACAACATTTCTAGACCTTATCTGAACCTGCCCACCAAATATCAACATTTTCTACTGATTGGTTCTCGAAAAAAATGAGAAAACGCTGAAAAACTATAGAAAAACTCAAATACTTGGCATATCCTCATGAAGATCGAAAAATCCTTTCTTAGCGCGCGTCTAAACTTCCAACTGAAAATGCCTGCCAGATTTGAACGCATTCGGTTCAGAGGATTTTTAGTGCTGGTGATGAATGAATAAATGAATGAATTAGTCAGTCTGTGCCATTTCGCTTTTATAGATTTATAGATGTTCAAGATCAGATCTTATTATTCAAGTTCAGTTATTGTCACCACCGGTGTATGTTGCCCTGGTATGATAATAACAGATAAATATGAAATGACCTTGACTACTTATTTCAATCAATAATTCCAGAAACTGTACATGATAAAACCTGAAGACGTCGCAAGATATCTCTTTCCTCTTCTCTTGTTCATGTTCTTGTTCTTCATCTTCTTCTTCTTCTTCTTCTTCTTCTTTTCTTCTTCTTCTTCTTCTTCTTCTTCTTCTTCTTCTTCTTCTTTTTTCTTCTTCTTCTTCTCTTCTTCTTCTTCTTCTTCTTCTTCTTCTTCTTCTTCTTCTTCTTCGTCACGACTTCAAGGGCATCAGAAAAGGGCGGGCTATAGCTAGTGAGCCGAACTCTTCAATTTTTAGAAAATTAATATTCTCCACACATCGTGGTGTTCCAAACGACCCTCCTCCTCCTCCTCCTCCTCCTACTACTCCTCCACCTCCTCCTTCCTCCTCCCCCTCGTCTTCCTCCACCTCTTCTTCCTCTTCTACTCTTCCTTATCCTCCTCCCCTTCTATTCCTTTTTCCTTCCTCTTCCCCATCAACCTGTTTTCTTCTTCCTCTTCCTCCTTAAGATCCTTGTTCGTCACTCCTTTTCTAGAAGCCGCCTTTTGGAGTAGATTGTGTGTAACATGCGTGCGTGCGTGTGTGTTGCCTTGAATTGTCGGTCTCATTCAAGAATACCCACACGCTATTAGGCTGAGGCCGCACTGCCGGTGGGTAGAGCCTGGAGGGTGGAGGGTAGTTGGTAAATCTATAGAACATACACGCCATCCACAGTAATACATCGTATGAATGGTATGACGGCATTCTGTTTTTTGAGGTTATGTTGTCCATATTCAAGAATTTCAAGATGGCGGCTGAACACATACCAGTCATACGATATATTACTGTGGATGGTGTGTATGTTCTATAGATTTACCAACTACCCTCCACCATCCACGCTCTACCCACCGGCAGTGCGGCCTCAGCCTAAGTCATTCACTTCACACGCAGTCGTATTATATGTGGAGAGATTTAGAAAGAAGACAGGAAGAAGGAGGAAGTAGAAGAAGGAGAGGAAGGAAGAAAGAGAGAAAGAATGATGAAGGAAAGAAGAAGAGGAAGAATGGGGAGAAGAAGAAAGAAGAAGAAGAAGGAGAAGGAGAAGAGAAGAAGAAAGAAGAGGAGAGGAAGGAGAAGATGAAGAAAAGAAGTTCAAGAGCAAGTAGAAGAAAAAAAGAAGGAAGAAGAAGAAAAAAAAAGAGAAGAAGAGGAAGAAGAAGAAGAAGAAGAAGGAAGAAAGAAGAAGAAGAAGAAGAAGTGAAGAAGAAGAAGAAGAAGAAGAAGAAGAAGAAGAAGAAGAAGAAGAAGAAGAAGAAGAAGAAAGAAAAGAAAGAAGAGAAGAAGGAAAAGAAGAAGAAGAAGAAGAAGAAGAAGAAGAAGAAGAAGAAGAAGAAGAAAGAAAAGAAGAAGAAAGAAAGAAGAAAAAATAAGAACAAGAAGAAGGAAAAGAAGAAGAAAAGAAGAAGAAAAGAAGAAGGACAAGAAAAGAAGAAGAAGAAGAAGAAGAAGAAGAAGTTAGTTTTTCTGCCCCTCTTCCTGATTGATTCACTCTTTCCTCTGGAGTTTTCATTTTGCTTCCATTCCACCTCTTTTTTCCGTCTTTTATATTTTTCCGGAAAATAGTCAATGTTGTGTAAAAGCTTGAGAAGTGACCAAGTGAAGTGACTCATAATCATTCCCTTTTTTTATACCGTCGTTCCAAGCAGAGAAGACCCTCTGGCAAGATGGCACAATGACTCCAGCTCGATCAATAGTGGTTCAGAAATTATTGATTTGGTCACAATTGTGGGAAACATTCTGATCTACAATTTGAGACCAAATTAAAATTTTTTGAACCAATATTGACCGAGCTGAAGTCATTTTCTGATCTTGCTAGAGGGTCTTCTTAGCTTGGACAGACTATACAAGTAGAAGTTTTCCTATTTTTTTTAAAACATGAACACTACATATTCACTAAACAGTAAACTCTGAGACACGCACTCACTTTATCTTCTATGCGTTTTCTTACTTTCTTCAACATTCTCTCTCACTCTCTCTGTTTCTTTTTCTGTTTCCCTCTCTTTCTTTCCATGTCTGCTGAACCGGAAGTAGGAAACAGTAAGCTCGTTGTTCGAGCAAGGGGCTTGGTAGTACAAAAGATAAGAAAGAGAAAGAAGAGAAGAGAGAAGAAGAGAAGAAAGAAGAAGAACAAGAAGAAAAAAGACGAAGAAGAAGAAGAGAAGAAGAAGAAGAAGAGAAGAGAAGATGAAGAAGAGGAAGAAGAGAAGAAGAAGAAGAAGAAGAGAAGAAAAGAAGAAGAAGAAGAAGAAGAAGAAGAAGAAGAAGAGAAAGAAGAGAAGAAGAAGAAGGAAAGAAGAAGAAGAAGAAGAAAAGAGAAGAAAAGAAGAAAAGAGAAGAGGAAGAAAGGAAAAGATGAAGAAAGAAGAAGAGAGAGAAGAAGAAGAGAGAGAAGAAGAAAGAAGGAGAAGAGAAGAAGAAGAAGAAGAAGAAGAAGAAGAAGAAGAAGAAGAAGAAGAAGAAGAAGAAGAAGAAGAAGAAGAAGAAGAAGAAGAAGAAGAAGAAGAAGAAGAAGAAGAAGAAGAAGAAGAAGAAGAAGAAGAAGAAGAAGAAGAAGAAGAAAGAAGAAGAAGAAAGAAAGAAGAAGAAGAAGAAGAAGAAGAAGAAGAAGAAGAAGAAGAAGAAGAAGAAGAAGAAGAAGAAGAAGAAGAAGAAGAAGAAGAAGAAGAAGATATAGATGGATTAAGTGACTTTGTTTTACACTTTGTAAAAATTTTACAAGAATTGTGGGAGAAGTTGAAGGCATGCTAGCCCTCTCTTCCACTTAATCCACGAAGGAGAAGAAGAAGAAAGAAGAAGAAGAAGAAGAAGAAAGAAAGAAGAAGAAGAAGAAGAAGAAGAAGAAGAAGAAGAAGAAGAAGAAGAAGAAGATCAACAACCGCGATCTGAAATTATCTATTTCAGCTCTAGTCTAGTCAGACGCCCCTACTACTCAAATAGAGACACACGTCATAGGGACACCCTCCCTTCAACACTACCCCCCCAAACCAACTACAAACTCAGACACACTCAACTATTTGGGTTTCATCGTATTATAAGTTTGACCAAGCAAAGAAGAGCCTCTGACAAGATGGGAGAATGCCTCAAGCTTGGTCAATTTTGTTTCAAATATTATCAATTTGATCTCAAATTGCAGGAAACAATTTGATCTAATATTGAGACCACAATTATAATTCTTGAACAATTACTGATCAAGCTAGAATCATTTTCCCATCTTGCCAGAGGGTCTTCTTTGCTTGGGCAGACTATAGTAGGGCCACTGACTGACTGACTCATCAGCCAAGGCTTCACTAGATGTTCAATTGTTCATCTAGTGTGACCTTGAATCAACTACTCATCCTCTTACATTGTAATCAATTTTACTTTGTTTTTTGTTATTCTTAATCACCTTCTTTTCATTCCCCATTCCTTCATTCTCCTTCCTTTCTACGTATTTACGTATAGCAGACTGTCTTGAGAGAGTCGACCAATAATAAATTTCTTTTTTTGTCCAGGGCCCTCGCGGTTTTTTTTGGTGCCCTGTGTGAGATTTTGGCAGGCGAAACCCCCCTCATTATAGTCTGTCCAAGGAAAGAAGACCCTCTAGCAAGATGGGAAAATGATTCAAGCTTGGTCAATTTTGGTTCAAAAATATTGAATTTGAACTCAAATTGTAGGAAACAGTTTGATCCACTATTAAGACCACATTTATAATTCTTGAACAAATATTGATCGAGCTGGAGTCATTTTCCCATCTTGTCAGAGGCTCTTCTTTGCTTGGACAGACTATACCAGACGAATGAAATCCAAAATATTATGATACGATACATACTATGATTCTAGCTGCCTTGCATGTTCACATTATTCTCATAAGCAATCCCAATGTTGCATGTGGTGTGGCAAAAAGAATTTTAGAGATTTGCTTATTTTAATGAATCTCAACGTATTTTCATATTTCATTGTTTCGTATTTTCATGTATTGATTACGTGATAAGAAAAAGCCTACAGGAATTAATAAAAACAACTAAAGGCTATCTACATTGCACTGGCGGCTCGTACCCACGAAACAGGTGAAGTGCCTGTATCTTTTACTGTACAGCACTTCACCTGTTCCGTGGGCACGAGTCGCCACTGCTACATTGAGAAAAACTGTCACATTCTACCGTACTTTATCATGAAAATATTGAATTTTTTATTATTGATTAATTTATTCTATTAGCTTTCTTCAAATAAAAGCACATAAGGGAGGGAATAATCAATTTTTCACAGAAGAATATTGGAAATTATCTTAAATATTTCAATTCACTGGAAATGAAGATGAAAAATCGGAAACTCTATAACAAGAAAATTGAAGATTCCAGCCATTTTCACTGCTCTACCCAACTTTGTTGAATAACATTCGAAATAGTTCCGAATTCAGCCAGCAGATGGCAGTACCAATAGGATAACTCGGTTCGACTTCCATTGGACACGCCTCCAAGCACCACCTACGATCAAAATGGCCGAAAACATAGGTTAGAAGAGTTTCCAAATTCAACCAGTAGATGGCAGCAGTGTACGGGTGATATTTCAGTTTTGACTTAGACACGCCTTCGTGCCCCACCTGCTCTTTTCTCATTGGTTGAAAGTGGTTCGTGAGCTCTATCTCAGAAAATGGCTGCTAGTCAGAAAATTATGATAAATCTCTTTCCTCTGTTCGCGTTCTTCTCATCTATCTCATATTGTTTCTCTTGTTCTTCTTCTTCTCCTTCTTTTTCTTTTCCTTCTTCTTCTTTTTCTTCTTCTTCTTCTTCTTCTTCTTCTTCTTCTTCTTCTTCTTTCCTATTTCTCACCAGCACCTCATTCAATCAATCATCAATTTCTTGTCAAACTTTGATATAACTTTGATATATTAAAGATATCAAAGTTCTTCTCGATGAAGAACTGTAACCAATGTCGTATTGATCAATTATTCCTTTCAGTGGAATTTACTTTCATTTCTTCGAAATATTCCAAACAAATATCCACTTGCATCTAAATGAAATTAATTAATAGAAATAAAATATAAACCTCATTCAATCTTGAGATGTTCATCTCAAATGGTCTTGATCAGTCAATCTTGATTCGAAACATCACAATTTTTTTCTAGAAAAATTAGAAACTGTCATTTAGATTGAAAGAATATCGGTTCGCAGTATTGTTGTTAAATGAATAAATTCAGTTCGTTGTAAAGTCGTTCAATAAAGATTTGAAATTTGTTCATGAACCTAACGGGCAATATACTATTGATCATGAATTCGGTTCGGAATCATTGGCGGTTCGTGCCCACGAAACAGGTGAAGTGCTGTACAGTAAAAGATACGGGCACTTCACCTGTTTCATGAGCACGAACTGCCAGTGGAAATAATTATGTTGAAAATTTGATACGTAGCATTCAAAATTCATACGTTCAATGCGTACCCTACTATCAATTTATTACCGTTAGTCTACATGAATTATGTTGAAAATTCAATACTTAGCCTTAAAAATTTATACGTTCAATACGTAGCCAACTATCAATTTTATCACCGTTAGTCTACATGCAATATGAAACACACACACAGATAACCTCTCCAAAAATAACAATTACTTCATCTGAAATAGAAATTACTATCAACTCACTCTTTAGAAATTACTCTTAGACAATGAACCGTATTATTTTCATAGCAGTCATCGCTAGTTCATCGACTGTATCCAAGGATTGTATATCTATCTATATTCACATTTATGGGTTATCTCCACGTTCACTCACCATCTTAGCCGTTTTGTATATCTATGTATATGAATCGATCATTCCAAGGTCACGCAATTGACATTCTGAATGATATGTACTGGCTTCCATCACTGATAACACAGCCTCACAAAGAAGACATTCTGGCACGATGGGAAAACGACTCCAGCTCGGTCAATATTGGTTCAAAAATTATGAGTTTGTCCTCAAATTGTAGATAATATCCTGCTCTACAGTTGGAGACCAAATTTTCAATTCTTGAACCAATATTGACCGAGCTGGAGTCAGTTTCCCATCTTACCAGAATGTCTTGTTTGCACGACAAGACTATGTAGTAGACTTCTTGTCGGTATCTATCTGACAGTTTCACTGATAAAGTGAATTCAAATTCTATTTAGATTGACGCGTTTTGGCCGTTGACCAAAACTTCGACGGGAGGAAATGGAATCGATTGAATAACTGTTTTTTTTATTCTGGATCGGTCTCTCTTCTTTTTTCTCATTCACTTTCATCCTTGATCGTCTCTCTATCTCTATATTCTTATTCTAGAACGTTGTCTCTTCTCTATCCTCCCATTCTCCATCTCACTCTGTAATTTTGTCTCTCTCTTCTACACTATTTCCAAGTATGAATCTCATCATAAATATCATTCATCAAATTTTTCATCTCCGATAATTTATTTACATTTTGGTCCTCACGGTCAGATATAGTCTGTCCAAGCAAAGAAGACCCTCTGGCAAGATGGGAAAATGACTTCAGCTTGGTCAATATTTGTTCAAAAATTATTGATTTGGTCCCAAATTGTAGATCAAAATATTTTCTACAATTCCAGACCAAATTAATAATTTTTGAACCAATATTGACCGAGTTTGAGTCATTCTCCCATCTTGCCAAAGGGTCTTCTTTGCTTGGACAGACTATGTGTATGAATCACAATCATAAGGTTCATTTAAAGAAAACAAGAAGTTATGATTATGCATTATATTGATGTACATTACATGATTTTTTTATACATTATATGATTTTCACAATACATAAATTTCAACATCAGTCCTAAAATATTCACAAATATATTCTAGACAGGATCTTCAGTCAGTATTTGTATTTGATAGTACATTATTACAATATTGAATTTCTCAACAACTTCCATCTCCTGTAGACTGTATATCATCAGTCTTTTGCGTCAATACTATTTGAAATAAACTTATGATATTGTTGATTTGAATATGGAAATTTGGGTTTGTTTGTTTAAGAAAAAAATTCAATTTTAAACCATCATGAAATGATGTCATTGCATTGAAGTTATTCATTTGTTCATTCATGGTTCTTTAGTTGACATCGTATTACAGCGGTTTGTAAAAATTTTAATTCTGGAACAACATGCTTCAATATTATGAATATTTTCTGGAAATTGCATCAAAGTCTAATCATTTCAATCGATAACAAAATATCCAAATACCAAAATTTTCGAACTAATTTATTATTGATCAATAACAAAATTCCTATCATGCTTTGTAACAATGCGTCATCTCACGAAGCAGAATTCCTTAGCTTCCAAGCATACATTTTGCAAGATAAGTTTTTTCTACAATAAGCTAAATGGTGAAAAATTGTAAACATCGTTAATCTATTAGTATCAGTATACACAGTACATCAATACGCCGTTCCAATTCAAACAAATAATAACTCACTTTTTCTATCAAGTACAGAACGTTTTTACATCTCTTCTTGTCTTTCTTAATCATTCTCTCTCCCTCACATTCTCTTTCTTCCTCCTTTACACACTTCTAATAGCTTTTTCCCCATCTCCTCTTTCCCTTCTTTATTCACTTGTCGGTGTTCTTTTCCTCTGTATGTTTCTATTTCAATTCGCTCACTCTCTCTTAATCTGCTCTCTCACTTCTGATCCGTTTCAAAAGTCAAAGGTTACTTTCCTTTAGTGAGATAACTCTATCAACGTCAAGACGGGCTCCCAATCCCAGTTGGCATTTGAATGAAATTCACTTACTACAGTATACAGAGTGTATCAGAAGGAATGTGCAATACTTCTCAGGCTGATTCCTTACACCAAGTAGACAAAAAGTTCTAAGGGACCGACCCCCAGAAACGCTTTGTTACCGAGATAACATTGGCGGAAAATTGAGATTTTTCAAAATATATTAATTTTGCTAATTTTTTAGAGGCTTCACTCAGGTTCTGAAATAGTCAATTCCTATGTAAAATTAGCTAAGAAATTAAATGAAACCGGTTCATTAACGGTTATTAAGATAACGGTTATTGAGATAACGGTTATTGAGATAATAGTTTAACGGTTATTGAGATAATTAGAAAAATATGCATGAAAACGCAATTTTTTTAACAATAAGGGTTATAACTGGGTAAGGAAAATGTATTTTTTATTAATGGAAGTTGAAGAGAGTCTGATTCTAAAGAAAAAGTTGAATGGCAGCGATTGTGTAAATCTTACCCAAATCTCAGAAATAGCGATCAAAAATCGCAAAATCGCTACTAAATACAAATTTATCACTTGTGCTATGTTTTGTCGAATTTTACGATTTTTGATCGCTATTTCTGTCGAAATAACAGACAACAGTCGATAAAATATTGATGAATTGAAGAACAAAACGAATAATAGATGACGACAAAGAGCGTTGCTAGAATCGCCTGTCATGACTATGACTTTCTTTATTGTAGTTCAATTCTCCAATAGAAAAGCTCACGCAAAATACAAGAGTCATCATAAAATCATAATACTGTATAGTCTGTCCAAGCAAAGAAGGCTCTCTGGCAAGATGAAAAAATTACTCCAGCTCGGTCAATATTGGTTTAAAAGTTATAAATTTGGTCTCAAATTTTAGAAAACTTTCTGACCTACAGTTTGAGACCAAATGAATAACTTTTGAACCAATATTGACCGAGCTGGAGTCATTTTCTCATCTTGCCAGAGGGTCTTCTTTGCTTGGACAGACTATATTGTATAGTGCTTCAATTCTCGATTCTACAATTTATTCTACAATTCTCTGAATTCAATTTATGAGCCTCAAAAATCGCTTCCCGGTGGTTCGGAACCCACCTAAAGCAGTAGGTCCATTCATCTCTCATCATCATCCTTCTCATTACCCACGCACAGGCCCAAGAGCCCATGTGGGCATCACCCTCAGAAAAAAAACAATAGAAAAGCTTACAAAAATACGAAAGTCATCGAAAGATCATATCAATAGTGTTATTGAGTTAGAAGCTGCCCGATATCGTTATCATTCGATAGTCCAGTCACTTTATACATTGTTGCTTGCAAAATGTATTGCAGTTCTGATTTTTTAGTATGTTGTTTGCATACATAAGAGTAGTCTGTAACTTATTTATCACCAAAAAATACCTTGTGCTAACTCCGACATCTTGTTAAAAACGACAAAAAATCTGCTCATTTTTTGGTTTTAGCCAAATAACTCGAAAACTATCCATCGCACAGAATTTATGTTCACAGACCATTTGAAGAGCATAAAATTATCTACAATTTGAGATATAATTGAGAGAATTTCGATACTTGGGGACCGAACCGAGATATCATTCGTCGAAAACAAGCCATTTTTTCAAAAATTTTGTAGTTGTGAAATAAATGAATTTTTTCTCTAGAGTTACTCGTTCACGTCAGCTGAACCTATATCCATATCTCTCCAGTATCTCTCACAAAACTGACAAACATAATTCAGCTTCAGCGTGATTATTCTGCGAAATATACGTTTAGAAGATGATTTTATTATCTTAAATTGAAGCTAATAAATTCTCTACAAGTCTCTCTTATATAAATTTTCTGTGGAATACTTAGTTTTCGAAATTTATAGCAATTTATTCCACAACTACAAAATTTCACAACTTTTTTGAGAAAATTGCTTGTTTTCGACGAATGATATCTCGGTCCCCAAGTATCGAAATTCTCTCAATTATATCTCAAATTGTAGATAATTGTATGCTCTTCAAATGGTCTGTGAACATAAATTCTGTGCGATGGATAGTTTTTAAGATATTTGGCTAAAACCAAGAAATGAGCAGATTTTTCGTCGTTTTTCCAAGATGGCGGAGTTAGCACAAGGTATTTTTTGGTGATTAATTAGTTACAGACTACTCTTATGTATCCAAACAACATACTAAAAAATCAGAACTACAATACATTTTGCAAGCAGACCCCCCCTTTTCATGTATAAAGTGACTGGACTATTATATTACTCAGCTGCAGAAAGTAGGTTATATGTTTTGATAACTACTCTACATTCTCTACTTCTGATAACACTCAAGTACTTCTTATCAACAATATTTTTGAATAAATTAACAACAATTAGCACATAACCAGAGAGTAGTAACATTTAGTTATTCACACTATGTTTGAACCACCAAATTGACAAAAATTAGTGATTTAGTGATTAGAGATTACTACAATCTATGGAAATTAAATCTAATGAAGAGATTTTGGTTGCACCAAAGTCAATTATATCACCCAACTTAAGCTCAAAAAAAAAATTGTTTGTTTTTTTCAGATTTCTACTATCATTTAATTGCAGGTTTGACGTCTAGTGGGATCGGACTCCCCAAGTTTGTTAAATTGTGCAAGTTTGTTAACAACTACAGTATTACTATTACTAATATATTATTATATACTATTGAAACTTGAAGAAGGTAGGAAATTATTAGGTATTTAATTTTCATTAATAAAAATATAATACAAGTACACCAATAGAAACCAATAATAAATCGCATCAGCTTCTTCAGTTATTTGTTACCTCTTCTATTGGAACACAATGTATTAATTTATCTAGCTCATTATTATTTATTTAGCGTATGGCTTTTAATAGTGGGGAGACCCAAGGGTTGTTCCACTTCACCAGATAATCTCAATTTTCCACAAACGGAGATATGAGTTATAGATCTTTTAAAAAGTTCATGATAATAATAGACAATGTTTGTGTTTAATCCACATAATAATTGTGAATTCAAATGGAGAAGTCATCTTTTATTTATTACTGTAATAAAATGAAATGAAAATTATTCTTGAATATTGAACCTGAAACCTTTCATTAAATCTATTACCTTGTCAAGTCTTCAATTCATGGAAAGTTTTTGAAATAAAATAGTTAAAAACTTTTTTCGAAGAAACCTAGGATTTTACAATACCCCTATTTCTCCAATTCATTATTATAACTGTCCGTTAATTCTGGGTTTGGAACAGAACTATTATCTGAATGAAATCAATAACACAGATATTTTCAATTCTACCGTTTATAAAATTTACATTATTTTCAGAGGGTTTCATTTCATTATGTAAATATTCTACAACATCCACAACACAGTCGAATTTTTGTGAACTATTATCGAGACCAAAACAGCGATCAGCCGCCCTAAAATTGGAGCAGACAGACGTTTTAAGGGTTGACTGACTCTCCCTATTTTTTGCAAGTGAAAAAACAGCCCTTGATCGATGAGTTTGAGGTGTTTAGGGGCAGGGCGACCCATTTTTGACAGCCCCGGGGGTCAAAAAAGTCAGTCAACCACCCTGCCTGCATAGCACCACCATTCTAGAACACAGCTGGTCGGAAATATTTTATATTATAATCTGTCCAAGCAAAGAAGACCCTCTGGCAAGATGAGGAGATGACTCAAGGTCGGTCAATATTGGTTCAAAAATTGTAAATTTGGTCCTTAATTGTACAGCAGAATGTTCTCTACAATTTGAGACCAAATTTATAATTTTTGAAGCAATATTGACCGAGCTGGAGTGAGTTTCTTATCTTGCCAGAGGGTCTTCTTAGCATGGACGTACTATGGATCAGTGTCAAAGTGTTGCGCCTAAAACTACCCGCATACAGTAAAATAAGGCTTTCAATTTTATTGATAATTATTGCTTCTTATCAAACAGTCATCATTCATACACAACGAATTTTGACTAGTACATAGATAGTATTCAGATTGATTTTTAATTCGGTCGGTTACTGAGTGTGTAATAAATAATGATAGAAATTAATAGATTGATGAATTAGAGGCTTAAACGTATTTAAGAGCCCTACGGTATAGTCTATCCAAGCAAAGAAGACCCTCAGGCAAGATGAGAAAATGACTCCATCTCGGTCAATATTGGTTCAAAAATTTTTAATGTGGTCTCAATCGTAGTTAACATTCTGATCTACAATTTGAGACCAAATGAATATTTTTGAACCAATATTGATCGAGCTGGAGTAATTTTCTCATCTTACCAGAGGGTCTTCTCTGCTTGGACAGACTATAACTAATAATCTGATTAAATAATGTAATATTATACATACTCAATTTAAATCAAAAGTCATGAAATTATGACCTTGAGGTTTTTACACTGTGTAGAGGATAAGCTACACAACACAAAGTTTGTTTTCAAAATATGAATTAATGTCAATAAGGTATCATTTTATGCCATTGAGTGATTTGAAATCAAGAAAATATCGTGAAAATTATTCATAAGAAATCATCAGATTGATTAACTGTAAGCATTCAAATTTATCAACTAAATAATCTACACAAAAATCATCTTACCATGCACCAAAATGTGTAATTTCTATTTTCAGTTACTTGAAATCAATTTTGAATAACTTCAATGAACGCCAACCCACCTGAAAAATGAAACAAGAAAATTAGATTTTTGAAAATTATTGTCAAATTTTTTAACAATTTTACCAATAATAGGTTTCAGTAGGCCTATTTGAAACATATTTCACGAAAATTTACAAGGTCAGTAAAACTAGAGAATGAGCTTTTATGCCGTACTCAATAGTGGTGTAATCATTTTTGAACAAAGTATTAGATCATTTTTAATGCAGTATATTAAGTACTATACCCTATTCACGAACACTTGAGACGAAAGAAAGAAACGTTTTGCATGTACAGGTAGCTATTTTTGTTTGAGCTTGAGGAAAAGCCAAGAACTGTGATTGACTACAGCTGTTCGACTGCGGCCGACCGTCGTATGAAGTAATACCTCCTTTACCCGCACATACTCGCAAAAAATTTGTTCATTTCGTCTCAAGTGATCGTGAATAGGGTATAGAAACACAATGAACAAATCAAATCAAAGTCTCGTTTATTCCACAATCAATATACAGTACATGAAATAATATTTTATCAACTAATAATACAATCTTATAGATAATTAAAGTACTAAACTAAATTTTTGTTTCTGATGATTGCAATATTATGAATAATACAGTACTAGATTAAACTTTTATTTACAATTCTGTAATAGAATGAGCCTACATGGGCACTATGGCCTGTGCGTAGTCTCGAAATCAATCGATTGATTGAATCAATATGTATTGATGTTTAGTTTTACACTTTTTAGAACACTGGCACGAACAGTACAACAACTTAAATTTTTCTGTTCAATTTGATACATATGTATAGTATCTTCTTGATAAGGAATTGAACCATGTACAGTGTACACCCAGCTCTATCAAGTCGTAGTGAATAAATCGTAGTGAATTACAGAGTGTCATAGGATGTAGGATGTGATTATTATAGTGAGTTATAGTGAGTTGAGAAAGGCCGTGAACAAGATTTAGAACGATCAAAGTGGTGTAGGCTATATTCGGTCCATCATAAAGGACACTCCCCATATTTAAATTGTTGTCTAGGACCATTACACTATCATCATCTTCTTCACACTACTCCTCTTCCTCTTCTTCTTCCTCATCCTCTTCTTCTTCTTCTTTTTTCTCAAATGTTGTTGTGTTGTAACTGTTGTTCTGTTGTAACTTCGATGATACTTCACTAACTTATCTGATACGTTAATGTGGAACTGTAAATTTATCGAATAGTAATTCTATATACTGTATTAATTTTCATTTAAATTTTATTATTTTCTTTATAATTGCAATTTGATGATATCAAGTCGTTAATTCGTCGTTCATGTAAGGTAAATTATTCTTTATTATCTTTCTATTGGCACGATTTTCACATTGCTAAAGAATTCATAGTTTTCCAGCGATATGCTGAATTTCTTTCAATCCATTTTTTTCATGTTAGCTCAATTATAACGTAATTAACAGGATAAGAATTTTATTTTAATGTATTCTATTAGAGCCGGAAAGCTTAGGCTTATTCATTACGCTCTATTAAATTGCTTTTCAAGTGTAATATTTTGTGATTTCATCTCACTCAAAAAAAGGAAACTTTCATTATATTTCACATTTATGCTGTTTATAACTATTATTAATTAATTTTTCATATTATTGAATTCTGTATCATGTTTCTGATGTTGCCATAGGTCTCCTCAGACCTGGTAAAGGAGATTATAATCAATCAATCAATCAATCTTCTTCATCATGCTTTACTAGGATTCATATATCACCTCCACGTTGTCACCATTTCTCTGTTATCAAGCTATCGTTTATTATTTGTTAATCAAAAATTTATTTGTTTGCTTTTCAGTTCATATTTTTTCAAATTTAATTCAATTCTAAAAATTTTTAACGCTTCCAATCTTTTTTGATATGAATTATTCCGAATGAATCAGACATTCTTGATAATGGAATATTTCACCTCATTAAGGTAAGAGTAAAGTACGATTCATTCTTAACGGTGACCATTAAGAACAGTTTATTCTTGACACGGACACTAGAATATTTTCTGTGTTATGAGGGCTATAATAGGATTTCCCTGGTGCCCTCACATACTGTAATATCACAATAAATAAATAAATAAATACTGATTTAGTCAAAAATTTTTTGAATGAGTTTTAAAATAGAAAATTATTCTCATTCGGTTTGAGAATCAATGAAATACGACATTACGTGATTTCAGTATGTTTTTATAGTTTGTAAGAGGCACAGTTCTGGGCTTTGCTTGTTGTAGTCTTCCATCTATAATTACAGTAGCCGGCAGGCTCGCTTCGCTCGCCTTCTCCGCCTGGACCCCCGACAGTATAGGCAGTGTAAGTGAGTCAAACAGCAAATTCCTTTCAGAAGGGATTTGAAATTTATGGAGCACAGCATTTCTACACCTAATCTGGACCTAATTTCAACATTTTCTGCCAATTTGTTCTCGAAAAATCTAAGAAAAACTCCGAAAATTCCAAAAAATAGTAAAACGCTAATATTAAGCGTAGCCTTGGGAAGTATATCGGGCATAGTTTGGAACTTGATTCAATATCTTCCAAATTAGTTCATCTATAATCTCGCTGAACCATTGAATTTACAGTTAGGATTGGTCGTATTAAGGCGGAAGATATGCAACCCGCAACACATCTACAATTTTGAAAACCTGATTACTGGCGTAATCTTGAACGGATTGCAAAAATATTTTAACACAATATTTCTTGATCTTATCTGAACCTGCCCACCAAATATCAACATTTTCTACCGATTGGTTCTCGAAAAAATGTGGAGAACGCCGAAAAACTAAAATATTTGGCGTATCCTTGAAAAGTTTTTAAAATCCGTTCTTAGCGCGCGTCTAAACGTCCAACTGAACATGCCTGCCAAATTTGAACGCATTCGGTTCAGTGGATTTTTAGTTCTGGTGATGAATGAATGAATGAATCAGTGCCATTTCGCTGTTATATATAGAGATGAAGATGGTGGTTATGACAATGTATATGGATGCTTTAGCTCTAGTTATCTATTCTTTATTTCGAGGTAATTCTGTAGAATTGCATTTGATAAATAGAGATTCACTCAGTTGTGTATCATATTAGCATAAACTATGAGAATCAACTAAGATTAATAAACTACATGTTCTTTAGTCTATGATATCAGTAAAATTCAGTTGAGAATTAGTCGTATTCTTGGTCTAGGTTGAAATTTCTTATTTTAATTTGAAATTCTTGACTAGCTGAATGCTGAACTCTAAACCATGTCAATTTTTAAAGCTTTACAATGCCTTCAAGATATTAGAGGTGACCATCTGAGTGGATGTAGTGTCCAAAAGTATAGGAATTAATTTGCTCTGCGCGTCTTCGTGAATATTCAGTGACCTGTCCATTTGGCTTGCAATCAGGTTTGGTCCTGGATTGAGAACAAGTTTTTGATTGCTTTGCTCTGATGATCTGGTCTCAAAATTGGAGATCGTTCATTTTCAACAAGTATTGGCCTAGCTGGCGTTCTTTTAAACCTTTGGCAAAAACGATGGCAAATTGAAAAAAAAATTGATAGAGAGACCTTTAGTTGACAGTAATATTTTACAACTTTCTTGTAATCGAGTTCCATTATTGTAGTTCATTTTGTTTTCATCTATCGTCTTTTGTATCATATCAATTTTAAATTTTAAAAACAACAACAACGAATGGATTAATGATATCATATTTTTTGGAGACTAAAGAAGAAGGAGAAGGAGAAGGAAGAGTAGGAGGAGGAAGCGAGGAAGAGGAGGGAGGATGAGGAGGAGGAGGAGAAGAAGAAGAAGAAGAAGAAGAAGAAGAAGAAGAAGAAGAGGAGGAGGAGGAAGAAAGAAGAAGAAAAAGAGGAGGATTATAAAAAATAAATAGTGAATTGCAGCCCCAAAGCAATCACAGTTTCCTGTCAGATGCTTGTGAGTCATCATCATCATTATCATCAAAACCATCATCATCTCCTTCCCATCTGCCTCCTCTTCCTCCTCCTCCTCCTCCTCCTCCTTCTCCTCCTTCTCCTCAATCTTCCTCTCATTCTCCTTTTTGTCATGTCTCCACCTCCTCTTGATATAGTTAGTCATGATCTGCATGATATATAGTCTGTCCAAGCAAAGAAGACCCTCTGGCAGGATGAGAAAATGACTCCAGCTCGGTCAATATTGGTTCAAAAATGATAGATTTTGTCTCAATACTAGGAAACATTCTGATCTACACTTTGAGACCAAATCAATATTTTTTGGACCAATATTGTTCGAGCTTCAGTCATTTTCTCACCTTGCCAGAGGGTCTTCTTTGCTTGTACATACTATAGTTAGTCATGATCTGCATGATATACTTTGATAGTCTAGCAAATACAAGAGTGATCCTCTTTATCTTTTTTAAATTGGATAATTCGCGTCTTCCAGCGCTTGTCTGCATACATCAGAGACCGTTCTTTCGAATTAAATTCGCCGTTGCACAGCTGTTAGAATTCAACACGTTACAATTTACACAACTGCTTTTTTATTCATTAGATGTCCTACGCCACTCAATGCGTCTTGGCCTACAGGAAGTTCCAAATCTAAAAATAGTTAGAAGAGTTGATGGAATATTTTACAGTTGGGTGTGCTTGGTAGTAAATGGTTGAGAACCTACCCTGAATCAATGGACTATAATGAAGATTCTGTGATTTTGATTATTGTAGATCTTGTTCTCCCATCCTTCATAATAAATTTTTGTTATTTAGTATGTAATTTTAACTCAAAACAAACTCTCGTTCATTCTGCAATTGATCGATTGATGAATGACTTTGTAGAAGTTTTACAAAAGTCTTAGGGCGAAGTTGAGGCATGCAAGTCCCCTTTTCAACTCAACCCTTGTGTAATAAAAAGTATATATGTTATTTTCTGATAATACAATCTTAAAATACAGTGCAATACTAGATTTACATTCATATGTTAGAGGAATGAGCCTCCATGAACACTGTGATATTACATGGTCTGAGCATAGTCTCCAAAATATTCACAAATCTTCCATTATTGTGTCTGCTGTTTGAATCGCCATTTTGTAACGTCGGTATGAGCCGCTAGTAGGGGAGGTGCTTGTCTCGGCCAATGGCAGTCGTTCACTGTGATTGGTTCAAGCAACTACCAATAGCTGCTATGCTCGACCGTCAGTATGGATAGTAGGATACTGATACTCTACTCCAAGTAATACCAGTTCATACCAGAAATCGGTAATGGTATTACCATAATGGCATACCAGAAACTGTTATTCATATTTTAAATAAATCGATGATTTGACAATATCTTGTACAGTATAAATTCATTCATTTGTAATAGGCTAATGAATAGAATCGGTATGTGATGTATTCTATTCGATTCAAACCACTGGCGGCTCCTGCCCACGAAACAGGTGAAGTGCTCGTATCTTTTACTGTACAGCACTTCACCTGTTTCGTGGGCACGAGCCGCCAGTGAATTTCACAGTTTTGAAGCAAGTAAAGTTCGATAAGGTTGTTAATAGAAATATTATTGAGTAGCATGAAAACAACACAGTTTTCTATATATATATTTAATTTTATATATTATATATATATATATATATATATATATATATATATATATATATATATATATCATTGTTTGGAACGCCATTGCTGAAGAAGTTTGAATTCCCCTCCCATTGTGGGAGTGACTTGTCTGAGCCAATGGCAGACGTTCACTGTGATTGGCCACTCAACTTCCAATCATAACTCTTCTGCGTGTCCACGTTCGTTCACTATAAGATACTCATAGTTTGTTTATAGAAGATACACAATATTTCTACAGATTTGTGGTTATGACAATATCATGAACGCTTTCAATTAGCACATAATTTGACTATTTCAGATGTACACATTAACGAATTTGACGTAATCGAATTACAGTATTTCAGTTCTCGAGATTTATGCTCTCATTATCCTGTTGAAATCTTGAGTAATAGATAAATTAGTATGAAATACTGAGAATGCCAAATATGGGAGAATAGAATAGAAATTATTTAATAATTAATTAATTAATTTAATTATTATAATATAATTTCTATGAGAATTTCTATTCTCATAGAAATTATAACTTGATTAATGATTCTTTCAATAATTTTTTGTGAGTCAATCTAAATTTTAAAATAATTGATTGATTCGTATATTTCAATGGTTGAGGAAAACTCAGATATAGTCTGTCCAAGCAAAGAAGACATTCTGGCAAGATGGGGATATGTCTACAGCTAAGTCAATATTGGTTCAAACAAGAATTATAAATTTGGTCTTCAATTGTAGATCAGAATGTTGCCTACAATTGGAGACCAAATTCATGGTTTTTGAACCAATATTGACCAAGCTGGAGTCATTTTCCCATGTTGCTAGAATGTCTTCTTCGCTTGGATAAATTACTAGAGAGCAGATTAATATTTCATGAACAATGTTCTATGCTATGAAATATAAGTATATAATTGAAATTACTGAACTACAATTGGAGACCAAATTCATGGTTTTTGAACCAATATTGACCAAGCTGGAGTCATTTTCCCGTCTTGGTGGAATGTCTTCTTTGCTTGGATAAGTTACTAGAGAGCAGATTAATATTTCATGAACAATGTTCTATTCTATGAAATATAAGTGAATAATTGAAATTACTGAACTATGCTTGAAGTAGCTTTCCCAAAATTGACTCCCAGTATCAAATACAGTAATAAAATTAAATGTTAGTACTGTACTAAATACTATATTGAACCAACCCTGTTAGAATTTCAATCATTTGCCTGATAGTTTGAATCAGTTTCGCGTAACTGACGAATTTTTTGTATCAATCGTTTCATCAAGCGATTTGTTGGATTAATTCAGTTCGGCTTCAAGAGTTCCAACATGTTGAGCAACAAGTTTGTTGCAACGGAAACAGAGACTCGACGATTGATGCTTTCACCGATACAGAGTCATAAAAAGTGTCTATTTTGGTCGGCAGATAAGTTGTTACACTTTGGTGTGGTCTGTAGTGTTCAACACTACTGCATACCTATTCATAATCTTATCTATGTATATTATGTAGTAGTATATCTATTCATACTCAAATCTATATAGATTTTTGTTTAGTACTATATCTATCTATACTGAAATCTATTTATAGTCTATCCAAGCAAAGAAGAGCCTCTGGCAGATGAGAAAATGACTCCAGCTCGATCAATATTGGTCTAAAAATTATTGATTTACTCTTAATTGTAGGAAACATTATGATCTACAATTTGAGACCATATCAATAATTTTTTAACCAATATTGACCGAGCTGGAGTCATTTTACCATCTTGCCAGATGCTCTTCTTTGCTTGGACAGACTATAGTTCTGTGTTCAGTAGTATTCTATTTATACTCAAATCTATGCAGTTCTGCGTTTAGTACTATATCTATTTATACTTGAATCTACGTATTTTTGTGTACAGTAGTATATCTATTTTTAAGAAATAGACTGTATCTCTATCCATCAACAAGCTGCGGCCATTTCGTTTGATCTTTCATGCTCAACTGAAATCGGAGATGCTTGAAATGGCGGAGCTGGCTTGAAATCTACAAAATAGTTTACGACTATACTCTTTCCAAGCAACGAAGACATTCTGGCAAGATGGTAAAATAACTTCAGCTCGGTCAATATTGGTTCAAAAATTATAAATTTGGTCTCAAATTGTAGTAAACATTCTGATCTACAATTCGAGAACAAATCTTCAATTTTGGAACCGATATTGAACGAGCTGGAGTCATCTTCCCATCTTGCCAGAATGTCTTCTTTGCTTGGAAAGACTATATTTCAAGTTCAAGCCTATTTGGTGGGCTTTCTCTCTCAGTGAAGTTGAACTTTCAAGAATGCACACTCTGATGAATGAGAATGAACTATTGATACGATACCGATGCTTCGCCAACAATTTTCACAAAATGTATATTATTGATACGGATCTATTTTCGGCTAGAAAATTTCATAAATCTTCTGGAATATTCAGAATTGTTCGAGTGTTTGAAGTGGAAATTGAAGAAGGGACAGCTATTGGGCCTAAGCAGAGAGAATAGATTATAGAATGTATTCCATTCTCGCTGGGCATAAGCCTCTTGAACCTTACCTATTAAGTATTTTGTAATTATGTAAACATCATACCGACTTGTGAAAATATATACCAATCATAGTAAACATATTACACATTTCTATTACTATTTATATTTTCCATGCTCTAAATGAAATTAATCTTTGTATAATATTAATTATTATTATTTTGAATGCATTATATATGAGCGAATGGTGTCGCAGTGGTCGAAGCAACAAAACAGAGTCAACTAATTAACATATTCAAAACGTATGTACAAGCATACACACAAAAAAGAGCCTACCAATGTGTAGGCTATTTAAATGCATTGAAGACTCATGATAATTGAATATTGTCCTCATTAAATTTATTGTATCAATCGTTACATCTATTATTTGTTCAGTTAATTCCGGTTCGGCATGAAGTACGTTTTATTACTAACAATGACAGTTGTTGTTTATGAAATGAAATTCATATATTTTTATAAAAATTTATCATCAGAAATTATGATTGAAATAAGATGAAGCAATTGACAAACGACCAATCAAATGCGTGTAACTCAGAATGTGATATGCTGTTTTGTGAAAATGAGTAGACTTTTAATGGATTATACAATAGAATAGAACCTATAGATAGACTCATTGATTTAGTATAGGTTCATTGATAACGTCTCAGTGTAAATACACTGAGACTCGTTGAGACACATTGATACTCACTGTATAAAAATTATCGTGTGAATTGTGCAAAATTATGAAAGCACATTGATGTTGCTTTGCTGCAATACTGCGTATTAATTGGATGTATGCCCTGATTCAAATGAACGTTTTTCTTGAATCACACAACTATCAGCTGTTACGACATAGACCACCACAAAACCCTAATCACATCAAACAAACCCAAAACCTTTAAAACCACCCTGAAACCCCACCAGGAAGTAGGCACCGCCTCTGACAAATCGACACAATCGATCATCATTAAAAGTGTCTGAACCATTTCCAAAATAGGGTTTCATACCATTTCTAATTGAGCGTTTCTTTTTCCAGAAAGGGTGCCAAGGATGAGTGAAATACCACTCTTGAAGAAGAAGAAGAAGAAGAAGAAGAAGAAGAAGAAGAAGAAGAAAAAAAAAGAAAGAAGAAGAAGAAGAAGAAGAAGAAAAGAAGAAGAAGAAGAGAAGAAAAAGAAGAAGAAGATGATGAAGAAGAAGAAGAAGAAGGAGAAGATCGAAGACGAAGAAGAAGAAGAAGAAGAAGAAGAAGAAGAAGAAGAAGAACGGTGAAGAAGAAGAAAAAGGAGAAGAAGATGATGATGGAGAAGAAGAAGAAGAATAAGAAGAAGAAGAGAAGCATGAAGAAGAAGAAGAAGAAGAAGATGGAGAAGATGAAGATGGAGAAAAAGAAGAAGACATTCTGGCAAGCTGTGAGGACTCCAGCTCGGTCAATATAGGTTCAAAAGTTGTAAATTCGGTTTCAAATTGAAGATCAGAATGTTTTCTACAATTTGAGATCAAATTTATAATTTTTGAAACAATATTGACCGAGCTGGAGTCGTTTTTGCATCTTGCCGGAATGCCTTCTATACTCGGATGTCTATAGTTCCATGTCACTTCTTCTTCATCTTCATCTTCTTCTTCATCATCATCATCATCATCATCATCATCATCATCTTCTTCATCATCATCATCTTCTTCTTCTTCTTCTTCTTCTTCTTCTTCTTCTTCTTCTTCTTCTTCTTCTTCTTCTTCTTTCCTCCTCCTTCTTCTTCTTTTCTTCTTCTTTTCTCCTTCTTCTTCTTTCTTCTTCGTTCTTATTCTTCTTCTTCTTCTTTTTCTTCTCCTTTTCTTCTTCTTCTTCTTCTTCTTCTTCATCTTCTCCTTCTTTATGGCAATAACTATGTTTAATACAGTTCTATCCTATACTTTGAAATCGTTCAACCCATGGGAAAAAATCAGAACTCATGCGCAGTGTGAACAGTACGCGCCAAAAAATCTGTCACATTGCGAACAACTGTTATCAATGCTCACATCTCTCAGGACAGTTGGCCAGCGGTCTGCAAGTGCGTATCACATCCTGGGCCATCTCAGCTCAAGAGCTCCGTTTTTGTAGACCAGTTTCAGACTGTCCTGAGAGAGCTAAGGTCAATAAAATACATTCGCCAACCGCCATTGTGATTGGAAACTACTCTAACATAGCCTGCCACCCCACAGACAGTCATTAGCCTAATTATACAGTCTGTCCAAGCAGAGAAGACCCTCTGGCTAGATGGGTAAATGACTCCAGCTAGCTCAATATTGGTTCAAAAATTATAAATTAGGTCTCATATTGTAGAAAACATTCTGATCTACAACTTGAGACCAAATTCACAATTATTGAACCTATATTGACCGAGCTGGAGTCATTTTCCCATCTTACCAGAATGTCTTCTTTGCTTGGACAGACTATACCGTCGAGGGACGGTTCACGGTATAAGGGCTGAAAAACCCAACCCAACCCAACCCTTTGCTAGGAAATCCCTTTCCCTTACATCATAACTCATTATTATGCAGAGATATGGGCTGGAAATTGGTTATTAATCAGTGTGATTTATCGAGGGCCTCCAATTGAATTCAAATTGGTGGCCTGTATAACCGACAACCGATACTAACAACAGTAATTTTTGTTTGCTTGTTGTCAATTTGTGCCTTATGTTGATTTATGTTGTCACATATTTATGTTGTCAGCGAAAGATTCCATCGTATAAACACACATAGGGCTATGGGAATAAATAATAAAAAACACAGTAGAGTACCCTTGAAGTTTTTAATTCAGTAAGACATGTTTCGGTGTTATTAGACATATTCTTGAGAGCAATAAATACTGTACAATAAACAAGGTTTAATAATTAATGTTACTAGTATTGAACGCATGAAAATAGCCAATAAAAGCTGGAACAGCAGAGTAACCAACCTCCTCCACATCATAACCTTCTCAGGTTGAATCCTGAATCCTTTTACCGAATTGTTTGAAGTTACTTTGAACATACCACCAGAAATTTTATATTATCAACATAGCATTGCGGAAGGTTGAGATTTTTCGAAAAATCTATTATTCCATATTTATTAGATCCATTCTCAAAGAGAAAAAGTTGAATGTCTATGATCAAGTTAACTTGCCCATAATGTTACTAGAGTTGAACGGTTGAGTGGTCCAATGAAAGGACTGTAACTAGTCCTAAGTTCTCCGCCTAATAAAGGATATTTTCATTATTCATTTCATCTCAGAAAGTTCTTTTAAAAGAAGACTACCACCAGAAATGCTTTGTTCACAAATGTACAATGCGGAAGATTTTGTCTCCTTTTCAAAAAAGATTATTCCAAGATTTAGATAAAATTGAATTCCATAACCAACAATTAAAAATACTAGAAAGTTTATGATTCTTTATAATTTCACAGTGCTCCTTGTGCGCTCCATCAGCTGATGTTTACAATAAGACGGGTCATTTAGGTAAGCCAGATGATTGTTTTCAAATTTGAAAAAGACAATAGATGCTCAACATCAGCTGTCAGTAGTAGGTTGTATTTTAATTCTTATTCTTTATTCTTCCACCGGCACCATAACCTTAATTTCTATGATTGTGAGAACTTACCCAAATCTCAGAAATCGTCGAAGAAAGATGATCAAAGGAAACTCACAAAATCAAGTGCTATGTTTTGTCTCCTTTTGATCTCTATTGAAACATTCTTAAGATTTAGGAAAGTTTACACAATTCAATATTCCTTCAAAATTGTTGATATGTTCTAAAATTTACACTAAATTCAATATTTGAACAGTTCTTCCGAATCAAGAGAGTCCAAAAACACAAGAAAGATCACCAAAATCACCATTCACTATCAAAAAATTCATGTTGAATTTTATTCATCAAAATTTGGTATAAAAACGTTTCGGACATTAGTCTGTGTTTTTAACCAATAAGTTCAATAGTTCCTGTAGAATAAATAAGTAAATGAATAAATAAACATCATCATTCACTCACTCATCATCACCTTCACTTAAAAAACTTGCTATCAAGTCGCAATTGTAACACTAAACAATATTGTTTTCAAAATTAAAAGAGACAATAGATGCTCAACATCAGCTGTTAGTAGGTTACATCACGTACAAGAGACAGACGAAACCGCCCAATATTTTTGGCGTCAGCTGTACATCGAACTCTAGAATAATCTAAAAATAGACTAAATGAATAATCTAATTGGCCCACAATTTCATCGCACCTTAATGACGGCTATTACGCTGGTTGATTGCATTATCAATACTGATGACTGCATCTTGGATGCATTTTATAATCGAAAAATTCATAATCAAGGCTTTTTATAGTTTTTATCGTCCTTAACCGACCATAAATCCTCTGGTTACGCCATGCAATTATGGAGGCAATGGAAGGCAGCTACTGGACCACTCTAGATAGCTGCTATTATCTTTGGTCTAGAAAGATAGTCTTCCATTAATAGTTTAGAATCTATGAAGAAAAAGTCTTCTACCACTGGCGGCTCGTACCCACGAAATAGGTGAAGTGTCCGTATCTTTTACTATAAAGCACTTCACCGGTTTCGTGGGCACGAGCCGCCAGTAGAAGACTTCTACAAGTATATTTTTCTCGGAGACTGTTTCAAATTTCAATAACGTTGATATAGGCTTCTCGAATATCTATGAAGATATAGAGGAGAACGATACCTATTAAAGATAATGATAAATATGATATTATCAATTTTTTGGAAATTATTAGTGAAGATTGTTTGCCTTTCAATTCAATTGCTTAATTTGATACATGTATCACTTCGAAACATTTTGTGTATCTTATTAAGTGTGATGAGGCCAAAAAAGTGGTGGGCGACGAATGAAGTATAATCTGTTCAAGCAAAGAAGACCCTCAGACAAGATGGGAAAATGACTCCAGCTTGGTCAATATTGATGAATTATAAATGTGTTTTTAGTAGTAGATCGAATTGTTTCCTACAATTTGAGATTAAATTTTTATTTGAGATCAGGTTTTTGTACCAATATTGACCGAACTCGAGTCATTCTCCCAGAATACCAGAGGGAGTTTTTGTACCAATATTGACCGAACTTGGGTCATTCTCCCAGAACGCCAGCGGGTCTTCTATGCTTGTACAGACGATATTAATGCACAGCTCTGCCAGAACAATCTGAAAGCGTTCCAAGAAGCCGAGACCATTCGTCTAAGGTTACCTCGACTCAATAGGCTCTCGTAGACCGCTCACCTACTGTCCTGACAGAGCTTTCCCCAGCGTAATCGACAGTTTCGTTGTTATCTGCAATATAAGTATCACCAACTCTGAATACTTTTCAGAGTGAAAGGTTCATTCATTGGAAGTTTTGCTCCTATTTCAGATAAAATTTATGAGACATACTCTAGATTTAATAATCATCTTTATTGAGTAATAACACATAGAAGAGTAGAACAGGCAAAGCCCAAAACTGCCCCTCTTACAATTTATACGAACATATTGAAGATAGGTTATAGTTATTTGTGTAACTAGTGCCTAAAGTGGTAGATTGCTGCATCGAGTGAAATAGTTTTTTTCACGAGCCGAAGGCGAGTGAAAAAAGTTTCTCGAGTGCAGCAAGTACACTTTAAGCTCGAGTTACACATTACATTTTTCCTACAGTTACCATCAAATGTGAAAAAAAATTTAAAAGGGTGTTGATTCAGAGACCTATAACATATAAACTGGGGGTTGTAGGGTCAACAAGAAGGGTAATTATATTATAATATCTCACTCAACTGATTATAATACACTATATACAAGTGGACTAATAGAATGGGCTGATAAAATAAACTGACAGATTGGACTGATCAAATTGACTGATTGAACTGAGAAAAATGAACTAATGAAATGGACTGGAAAAATGAACTAATGGAATGGACTGACAGAGTAGACTGATGGAATGAAATGTCAGAATGGAATGATGAAATGAACTGAGAGAAAGGAATGATGAAAGGGACTGACAGAATGGACTGATGAGATGAAATGAAAAAAAAAAAAATCAGAAATGGACTGATGGATTGGTCTTACAGAATGGACTGAAAAAATGAACTGATGAAATGGACTGATGAGATGGACTGAAAAATGAACTTATGTAATGGACTGACAGAAATGGAATGAAGAATTGAACTGATGCAATGGAATAATAAAATGGACTGACAGAATAGACTCATGAAATGGACTGACAGAATGCACTTATGAAATGGACTGACAGATTGGACTGATGAACTTACAGAATGGACTGATCAGATGGACTGAAAAAATGAACTGATGGAATGGACTGACAGAATAGAATGATGAAATCAAGTTACGAAATGAATGGACTGATAAAATGAACTGACAGAATGGACAACTGAAAAAATGGAAAGATGAAATGGACTGATAAAATTGTTTGAAAGAATGGACTGATTGATAATGGAATGATGAAATAGACTGAAAAAAATGGATTGAAAGAATGGACTGATAGGGTGGACTGAATAAATGAACTGAATAAATGGACTGATAAAAAATACTGACAGAATGGACTGATACATAGAATGTACATAATCCGCTAGTTTTGGAAACACATATTCAAAAATTTCCTCTTCTGTGATTGGTTGAAAATCTGGAAAGTTCAGATTACTTTACGCACTAGTGCGTAAAGTATTTTAGGCACTCGTGTGAGAATGGCCCATTTTACAAACTCTATTCAGTGTGTAAAGAAGCACTTTTATAGCTATCTGTAGGAAAAGATATTTTTCACACATATTTCCACTAATTTGTTGAAAACGAGCAGAAAAAACACACATAACCTCTTTATTACAACCTTATAACTTCTATCACCTTACCAAATAAAACCTATCACATCACCTCACTCTATCACACCACCTCACATCATAAATTGCATAACCAAAATTGCTGTTAGTTTACTACTGCTATTACGAAAGTAAGTGAAAATATTTGTTGCATAATGACATTGACATAACCTGGTTTTTGTAATTTTCGTATAAATTGTGGAAGAGGGCACTAGCGGCTCGTGTCCACGAAACAGGTGAAGTGCTCGTATCTTTTACTGTACAACACTTCACCTGTTTCGTGGGCACGAGCCGCCAGTGGAAGAGGGATAGTTTTGGGCTTTGCCTGTTGGCAAAGTGGACATAATATAACCTAATTTCGAAATTTATTATACATCAAAATTTGGTATGAAGACGTTTTGGACATTAGTCTGTGTTTTAACCAATAAGTTATCAGTTTCTGTAGAATTTATAGCTAAATAAATAATAGACCTGAGGAGAAGTCTATTTTCGCTAACCTATTCTCTTTGTGTACCAACTGTGGAAAATCACATGACAGATTATTGTTAATAATTCTAAAACCGCTAACAGCCATATTTCATCGAGAATGTTCCAACACTCATAAACACTACCAATGAATAAAAAGAAATGTTCCATTGTTCCTGTTTGTTCCAGTTTCTTGATGGAAAATGTTCCATTGTTCAAGAAACTGGAACAAACAGGAACAATGGAACAACGATTTTCAACAACTAGAAACTCGATGTCTGCGGTTTTAACACTGCTTTGAAAAAATCGTCGGACAATAAATTTGATGTCTTGTTTTTTATGCATTGGTGTAGTCTGTCCAAGCAAAGAAGACCCTCTGGCTCGATGGGAAAATGACTCCAGCTAGGTCAATATTGGTTCAAAAGTTATAAATTTAGTTTCAAATTGTGGGAAACATTTTGACGTAAAGTTTGAGACCAAATTGATAATTTTTTAACCAATATTGATGTAGCTAGAGTCATTTTAACATCTTGTCGGAATGTCTTCTGTTTATGGATTGGTACATAAACTGGAGAAATTTATAGCCGATATTTCAAACAATTTACAAACACAATATCTACACGTTGCTTATCGGGTTTTCAAATTTTTACGATTCACTGTTCCTAAGAAGGAAATCGAAGGTTATGCAAATATGACGACCAATCCCGGTGTCTTGGTTTGGTCGATTTTTTGTGCTAAAAAGCACGCTGCATAGTTGTGCTTCAAAGTATAGCTGATGTCAAAATAGGTGGTTGACGATTGGCTGTTGTTAATCCTTAGCTCTGTTAGGACAGTCTGGATGGTGACTGCGAGAGCGAAACGTTTTGCTGAGACTGGTCTCGAATTAATAATCATGCTTTCTCAGACTGCTTGTCGAATGTCCTAACAGAGCTAATCATTAATAGCAATTATTCGCCAACAGTCTAGCTTTGTGGCGCCATCTAGAGCAACAATACACTGGCGGCTCAGGTGAAGTGCTGTACGGTAAAAGATACGGACACTTCACCTGTTTCGTGTGTACGGGCCGCCAGTGCATGCAAAAATATAAGACAGCAAGAGAAGAACTGAATGAAGTGATGATAAAAGGAAATGAGAAGAAAACAGAAGGTGGAAGAAAACAAGGAGGAAAGGAAGGAGGAGATCAACACGAAAGGAAGAAGAAGCAGAAAAGGACGTAGGAAAAGAAAACTTGGAGGAAAGATAATAAAGAGGTCAGATGAAGGGGGAGGCGAAAAAGTTACAAGAATAAGCAGACAACGAATGAGTGGAAGAAAAATGTGATAAAGAACAAGGAGAATAAGTGGAGATTGTTAAAATACGTAGAAACCGAAGAAAAGGGAAAGATGTATAGGATGGGAAATGGTGTGAAGAAGTAGAAAAAAAATGAAGGAATGTTAAAAGAAGAGAGAGTTAAAGATTAATAAAAATCATAAGGAAGTGATTACCTGGAAGGGAACGGATTAGTTGTAGAATAGTACAAGAAACAAAAGATGAATGATAAAGAAGAAGAAGAAGAAGAAGAAGAAGAAGAAGAAGAAGAAGAAGAAGAAGAAGAAGAAGAAGAAGAAGAAGAAGAAGAAGAAGAAGAAAGAAGAAGAAGAAGAAGAGAAGAAAGAAGAAGAAGAAGAAGAAGAAGAAGAAGAAGAAGAAGAAGAAGAAGAAGAAGAAGAAGAAGAAGAAGAAGAAGAAGAAGAAGAAGAAGAAGAAGAAGAAGAAGAAGAAGAAGAAGAAGAAGAAGAAGAAGAAGAAGAAGAAGAAGAAGAAGAAGAAGAAGAAGAAGAAGAAGAAGAAGAAGAAGGAGAAGAAGAAGAAGAAGAAGAAGAAGAAGAAGAAGAAGAAAAGTGATAACCAGTTTTGGATGTTTATTGTTCATGTTTGACTGTTGACTTTGGTTTGCTGGTATTTTATGGACTTGTGGATGAGAAACAAGATTTTTTTATGAGGTGGTGTGCATGCAAAAGATGGACTGGAAAGGAGAAATACGATCATGTAGGAACACTTTTTGTATATCTATTTATGCGTTAGTGTTATATGCGATTGGTGGGTGCAGACAGCTTTTGCTATCAGCTGTTCTTAAAGCAGACGATGAGAGAAGGAGAAAAGGAAGAAGAAGGAGGAGGAGGAGCAGAAGCAAAAAGAAGGCAAAAAACAATTTGAGAACAAAACTCAGTAGGGGGTTACTGTATGAAACAAGTTTATACTGTATTAACGCTGTTGGTAATCTAAGAAGACTCAAGGGCAGGATTTGCAAGTTTATGAAGAAGGATTTTAAAATAGATTTGAAGTTGATCCACGGTATTATCATGAATTCGATGTTGCCTTTTTCCATCTATTACACAATCGTTTTGTACTTCCTAACTATACACAACTATACACACTTAGGTACTATACACAATGCCTTTTGTACTTCACACAATTCGCAATCATTTGCGTGCGTGTGCGTGTAATGGCCGCAGTCGAAGCTGCAGCCAATCATAGCTCAAGATAAGAGCTGTGTTTGGCTACAGCTGTTCGACTGCGGCTAACCGTTTCGCATAGAAGAAGAAGTACTGATACATGCACACACACGCTCTAAAATTTATATTTCGTTTCAAGTGATCATGAATTGTGTGTAACCACGTTTTGATGAGCATAAAAAATAAATAAATAACGATAATCATTTCACTATTACTCTGTTCAGAGAAAGTTTAAGTGTGAAGGAGTTTAACCTAGGAGATGATTCAATTTGTTATTGTCAATAATTGTCAATAACTATTAATTATTAATAATTATCATCATTCAAGTTTAGTTGATGTTTTAGTAGTCAAAAGAAACAATAATTCCGGGTTTTTCCAAGCACACTCAAAGTCGAGGGACCCTCAAATTATGATGAACAGCTGACATTTTCTATGATAAGTATAGGAAACGTAGTAAACTTGAGGATCCCTCGAATAATTTGAGTGTGCTTGGAAAAACCGGGCATAAGAGTGTTACATCGGCTGTTAGAGGGTATCTCGTACACGAGACAGACTTAACCGATAAAAGTTCTGACGGCAGCTATAAACAAACTAAGAGTAGAGATTGAAAAAGTAAAATACTGTATTTATAATTGTATATACAGGGTGTTTCAGGAGGAATGTGCAATACTTCTCAGGCTGATTCCTTACACCAAGTAGACGAAAAAGTTCCATGGGACAAACCCTCAAAAACGCTTTGTTACCGAGATAACAATGGCGGAAAATTGAGATTTTTCAAAACATATTAATTTTTCTAATTTTTTAGAGGTTCTAAAATAATCAATTCCTATGTAAAATTAGCTGAGGAATTGAATGAAACCAGTTCCAAGTTTGTAACTTTAGCGGTTATCGAGATAATTGAAAAAATATGCTAAAAAACGCCATTTTCCGACAATAAGGGTTATAACTGGATAAGGAATCATAAAATTGTATTTATTATTAATGGAAGTTGAAAAGAGTCGGATTCTAAACAAAAAGTTAAATGGCGGCGATTGTGTAAATCTCACCCAAATCTCAGAAATAGCGATCAAAAATCGCAAAATTGACAAGAGTGATAAATTTGTGTTTAGTAGCGATTTTGCGATTTTTGATCGCCATTTCTGAGATTTGGGTGAGATTTACACAATCGCCGCCATTTAACTTCTTTTTGAGAATCCGACTCTCTTCAACTTCCATTAATAAAAAATACAATTTTAGGATTCCTTATCCAGTTTATCCAGTTATAACCCTTATTGTTGAAAAAATGGCGTTTTCTAGCATATTTTTCCAATTATCTCAATAACCGTTGTGGTTACAAACTTGGAACTGGTTTTATTGAATTCCTCAGCTAATTTTACTTAGGAATTGATCATTTTTGAACCTCACTAAAGCCTCTAAAAAATTAGAAAAATTAATATATTTTGAAAAATCTCAATTTTCCGCCATTGTTATCTCGTTAACAAAGCGTTTTTGGGGGTTGGTCCCATGAAACTTTTTTGTCTACTTGGTGTTAGGAATCAGCCTGAGAAGTATTGCACATTCCTCCTGAAACACCCTGTATAATTGCAAAATCTCTACTATAGGTCACTGGCGGCTCTAAAAGTGCTCTACAGTTGAAGATACGAGCACTTCAACTATATCGTGGGAACGAGTCGCCAGTGGCTAGAGATTGGAAAAGTCAATATTCGTTATAAGTAGTTTACGACAAAAACGTGAACTTCTTAACAGAGATGTGAATGAATGAAGAGATGAATGAACAAGAGAACGACCTCTCTAATAATTATTGTAAAGTTTTTCTACTCCATTGGTTTCACTTATACCCAAAACCCACTCAACAAACTGACGTGTCATAAAATTTGGTAACACTTGGAGTGCCTAGACATAGTTTAGTCTTTCCAAGCAAAGGAGACATTCTGGCAAGATGGGAAAATGACTCCAGCTCGGTCAATATTGGTTTAAAACCATGAATCTTCTCTGAAATTGTGGATCAGAATGATTCATACAATTTGAGACCAAACTTATAATTTTTGAATTGATATTGAACGAGCTGGTTTCATTCCCCCATCTTGCCAGAATGTCTTCTTTGCTTCGACAGATTACATTACTTGGAGTGCCTAAACACAGTAGAATTGAGAGTTGGCCCTGAACTATAAACCTACGTTACTACTACGTTACGAGTCTATATAGTCTGTCCAAGCAGAGAAGACCCTCTGGCAAGATGGGAAAATGACTCCAGCTCGGTCAATATTTGTTCAAGAATCATACACGTGGTCTTAATAGTAGATCAAATTGTTTTCTACAATTTGAGATCAAATTGATAGTTTTTGAACCGATATTGACCGAGCTTGAGTGATTCTCCCATCTTGCCAGAGGGTCTTCTTTGCTTGGACAGACTATACCTATACGTATACATCATACCATCCCACACTCCGCTCATGGACCAGTATGACACTACGCAATGCGTTCATTATTTCATTCGGTCCTACACAAGTTGAAAAAAGAGCGTTCATACTCGAAATCCATGACACCAAAAAGGACGAATGTGAATAAGAGAGAGAGAGAGAGAAAGAGAAAAGAGAATATGATGATGATGATGATGGAGAAGAAAAGAGGAGGGTACAGAGAAAATGAAGGAGGAGAAAAAGGGAGTAAAGGGAAACGTAAAAAATTGAAAGATAACGGATATAAAAAAAGATGAAGAAGAAGAAGAGAGAAGAAGAAGAAGAAGAAGAAGAAGAAGAAGAAGAAGAAGAAGAAGAAGATGATGATGATGATGATGAAGAAGAAGAAGAAGATGAAGAAGAAAGAAGAAGAAGAAGAAGAAGAAGAAGAAGAAGAAGAAGAAGAAGAAGAAGAAGAAGAAGACGATGATGATGATGATGATGATGATGATGATGATGATGATGATGATGATGATGATGATGATGATGATGAAGTAGGAAGGAGGGTAGGAAGAAAATTGGGTAGAGAGATAAAGTAGTTGTTCCTAAAGAAGTAGAATAAGGAAGGCAAAATGTATAGAAAGGAAAAAGAGATTTTAAAACAGAAAATATGAAAATGGGAGGTTATAGGAGGAGAAAGAGGGAGACAATAGAAAAAAGGAAATTGAACAAGAGAGAAGAAAAGAGGTGGAAGAGAAGGATGATGCAGATACGGACAGGAAAGGAGGAAGAGGAATTCAAAAAGGATTTAAAAAGGACGAATTAAAGGAGGTGAAATGAAGAAAAAGGATGTGAAGAGAAAGACGAAGAGCAGAAGAAGTGAAGAGCTGTTAAGAAAAAAAGGAGGTAAGACAGGAAGAAGAAGACAGGAGGATAAAATGGAAAAAGGAGGAATAAGAAGAATAAAGTGGATGAGTAAAAAATAAGTACAAGAAAAAGGAATAAGATGGGGGAAAAGAGAAGAAAAGAAGAAAAGAAAAAGGAACAAGAAAGGAAAAAGAAAAGAGGAGGAGAGAAAATTTTAAAAAAGAGAAGGAGGAGAAGGAGAAGAAGGTGAATAAAAATGAAAAGAAGAAGGAGATGGAGAAGAAGATGATAAATTAATAAAAAATTTCTACTTCTGTATTCACAAAAAAACAATATGGAGAAGTAGGGAGGAGTAAAAAGAGAAGAAGAAGAACAAGAAGAAGTAGAAGAATTAGAAGAACAATTACAAAAAGAATAAGGAGCTCCAGAAAAGAGTGGATCCCTAGTATGTAACCCACACCCAAATTTTTAACCAACCACACATCTACTTATAACAGTGATACCAGCATATGTTGTAATAGGAATAATAGTGCTGGTAATTCATGTATGAATATGAATTGAATTAATTATTGAGTCGATCCAGTATGCATGGGGGTGTATGACTTAATGCATTCTATTATCTCCCGCTATGAACCACACCCATGGGTAGTTGATACCCATGAATAGTAAAATAATGATATTAGAAACCTTCAACAATATAAATGATATTCAATCTTGTTTTCAAATTTATATTTATCTTCAATAAAAATTGAGAATAATCACATTAAAATACTACATAGTGATTGTTTGAACAATCTAGAAGCAAAAAATGATAATAACCATAAAATTGTTACGAAAATAGAAATATGATAGCTCAATTCAATAAGCAAAAAACTCAATTGTAATGAAGTGTAGTCTGTCCAAGCAAAGAAGACATTCTGGCAAGATGGGAAAATTACTACAGCTCGGTCAATATTGGTTCAAAAATTATTGATTTGGTCTCAATCGTAGGAAGCATTCTGATCTACAATTTGAGACCAAATCAATAATTTTTGAACCAATATTGACCGAGCTGGAGTCAATTTTCATCTTGACAGAGGGTCTTCTTTGCTTGTATAGACTATACATGACAAAGAGTGAGCAAGCATAAAATATTAAACCTTGTGTTTGAATTTATATTTGTCTTTAGTAATAAAATTGAGATTATTTTTTCTCATTGTTCGTTTCAACAATGAGGAAGCAAAATATGATCCAATATTGACCGAGTAATGAAAGTTATTACGGAAATACGAGGATAAAAGTTCAATTTTAAAATAATTCAATGGAAAAAAAAACTCAAGTGTAATACAGTATAGTCTGTCCAAGCAAAGAAGACATTCTGGCAAGACAGGAAAATGACTCCAGTTCGGTCAATATTCGTTCAATAACAATAAATTTGGTCTCAAATTGTAGGAAACATTTTGCTCTACAATTTCATACTAAATTTATAGCTATTGAAAGGATATTGACGGAGCTGGAGTCATTTCCCTATCTTGCCAGAATGTCTTCTTTGCTTGGACAGACTATACCAATAAATTTCAGTTAAATTTTATGACTGATAGAATACAAACAATAGATTAATTGAAAAAAATTGCAGTATCAACGCCCCCTTTTTAATGCCACGCCGCACCAACAATTTATTTCCAATTACATTTTATGACAGTAGTTCAAAATTGTTATTGCTATTTTGGACCCTATAGTTTAAATAGCCTATTTGGCCCCTAGTTTAATAGCCTTTTTGTCTACTGCTGTTAATTTGCTAATGCAGTGCAATGTGCAATAATGCTTGTTCAACAAGATAACAGTTAAATGGTCAATGACCGCTGAAAAAATTACGAAAATGTATTGTTATGAATTTGCAACATTTTATGCAGACTGTAATTTTTTTATAATTTCTATTTATAGCGTATCTACAGTAATCAGGTTTCATATTGAACCTTACGTTTGAATGCATACTAACTTAAGATTAAATTTTAAAATACAAAAATACAAAGTCTTAAAAATTAAAATAAAATTCATTGATTCCATTCATCCGACTGTTACCTCCTTTGGGAGATTGGCTGTCGTTAGTAAAGAGAGTCAGTCGTTTCCCGTTTCTGGAGGATTAGTAATTGTTGCATTACACTCTAACTGATCAACTGCATGTTATTCAGAAGTGTTCTGCATCTTCACCTGGTTGTGAAGACTAGCTTATGGTTGAGAGGATCAACGTGCTAACCACACGTTACCGCTATCCTGGTTGATGATTATTCGCCTGCTGTATTTTCTGTCCGGGCTGGGTGGGCATTCTGGCGGAATGTGGGATGGCTCCGGCTCGGTCGGTGTTGGTTCGGGGGCTGTGGGTTCTTTCGAGAATTTATGGCTTTTGCGCCGGTATTGGCCGGGCTGGAGTCGTTTTCCCGTCTTGCCGGGGTTCTTCTTTGCTTGAACGGACTGTATAGTTTGGTGAATATGAAACTGGCAACCAGCTGGTAGGCCTAGGCCCTTCATAGCGCCATTGACAAACAAATTCATCTGACTGTTGATTCATTTTTATAATTTTATTAATTCATTGATTATTAATTGATTCATTCATTATTATTGACGAGAATGAATACAATCAAAAACACAAGAATCTATGTCATTCATAAAACCATTAATAAACTAAAAATTCATTTTTTTACCAAAAGGAATCATTCAAGAGATTCTAGAAATAACCCTTAAAACCTTGAAATGTTATTTCAATTAAATGTTTAGAACAAATTCATGCAATATCCATTTGTTTGTATTTGAGGGTGAGGTATAATAAAATATTACTGTACAGTACTTTGAAAACAGGAGCAGATGTAAGGTATCAGTGACCTTTAACCCTTTTTTAGCAAGCAGCATTTCAATTGTTTTTAAGGTCTCTGTGACCTTTTTGATGTGGTTTTATAGTTCAAGGGCGGAGAAAACTCTGTCACACGCTCACTGTCTCTGTCTCTCACTCTCTCTCTCTCTAACTCTTCTCTCTCTTTTTTCTCTCTCAAACTTTCGTAGGTATTATCCTTGGAAGGATATTATTTATTTCCACATTCACAATAATATGAAGAAGTGAAAAATGTAGAATCTAGGTGAGTAAAATTTCAACTACCGATCCTCATACATAAGCATAGTCTGTCCAAGCAAAGAAGACCCTCTGGCAAGTTGGGAGACTGACTGCAACTCGGTCAATATTGGTTCAAAAGTCATGAATTTAGTCTCAAATTGTAGAACAGAATGTTTCCTACGATTGAGACCAAATCAATAATTTTTGAACCAATATTGACCGAGCTGCAGTCAGTCTCCCATCTTGTCAGAGGGTCTTCTTTGCTTGGACAGACTATACTTCAGTTCTGTTTCATAATATCTTCACTGCCAACTCAATACATTGGAATTACTTATTTTTCTCTTTACATATTTACTTCAAAATTATCCTGCCTTTTTCTCTCCTCCCTTTTATTCTGATATTATTCATTTTTCTATTATTTCATTTTCTAGAGAATATCCGTATATCTATATTGTATTATCCATATTCATGGTCACCTCTTCATCTGTTCTCTCTCTATTATTTCATTTTTCCAGATATCTATATCTATATTCATGATCACCTCTCCAAAACATTTTCGTTGATTCCGAAGTGAAATTCAAGCAAAGCAGCCATGATGGGAATATGGGAAAATGACTCCAGCTCGGTCAATATTGGATTATTCTGGGATCCGACATTTTAAAATTCCACACATTCATTTTATGTGCAAATATTTGCACACAAAGAGATTCTTCTTCAGGAAGCCTTGAACCACCACTTGACATTTTCTCCCTAACAATCGTGGTTTTTAAATATTTTGAACATTTTTTCTCACTTTGATTTCTATTTCAAGTCGCAACAAAAGAGTGTGATGGAATTTCAAAGAAGAAGATTTTCAAAATTCTTCTGCTTTTTCTCTATTTCTGAATAATACTTCTTCCTCTTATTCATTCCGTTCTTCCATTTTTTCTTGTTTTTTTCTTATTCTCTCTTTTTCTTACTTCATCTCCTTCTTACTTTTCCTCTCCTTTCTTACTTTTTACAATCTGCATCTTTTCTTCTTCTCCTATCTAACTAAATATTCTATTCTTTTCTTACTTATCATTATGAGCCTGATTCTCATTCTCTTTGAGTTTTTCTCCCCATAAACCATCAACAATCTTTTATGCCTTCATAGTTCTTTCAACTACCTTCGTCTCTCCCATCTTCTCCTTCTCCTTCTTCTTCACACTTACTTCACCTCCGTCCAACCATTCTGACAGTTTTCTTCTCTTTCAACAAACTGTTTTCCGTTTCTCATTTTCTTCTTCAAATTCCTTTTCTTTACGCCCAAGTTCAAAGTTCAAATGGTTTCCTTTTTCAGTTCTCTTCTTCTTCTTCCTCTTCTTCTCCTTTTTCTTCTTCTTCTCCTTTTCATCTTCTTCTCCTCCTCCTTCTCCTTCTTCTTCCTCTTCTTCATCTCCTTCTCCTCCTTTTCTCTTCTCCCCCTCCTCATCCTTTTCCTTCTGAATGAATGAATGAATTTATTTTCCAAAAGAAACATATTTTACATAAGATAATCTTTCTCTTTCTTTTTATTATCCTCCTCCTTCTTCTTCTCCTTCTTTCTTCTTCTTCTTCTTTCTTCTCCTCCTCCTTTCCTTCTTCATCTTCTTCTTTTCTTCTTCTTCTCTCCTCTCTTCTTCTTCTTCTTTCTCTTCTTCTTCTCTTCTTCTTCTTCCTTCTTCTTTCTTTCTCTTTTTCTTCTTTCTTCTTCTTCTTTCTTCTTCTTCTTCTTCTTCTTCTTCTTTTTTCTTCTTCTTCTTCTTCTTCTCCTCTTCTTCTTCTTCTTCTTCTCTTCTTCTTTCCTTCTTCTTCTTTCTTCTTCCTCCTCTTCTTCTTCTTCTTCTTCTTCTTCTTTTTCTTCTTCTCTTTCTTCTTCTTCTTCTCCTCTTCTTCTTCTTCTTCTTCTTCTTCTTCTTCTTCTTTCTTCTTCTTCTTCCTTCTTCTTCTTCTTCTTCTTCCTCTTCTTCTTCTTCTTCTTCTCCTTCTCTTTCTTCTCCTTCTTCTTCTTTCTTCTCTTCTTTTCTTCTTCTTCTTCTTCTTTCTCTTCTTCCTCCTTCCTCCTTTTCCTCCTTCTTCCTCTTCTTTTTCTTCTTCTTCTTCTTCCTCTTCTCCTTTTTCTTCTTCTTATTCTTTCTTCTTTTCTCCTTTCCTCTTCCTTCTTCTTCTCTCTTCTTTCTTCTTCTCCTCCTTCTTCTTTCTTTTCTTCTTCTTCTTCTTCTTCTCCTCTTCTTCTTCTCAAAAGTTACGCCATTTTCAAGGCTCCTAATTCCCAACACACAACACACGTGTGTGAATGAATATTTCTCATTCGAAATCATCACAACTATTCTCTGAGCAAACATTTTTGTTTTTCGACAACGCCAGCAAGCAAGCAAATCTTTTGGGGAGTGGTTCAGCAGGAAGGCATGTTGAGTAAGTTAGATTGCTGCTGTACTCTCTATCTGTTGTAACTTCCGACTCAACACAGCACGTATAAGATAGAGGAATACAGTGTAATCCAAGTGGGAAGTTACATCTAATAGAGTGAAGTGAATAAATTTGTCTAGAGTCTGACATCTTCGGCATTTCAAGAGATTAGAGGAAGCAAGCATAGTCTGTCCAAGCACAGAAGTCATTCTGGCAGGATGGGAAAATGACTCCAGCTCGGTCAATATTCCTTCAATAACTATAAATTTGGTCTCAAATTGTAGAAGATATTCTAATCTACAATTTGAGATCAAATGCGTAATTTTTGAACCAATATTGGCCGAGTTGGAGTCATTTTCCCATCTTGCCAGAGGGTCTTCTTTGCTTGGACAGACTATAGAAGAAGATTGAGTGGTGACGCTATTTTTGGGCAGGATAAAAATAGTTGGAGAGGAAAAATGCTCTTGAGATAGACGGGATGGATTACGGATACAGGAAGAACTATGGATTGAAAGGAGCAAGTAGATGAAAATAAGAAAATGGATGAAAGCGGAAGAGAAGGAAGTGAATGAGAAAGGAGAAAATTAAGGATAAGAAGATAAAGTGAGGAGAGAGTGGATGAGAATGGTAGAAGGTAGAAAGATGTTAAAATGACGATGATATGGAAAGAAAAAAATGAAGTGCAAGATGGAGATGAAGTGTACTGTGAAGAGATTATCAAATTTAAAGCTAAAAATCGTATTTGAAAAGTTTTACGATTTTGAATTTAGTTGTTGCTTGAATTCGAGACAGAAATCTTGAAGTTGAAGTTTACCTGTTTTCAAGTTGTACTTTATTTATTTTGTTAGGCTTGGAATGAATTGAAGGAAAATATTATTTAGCAATTCTATCCCGAAATGTGGGAATAAGAGATTAAGCTACTAGTATTAGTAAATATACTTACTACATTATCATAGAGGTTTTCAGCAAATTCATGAATACTTTTTGAGAATACGAATACATGTTATACCTCATATAATTCTGGTTGATAGAAGTGTGAAATCCTGTAGGGGAGAGATTGGACAAGACAATAAAGTAATGTAATTCAAATACAGTATTGAGTGAATCTAGATTTCATCAAATATCAATTTATTTGTGGTTCAATTCCACTCCAAATCTAACCCCTATCGTGAAAGAAAATAGTTCTGTTCGGTATCGAGCAATTCAAGACCTGCTAACCACGTGTGTTTTTCAGTCAAAGAATCCTATACACTTTTATGCCAAGAACTCACGTATCTTTAGTAACGTATTATGATTGTTATACCTGTATTATGCATTATTCTTTACAATGCCATCTGTACTCTCTATACTCACCTATGGAGTACATCTATATAGTATGTACTATCCTTTACTACACGACTATATCTATTTACATTGTCTATCCTAGTACATCCTCTGTCCAAGGCCTGTGTGTAGAATTGGAATTGTAAATTTCGAGTTGAATCTTGATAAGCAACACCCGGCTAGTTTCCTTGTAGCCAGTCTGTCCCAACAAATAAGACATTCTGGCAAGATGGGAAAATGACTCCAGCTCGGTCAATATTGCTTCAAAGATTATTGATTTTGTCTCAAATTGTAGGAAACATTCTGATCTACAATTTGAGATCAAATTTATGATTTTGGAACCAATATTAACCGAGAATGGAGTCACTTCCATCTTGCCAGTCTTGTAAGGCTTTGAACTTGTTAGAATGTCTTCTTTGCTTGGACAGACTAGAACAGTTGGTGCGTAACTTACACCGGTGTCCATCTTGGAATTGGCTTTCGCTAACAAGATTGTTGGTTTAGATTAACTATTAGTTTAATTTACCATTTTGCAGAGTGTTGCTACCAGAGAGAATAACCTACATCTTAAACCTTCATCATCATTAATCATCACTCATTCAGCCTTTGCTTAAAATACTTGGAAACCAAGTCGCTATTGTAAAGAAAGAATAATAGAATAAGAAATTTATTAATGATATTCTAAATAATATTCTTTACTCAATTAATTATTGGATACCTACTCACTGGTTGCAATCGGTCGAAACAAATTCACAACGATGCCTTGTCGTGTACACGACTCGACTTGATCAATTACAAGTAGATGCATTTTGTTGTAAAGGGAATAGTTGCAAAATTGACATGTGAAGCACTGTGAACCGATTTTTTCATTAAACTGAATGTATCTGCTTGATGAAGTCGATTTGACTCATCGTGTAAAGGATAAAGTTCTTAATTACAATATTCTCATTTTATACATTAACAGCATTCATTTACAGCATTTCTACATTAATTTACAGCACTAACAATAACCTTTTGAGTGAATTAAATGAGGAGACAAGATATTGTCAAACCACAGATTGTGGTTACTGTTAATTCTGTATAACTCGACAGAATTATAGCTTGGCAGTGTATCCCACGCAGGTGACAGGACATGCTAATTCTGTCGAGTTATAGAAATCAAGATAAAATACAAGTCTTAGTTGCTACACCTATAAAAATCTCTGGTAAACTAAAACTGGAGTGAAGAATTTATACTAACGTTAAAACACTGCTATTGGCAGTAGCTGGAACCAATCACAGTGAGCGTCTGCCATTGGCCAAGACAAGCTCCTCCCCCATCACGGTTCATGAACATTACAAAATGGCAGTCCAAACAGCAAACACAATACAGTAGAACGCCGACTATCCGAACTAATTAGGACTGGGATCAATTCGGATAATGAGACATGGAATTGTATTAAAGAAAAACAATTTGTTAAACTTGGAATAAATTGTATTACATTTGAAAAGTACAGTGTAGTGATGTTAAATTAATATGGAAAGCAAAACAAATACTGTACTAAACTACGTAAGTACAGTACAGTACAGTACAGTAAGTAAAATTCAATAAGTACAACACATCGCCTCGCCACGCTAAGATCACGTCGAAAACGCTGGTTTTTAATCTATTACTTAGCTTAAGACCGATTCGGATAATTGGCAATTCGGATAATCGGCGTTCTACTGTAATGAAAGATGGTAACAAAATTTTATTTAATATTAACAATAGATAATATTGAGAATAGATGTAAAAAAGTTGAGATTGAATAATAACAATAACATACATGAGACGAAATAATAAGTTAAGAAGAACAAATTAATGAGAACTAGAAAAGGGACTTTTACATAGGAAGAGAGGATACAGTACACAGGAAGATTCGAAGTACTGTATGACAGAAACTTGTCTATTCTGTTCGATCAAAGAACACATTCTGACACGATGGAAAAATCATTCCAGCTCGGTCAATATTGGTTCAAATATTATAAATTTGGTCTCAAATTGTAGAGCAGAATGTTTCGTACAACTTGAGACCAGATTTATGATTTTTTAACAGAGATATTGACAGAGCTGGAGTTATTTTCCCATCTTGCCAGCATGTCTTCTATGGAAAAATGACTCCAGCTCGGTCAATATTTGTTCAAGAATTTCAAATTCATTCTCAAATTGTAGAGCAAAATAATTCGTACAACTTGAGACCAAATTTGTAATCTCAGAACCAATATTGACAGAGCTGAAGTCATTTTCCCATCTTGCCAGCATGTCTTCTATGGAAAAATGACTCCAGCTCGGTCAATATTTGTTCAAGAATTTCAAATTCATTCTCAAATTGTAGAGCAAGATAATTCGTACAACTTGAGACCAAATTTATGATTTTTCAACCAATATTGACCGAGCTGAAGTCATTTTCCCATCTTGCCAGAATGTCTCATCTTCGCTCGACCAGACTGCATCAATTATTTGAGCGTGTGCTTGTTATCATTGAGTATAGATTGAGTATAAATATACAATATAATATATATATATATATATATATATATATATAGTATATATATATATATATATATATCTATACATTGACTTATATCTATATATTGACGTACATCTATATATTGACTCATCCCTATACTCAATGTTGGTTTGATTTCGTGGGGCCCCTCTCTCCATTGATGGATAGCAGACCGACCATTCTTGAAAAGTGACGTCATTTAACTGCTTAATAAAGAGAGGCGAAAGCATCCCATCCTATCACAGAGCAGGCGACCCGACGCTTCAAGTGGAATATCTCTGAAGCACGCGTCCGTAAATAGGGTTAGAATGTCTCATATTATTATCAGCTCAGAGCAGCTCAAGTACAGTTCTTGAGAAATAAGTTGGTAACAACAGTAGCAAAATGGATTTGGGACGAAATTGGTATGATTGTGATTTGATTTTTATAATAGTCAATAGTCAATAGTCAATAGTTCTTTATTACACATTCTTCAAGAATAGTAACATTTGTCAAGATATTTAAAATTATACAAAAAGCGCTTGTGAAAATTCCTCAATTTTATACAGTGGTTTATTCTTCAACATATCACAAAGTCTTTTCTTCAGTAAACCACCTTCCAGCATAATAAATAATAATTTTATTTTGTAGTATTTTTCCATTCCTATCATTTTTCTATTCACAATATTATCACTTCATTTAATAATGTGTATGGTAAGGGTGATTCGTATATCGGTTGTCTCTATTGTGATTTGGAAAAATATGAGTACTGTATTAAGAAAAAGTGATCACAGATGAAAGTACTTTCAATAGTGAAATTTTCTCCAAAATAGAGTTCATCATTAAAACTACAATTACCTTCAGTACGTAAACGAAACTTTTAAATCACATCAAAATCGGTGAGATTGTCTGGATAACGAATTAACACCCACCTGCAAGAAAAAGAAACCATAAATTAGTTCTGGGAAGACAATTCAAAACTGGTACAAAAACATCAATAATTCTCAAAAGTCACAGAATTATAGCAGATAAATTCTTCAGGGAAATAGTAAAATTGGAAAATTTGGTATACTCATAATCTTATTTCATCTAATACCTCTACGGAAATAAGGAATAACAATGTGCTTGTTTGAGTATTCAACTAGTAAATTCTGTCCAAGTAAAGAAAACCCTCTGGCAAGATGGGAGAATGACTCAAGCTCGGTCGATATTGGTTCAAAAATTATCAATTTGATCACAAAATGTATGAAACAACTTGATCGACCACATTTATAATTCTTGAACAAATATTGACCAAGCTGGAGTCATTTCCCATCTTGCCAGAGGCTCTTCTTTGCTTGGACAGACTATACTAAAACTAGTGTAATATGTTTATTATTTGAGCAAATTTGAGGATACGTTGAGCAATAGGTTGAGAATAGGTTGTACAAAAATAGGGAAATTTGAACCAAAATGGTAGGGTCTCAAATCCAGTCTTCATGCTGCTTTATTGTAGAAGAGTCATCTTTGTAAATTCTCCGGCTTGTTGTATGTATATGTATGTATAGTAAATGTATATTTATATATGTATATGTATGAAAACTATGTTTGTAGTATATATGTATATCTTGGGTAAAGACAACACTACTTTTTTAAACTTTGTCTATCTCTACTTCATTTCCATCCACCCATCCTTTCACTATCCACCTTTATACTATTTATCCTACCTCTTCTTTCCATCTACCTTTATTCTCTCTCCCTCCCTCTCCTGATTTATCGATAGGTGCGTGCTTTCAATGCGTTGTCAGTATAAATTTCTTGTTCAGTTTATAAATTTCCTGTCTTAGTTCAGCTGTTCAGTTGAATGAAGTTAGTGGCGGCGTCGGAAAGCTTTCTCCCATTATTCACAAGACAAACAACACGTAACTCTCATTCATCCTTTCATTCATTCAACATTCACTGAATATGTTAATGAATTGTTAGCAGAGGTGTGTGTGAGTTGTGGCTTTCATTCTTGAATAATAATTTGATTGCGTAAAAAGATGGAAATCAACTGTAAAGCAGACAATGTTCAACTAATTTTTTTGGAAGTTATTGACTTTAGTTTTTTCAGACATAGTACAGGTACATTACATTTAGGTATAGTACATTTCATAGTACTTAGTAAATTTCATAGTTCTAAGTATATTCAGGAATACAGTAGTACAGTCTGGGCTTATAGGTTAACCCTCCGATTTCGGTATTATACGTAAAATAATAATAGTTCTAGTAATAGTAATAGTTAAATATTGTCAGTACATGACTTAAATGTTTCAATACATAAAATAGTAATGAAAAAACTTGAGATTGGACAAGAATTCAATATTCTAAATATAAATAATTTATAATTATAATTCAAATATAATATTTTATCTATTCATTGATATCATTACACAAATAATATTAATAATATTATTATAACCAGGCAAGATAAACTAGGCAGAACCTGTACAATTTCTTTCCTGAATTTTGATAAATAATATGTCCGAAACAAATTGGAGGATAATAATGCTTTACACGGTACAATTATTGCATTTGAGTTTCATCATTACTGGCGGTTCGTGCCCACGAAATAGGTGAAGTGCTGTACAGTAAAAGATATGAGCACTTCACCTGTTTCGTGGGCACGAGCCGCCAGTGGTTTTCTGTAGCTGATACCAAAAGCTAAACGGTCTTGTCTGTCTCTTATACTAGATGTAAGCTACTAACAGCTGATGTAAAACACCTATTGTTTCTTTTGATTTTGAAAACATAATCTAGGAATAGTTCAATGACTAATCTGATTGACAACATCAGCTGTTGGAGTGCACAAGGAGCAGATGAAGTCGCCTTACTTTTGGTGTCAGTTAGTTTCTGTCATACTGGTACGCCATTGGTCGATGTGACGTGTACGCAATGGCTGAACGCTGACCAATCAGAGGGCTTCTAGAGGAGACTCCAACAAAATGGTGGCTTCAAGTAATCTGTTGTAACTATATCTGAGATAAGAAGTACAAGTATCTGCTGATACTATGTGTTACAGTATTATCTGCTGATCAGAATAGTGTTACAGTATTTTCGAGGGGTTTAATCACGGATACTAGAATACTGTATTATAGTATCCGTTGATTTTATGATTTAGTATTCCATTAACAAATGATTCAATATGATGGGAAATAATTATTTTGATTTTTTTCATTATTTTTTATCTAATTCATTATTCAAATACAATTTCTTCGCAAAACAGGAATCATGATATATTTCTTCAACATTATTTTATTCATTGACAATCTTTAATCGTGATGAAAATTAGAATTCAGTAGTAGTAGACGTCATAATAATATATAATATATTATTATTATCATAATATTATACAAAGTTTTTAGAGGATCACTAATTTCGTTTTCTTCTATTTCTGATTAGATACTCAAGTATTTCTCAATAAGTTAACATAATATAGGTAAACATAATATGGTTTCATTATTCAAGAAAAAATATTTTAACAGTTTGAACATGATCACTGATAATTCGGGAGTAGGGCATCACCCTCAGAATGAACTGATATTCCTTATTTTTTCTCAGGGCCACTGTATTTATCAAAACTTTCAATTAGAACGTATTGTTTTGTTTATTTGCATTTGAAAATGACTCTAGAACGCCGAAGCATGTTATGAAAAATAAAAATATTTTAAACTGGGTACTTTGATTTGAAAGTTTTGAAAACTGATAACTTATTGCATGCTGTATTGAAAACAAAACAATTTGTCAGAAATCAGAAAGGCCTCGAACTAGTTTTGACCAGAGTTTGTAACGGTGATGTAAGTGCTGAATGCAAATTTCCAAACTTAATCGACGAACTGAAATTTGGTTATTATGATAACCAATGATTAGCGCGCTGGCCAGTTCTCAAATTACAGTCATTTTTGCACCGGATCACGTTGCTCACTCGCTCTCTCTCACTCTCTCTCTCTTTCTCTCTCTCTCTCTCTCACTCTCTCTTTCTTTCACACACACGATCACGATCCATCTCTTTCACTCTCTCTCTCTTAACAGTTATCTCTCTTATTTTCCAGTTCACCGTTTTCGTAATCAGTCATTGTTTTTTATTATTATCCACCTTTCCATCATTCTCCACTTTGGATCTCATTTTCATTTCTAAACAAAAACTCTTTTCTAGTAAAAACCGCGAACATTGATATTATATGATCTAGTGTTGGTGAAATGAATAAATGAATAGATGAAGTAAACAAATTGATAAAAACTCACAACAATCTATAAATACTCAATATATACTAAATATATCAATACAAATACGCTGTTGAATAAAAAAACGGCTAATCAAGGCTTAATATATCGCCGTAGAATATAATCGCAGTAGAATGTACTTTTTTACAATTACTTCAATGTCCCAATTACATCAATTCTTGATGAATAATCCACTCATTGGTTTTTCAACTTTGACACCTGTTTTGAAAATGAATTATTGTCACCATTGATACCGGTATTCAATAATAATCAACTGAAATGATTGGCTTCGAAATTTAAAGTGTAATTTGATATTTTAAAATAGTTTTATATGTCTTTTGGTGTTATTCTGATTTTTAAATCAACCTCCAAATTGTGAATTGTGCTGATAGTGTTGATGATCTTGTAAATATAACCTTTTTTCGAATAATTATGTATCGAAATTGGGGAAATACGTTTTGGGCTTTGTTGTCTGTGTTTTAACCCTTTATTGTAATTCATCTACAGAATAAATAAATAAATAATATTGTTTCTCGATTGAACAAAATCATAAAATTTTACGAGAGGTTGAGAAAGAAGTACGTCACTGTACTTTTATTGTGATACTAATCAGTAGTTCTTTCTTAAATATGGTTTGCCGATGGATAAGGTTCAATTCGCCACCAGAATGAATCACAGAGGAACGTCCCTCAACACCATTTTGCGCAGACTGATTCAACTTTGAATGTGATAACCTTGGTACTCTGATTCACAAACTACATGTGACATTGATAAGTAAAATTGAAATGTGAAACTAGATTGATAAGCAATTGAATAATATAAATCAATTCGAATACCTCAACTCCAAACCATATAGTCAAAGTCTTGACAATTTCGCAGAAGCATATTATGAACTCGCTCATGTTTGAGCATGCGCGTGTAAAGCTGCGTCATTGTCGCCTGTGTATATAGACATACATGAATGTGCATGTGTGTATATAAAATGTTGGTGTGATGGATAACGTTTTTATGAATGCGCCTGTTGCTCTTTTTTGAAACGTCAAGCACTTAGTCTGTTCAAGCAAAGAAGACATTCTGGCAAGATGGGAGAATGACTCTAGCTCGGTTAATATTGATTCAAAAATTATAAATTTAGTCTCAAATAGTAAAGCAGAACGTTTTCTACAATTTGAGACCAAATATATAATTTTTTTAACAATATTGACCGAGCTGGAGTCAATTTTCCATCTTGCCAGAATGTCTTCTTTTTTGATACGCCAAGCACTCATGCCGAGTGGGAATCGAACCAATGATCGCACACAGTGGGTAGTCTGTCGAAGCAAAGAAGACATTCTGGCAAGATGGAAAATTGACTACAGCTCGGTCAATATTGGTTAAAAATTGTAAATTTGATCTCAAATTGTAGACAACATTCCGCTCTACAATTTGAGACTAAATGTATAATTTTTGAACCAATATTGGCCGAGCTGGAGTAATTTTCCCATCTTGCCAGAGGGTCTTCTTTACGCCACCGGACTATAACAGTGGGTAGCCTTGTTGCCGCTTTTGGGTCAACGGCCTTTTTGCTCTCTCTCACTCTTTCTAACTCTTTTCTCTCACTCTTAACTCTCTCTTAAAACTCTTTACTCTCTCTTTTCAAGTTGTACTCTTTCCTCTTTGTCGCATATACACGACATGTTTTGTCTTGAATCTAATTTTCACTCTTCTCTTTCACTTTTTTACTCTTCTACTCTATACTCTCTTTTTTTCTCTTTCTCTCACTCTCTCTCACTATCTCACTCTCTCTCTCTCAACTATCTCACTCATCTCTCTCTTTCCCGCTCAATCACTCTCTCTTTCTCTCTGCAAGTTAACTAACAACCAGTCGTCAGCTGGTAAGCAGGGCTTTGGTACTTCATTAGTACTGGAAATGTTTTTCATTAATTGCACTTTAGGCTTCTTCTTATTCTTCTTTTGAACTAAACATTCCACTTCTTATCTCTTCTTCCTTTTGTTGTTTGTTTTCTTTATCTCACTGGTCTACGCCCCTTCTTGTTGGAATTATTTTTCAAATTTTATGGTTTATGAATATCAATTTTCAATTGAAATCAAATTTTGTTTCAACTAGAAGTGAATAAGTATACACAAATTATTGTAAACAAGAAATGGGTTCCTTGCACCTCGCAACCTTCTCAAGACCGGTATTACACGGGAATATTTCTATTATCAAATAAAATATGAATTTTTTTTGAAATTCATTACATTTATTACAAGTTCATATTTTTTCTAGCGAGTATCTTTAATGATTCTCCATAGTATCATCAACCAATTGACAAAAACTAAATTTCTCCACATTTTTCCAGTTTCCCAATAATGTCTATACTATAATCTAGTCGAGCAAAGAAGACATTCTAGCAACATGGAAAAATAACTCCAGCTCGGTCAATATTTGTTCAATAGTTCATAAATTTCATCTCAAAGTGTAGATTAGAATATTTTCTAAAATTTGAAACCAACTTTATAAATTTTAAACCGATATTGACCGAGCTGGAGTCTTTTTTCCATATTGCCAGAGTGTCTTCTTTGCTTGGTCAGACACAGACTATACCACGCCTAGTCACGTAAACTGCGGAACTACGAAAATTATGACGAAGCGTGACAGCGTGACCAACATAACTCAAATTTGAGGGAAGTTTACCCCCTGCACTCCCACCCCTGCCTTTCGTGCCAAAAAGGGCCTACACGTGAATTTTGTACGAGCAGCTGTTTTCTCATTCGCTGGTGGTCGTTGACCTCTGTGCAATATCTGAATATAGGTGGAGATGGCAAAAGCATTGATGTTTTCGATAAAACGATGATTCAAAACATCGAAGTTTTGGAAAATCAGTGTTTGTATTCAAGATTTATGCTTACGAAAGGAAATGAATGCTTAATTTAAATTTGTAAAACAATACGTCTTTCCAGTTATAGTCTGTACAAGCAAAGAAGACCCTCTGGCGAGATGAGAAATGATTCCAGCTTAGTCAATATTCGTTCAATAAATATTGATTCTGTTTCAAACTGTGGATCAGAATGTTTCCTACGATTGAAACCGAATCAATAATTTTTGAACCAATATTGACCGAGTGGGAGACGATTTTCTCATCTTGCCAGAGGGTCTTCTTTGCTTGAACAAAGTATACCATCGTTTGAAGATAGGCTACCATGTTTTGGTTCCATTTCTTTCTCAGGGCTACTAATAATAATAATAATATTCGTGTAACCTGGCTGGCTCAGGTCTGGTGTCAGAGTTTTCAGGTCGCTCCTGATCAATCTCAGGGCTACTGATAATAATTATCGTATTCGAAATGAAAGTTAAAAGTGTACACCGAAACATGATGTGTTATTGGGACAATAATTTTACTTCACTTTCAATTTTACAAATACTTTTTGGGTGATTTGATTTTCTTATTTCAAATAACAAGTTTAAGCTCATTCAAACGCAAGGAGCGAGATGGGATTTTTTTTATTCTGGGGTTTAAATGGAATGTTTGGTAAGTGATTAATGTAATACAGTAGAACGCCCATTATCCGAACTAATTGGGACCGGGATCAATTCGGATAATGAGACATGAAATTGTATTAAAGAAAAACAATTTGTTAAACTTGGAATAAACGTTATTTTATTTGAAAAGTACAGTGTAGTGATGTTAAATTAATATGGAAAACAAACAAAAAACAGAACAAATACTGAACCAAACTAAAGTACAGTAAGTACAATTCGAAAAAAGTCAGAAGAGCTACAACCACGTCGTAAATGCTGGTTTTTAATTTATTACTTCGCTTTAGACCGATTCAGATAATTGGCAATTCGGTTAATCGGCGTTCGGATAATCGGCGTTCCACTGTAGTAGTTTGACTCTAAATGACAGAAGGCCAGAGGTAAATATCGTAAAACAACTTTGAAAATCATCTAAAATTGAAACCAAAATCAGGAAAAAAATTAATGATGAAATTGAAATAATTTGGAGAATATAAGTATCAACAAGTTTGAGAGATTTTTTGAAAATTGAATCAACAAGTTTGAGAGATTTTTTGAAAATTGAATCAACAAGTTTGAGAGATTTTTTGAAAATTGAATCAACAAGTTTGAGAGATTTTTTGAAAATTGAATCAACAAGTTTGAGAGATTTTTTGAAAATTGAATCAACAAGTTTGAGAGATTTTTTGAAAATTGAATCAACAAGTTTGAGAGATTTTTTGAAAATTGAATCAACAAGTTTGAGAGATTTTTTGAAAATTGAATCAACAAGTTTGAGAGATTTTTTGAAAATTGAATCAACAAGTTTGAGAGATTTTTTGAAAATTGAATCAACAAGTTTGAGAGATTTTTTGAAAATTGAATCAACAAGTTTGAGAGATTTTTTGAAAATTGAATCAACAAGTTTGAGAGATTTTTTGAAAATTGAATCAACAAGTTTGAGAGATTTTTTGAAAATTGAATCAACAAGTTTGAGAGATTTTTTGAAAATTGAATCAACAAGTTTGAGAGATTTTTGAAAATTGAATCAACAAGTTTGAGAGATTTTTGAAAATTGAATCAACAAGTTTGAGAGATTTTTGAAAATTGAATCAACAAGTTTGAGAGATTTTTGAAAATTGAATCAACAAGTTTGAGAGATTTTTTGAAAATTGAATCAACAAGTTTGAGAGATTTTTTGAAAATTGAATCAACAAGTTTGAGAGATTTTTTGAAAATTGAATCAACAAGTTTGAGAGATTTTTTGAAAATTGAATCAACAAGTTTGAGAGATTTTTTGAAAATTGAATCAACAAGTTTGAGAGTTTTTTTTTCAAATTGAATAAGAAATAAGTAAGAAGTGGACTGAAAGTATGAATGTAGATAAAAGAGGAGAGGAAGTAAGTGATTATGAAGGATCAGAAGAATAAGGATAAAAGAAGTATTAACAGGCTTTAACGAATTCGTGGAAGCAGGTACACCAAGAGTAGAAACAGGCGGAAAAGGAATAGAAGGATGAATAGATAAAGATGATGAAAGTAAGAATAGAGAGTAGATCCTACGTCAAAAGGTACAAGGGAAGAGAGAGTGACAAGGTACGAGAGAAAAGGAATGAGGAAAGAGAGAGAGCGAATGAGGGAGATAGAGAAAGAATGAGTGAGTTCTCATCTCAACGAAGGTGGTCAAAGGTGACAGCGAACTTGAAGTGCAACCAAACGAAAAAGAAGAAGAAAAAAGGAAGCAGAGAACAAGAAAGAATTCAGATTCTGCGGCTGCACCAGTATAGTATAATCCCAAGGTCATCCACTTATTCTTGCTTTCATTCCTCTCTTTTTTACTTTCTTCTTCGTATTCTTCTTCTTCTTCTTCTTCTTCTTCTTCATCATCATCATCACTCACTTTTTATCTGTGTCGGAGATCTTCCCGCCCAAAATCTTCTTCACTGCTCACGAGTAGCACTTCAAGTTACTGTATTTCTTTTTCATCTTTTCTTGCATTTTCCACTCTAAATATTCTTCATTCTTCTTCTTATTATTTACTTTCTTAGTCATTTTCATTGCTTATTGCTTTTGATTTCTGCTATGATTTTTTTTCGCTTATTCTTATTTTTTTCTCCTCCTCCACCTTCTTCTTCTTCTTCTTCTTCTTCTTTTTCATCTTCTTCTCCTTTTTTCTCCTTCTCCTTCTTTTTCTACTCCTACTTCTTCTTCTTCTTCTACTCTTTCAATATTTTACATTTAATATTTTCTACTTTTTCTTTTTTATATTCTTTCTCTCCTTTTTCATTTTTATTTTTTCTCACCTTTTTAATTTCTTCTTCTTCTTCTTCTTCTTCTCCTCATCCTTCTTATCTTCTTATCCTTTTTATCTTCTTATCCTTCTCATCTTCTTGTTCTTGTTCTTGTTCTTCTTCTTCTTCTTCTTCTTCTCCTTTCTCTTCTCCTTCTTCTCATCCTTCTTATTCTTCAGATTCTTCTTCTCCTTCTTCCTCTTACATTTTTCTTCTATTCGGTTTTTTTGCATGTTCTTCATGTTCTATCAATGATTCGACATTTTCTTTCTCTCTTTATTCTTTCTATTTTACGTGAATGTACCCTATTAACATCTTTTTTAATACAACTATAAATTTTCTACTGATTCCATAATCATCATCTAGGCATAGCTAAATGACAGCATGAGCTGCTGGAGCGCACAGGGAGCACAGATGGAACCACATAACTTTTTGGCTTCAGCAAATAGGTATAGCCTGTCCAAGCAAAGAAGACCCTCTGGCAAGATGAGAAAAATACTCCAGCTCGGTCAATATCGGTTCAAAAATTATTGATTTGGTCTTAATCGTAGGAAACAATCCGATTTGAGAAACATTATATAATTTGAGACCAAATCAATAATTTTTGAACCGATATTGACCGAGCTGGAGTCATTTCCTCATCTTGCCAGAGGGTCTTCCTTGCTTGGACAATCTCATCGATATAATTCACTGTCCTCCCTAATTTCTCTTCCAACTTCTCCTAATAATCTTCTAATTTCTCCCCAATTTCTTCTCTTCTATCATTCTCTCTCTTTTGCAACATTCCATCCTCCCATAATACCTTCAGCATTCTACAACATTCTTCTCCTTTGTCTTTCCATTCTCAACTCTTCTATTCCTTCTTACTTCGTCCATATATCCTGTCGGTAAAATAATATAGCGCCTCAATGAATGGACGGACACCGGTCAGGTAGGCTCATCCTGCCTCCTCCTCCACCGCTTCTTCTCCTTTTTCTTCATCTTATTCTTATTCTTCTTTCTCTTTACCCTTCTTCTTCTTCTTCTTCTTCTTGTCATTCTCCAGTAGTTCTCCAAGTGGAACCTCTTCAGTGGCGAGCGGCAGCTGCCTTCAATCAGATACTTTAGACATGCTGGCGTCAAACTTTTTCTCTTTTGTCTCTTTCTTCTTCTTCTTCTTCTTCTTTCTTCTTCTTCTTCTTCTTTTTATTCTTATTTCTTAATTTTTCTTCTTCTTGTTCTTCTTTTATTTTTATTCTTCTGTTTCTTTTTTCTTGTTCTTTCTTCTTCTTCTTCTTCTTCTTTCTTTTATCTTTTTTCTTGTTCTTCTTCTTCTTCTTCTTTCTTCTATTTTTGTCTTTCGTCTCTTTCTTTTCTTATTATTTTTATTCTTCTCATCTTCTTCGTCTACTCCATTTTCTTCTTCTCTCTCCTCTTCTTCTTCTTCTTCTTCTTCTTTCTTCTTTTCTTCTTCTTCTTTTCTTCTTCTCCATCTTCTTCGTGTACTCCATTTTCTTCTTCTTCTTCTTCTCTTCTTGTTCTCCATTCTTCTTCTCCTCCTTCTTCTTCTTCTTTTCTCTTCTTCTTCTTTTTATTTTTCTTGTTCTCTCTCATTCTTCTTCTTCTTTCGTCGTCGTCTTCTTTTATTTTTATTCTTATTCTTTTCTTCTTCTTCTTCTTCTCCATCTTCTTCTTCCATTCTCTTCTTTTCTTCTTCTTCTTCTCCTTCTTCTTCTTCTTCTTCTTCTTCTCAATCTTCTTCGTCTTTTTTTCTTCTCTTTCTTTCTTCTTCTTCATCCTTCTTCCTTCTTCTCTTCTTTCTTCTTCTTCTTCTTCTTCTTCTTTCTTCTTCTTCTTCTTCTTCTGATCAGCTCTACTTTTTTCTATCTCTTATTCTTTCTTTTAATTCTTTTTTCATCTATTTCACTCCTCAAAGAAGGCAGGTCATCAATCATCCATCCTTGAAGCGTATAGACTGCCGAAGTAGCGGAAGACATTCTGGCAAGATGGGAATATGACTTCTGCTCGGTCAATATACGTTCAAAAATTGTACATTTAATCTCGGTTTGTAGCAAACATTCTGATCTACAATTTGAGACCAAATATACAATTATTGAACCAATATCGACCGAACTGGAGTCATTTTCTCATCTTGTCGGAGTGTCTTCTTTGCTTGGACAGACTATACCTATTTGCCGTATAGCCTAGTTAGTTTTGTGCTATGAGCTTGTTAGGCCAGGTATATAATAGCTTTGTTAGTGGAATGCATTATTGGACTGCATTATATATAGTGGCTACTACTGACAATAATTTTTCATTTCGATAAGTCATGGTCCAGACCTATATGGATCGACTAATATAGATTGATGAGATCTATATTGCATTTTCTTTGATAGGAAGCTGTTCTGGAAAAATGAATATTTTTAAGTAGCCTATTATAGGTGACGCCAAAAAGTTGCTCCTTTTGACTGAGGCCGCATTGCCGGTGGGTAGAGCATGGAGGGTGGAGGGTAGTTGGTAAATCTATAGAACATACACACCAACCACAGTAATACATCGAATGAATGGTATGACGTCATACTGTTTTTTGAGGTTATGTTGTCCATATTTAAGAATTTCAAGATGGCGGCTGAACACATACCATTGGTAAGACGTCAATGGTAAGACGTCATTCTGTTTTTTGAGGTTATGTCGTCCATATTTAAGAATTTCAAGATGGTGGCTGAACACATACCATTCATACGATGTATTACTATGGATGGTGTGTATGTTCTATAGATTTACCAACTACCCTCCACCCTCCACGCTCTAGCCACCGGCAGTGCGGCCTCAGCCTTAGAGCTCCAAACAGAGAGAATAGAAAAGAACCATTCCATTCTCACTGGCTTCAACAGCCAAGGTTGTCAATAATTCCTAGTTTATACGATACCAATTGGCGAGGCAATTGTCATAAGACAACTGATGCCGGGCTCCAACAGCTGATATTGTCTATTAGAGTTTTCATCAAGCCATGCCTATATACAGTCTGCACAAGCAAAGAAGACCCTCTGGCAAGATGGGAAAATGACTGCAGCTTGGTCAATATTTGTTCAAGAATTATAAATGTTGTCTTAATAGTATAGATCAAATTGTTTCCTACAATCTGAGATCAAATTTATAATTTTTGAACCAATATTGACCGATTTTGAGTCATTCTCCCATCTTGCCAGAGGGTCTTCTTTGCTTGTGCAGACTATAGCTGATGATTTTTAAATCAAAAGATTCAATAGATACTTTAAATCAGCTGTAAATTTCAGGAGACAATTGTCTAGCCAATTGACATCGTATAAACTAGGCATAAGACTTGTCATTCAACTATCCTAGATGATAGTTTGTTAACTATTTTTTGGCTTTAAAATTTCAAGTGAGAATTGATAATTTCAAATCATTTTAGATATTTTCGATGCTGTTTTGAATCATTTACCAACTTTTCAAATTTTAAATTAATAAATCATGCTTTTTATTCTTGTTAGTTGAAATTTGTGAGCATAGTGAAAGTGGACATTGTGGATAGACATATAACCTACATCTTAAACCTTCATCATCATCATTCATCATCACTTATTCATCCTTTGCTTAAAATACTTGGAAACCAAGTCGCAATTGTAAAGAAAGAATAAAGAATATTTTTGAAATCAAAAGAGACAATAGATATAAAGAGTAATTGGAACGTTTAAATACGTTGTTGAGTTAAAGTACAAGTGAGTACTGTTCTATTTAACAGTTGAAGTTTAATTCAAAGCCTCACCAGTTTAAAGGAACAATGAATTTGTTCTTGTCAATTGTCTTGTCAGCAGTTAATTAGTAAAATGTGAAATCTCTCTGAACTAGTACACAAAGTCATTTAGCATTGACAATTCAATGGTAAATATAAAACCTTTCTTTACTTAATTCTAAAAAAACTCAATCTGCATAATTGAGTACGTTCTCTTTGGCACAGAATGGCTGTTGGCAGTAGAAGTGTTTTGTTCACACCTCGCTACGCAGAATAATGTCTAATTTACAATACGCCATTTTAAAATAGATATATACTCCAGGTACTAAACCATATGCCTGATTTACTATATACTTGATTAAAAAAATATATATCCCGAGAGCTAATAGATATAATCCAAGTACAAGCAAGGTATAGTCTGTGCAAGTAAACAAGACATTCTAGCAAGCTGGGAAAATTACTCCAGCTCCGACAATATTGGTTCAAAACTTTCAAATTTGGCCTCAAATTGTAGATCAGAATGTTTTCTACAATTTGAGACCAAATTGATAATTTTTGAACCACTACTGACCGAGCTAAAGTAATTTTCCCAGCTTTCAAGAATGTCTTCATCGTTTGGACAGACTATATCTATAAAGATATAAATAGATAGTGTTGGAAAAAGCAGTAGGGTAACAAGAATCCAGGGAGTTGCTGATCAAGAGGTCTTTACCTGCACTGGCGGCTCGTGCCCACGTAACAGGTGAAGTGCTGTACAGTAAAAGATACGGGCACTTCACCTGTTTCGTGGGTACGAGACGCCAGTGTTTATCTGGTGTATTCAAAATGGTGTACGCTACGTTTCGCGACCAGCAGCTGTAACAGAAATTTGCATACAATGCATTTTGTTACCATTGTTTCCTATACCAGGCGCCCTGTTTTTACAAGAATCGCGTATCTTGCTTAGCTCAACGATTTCATTGTTGAACGCGCTCAAAGATTGACAATCGTCGAAGTTTAGCATTATTTCTCATTGTTGTGAGTAGTCTGTCCAAGCAAAGAAGACATCCTGGCAAGCTGGGAAAATAACTCCTGCTCGGTCAATATTGGTTCAAAAATGATGAATTTTATCTCAAATTGTAGATCAGAAAATTTTCTACAATTTGAGACCAAATTTATAATTAATAAATTGATATTGACCGAGCTGGAGTAATCTTCACATCTTATCAGAATGTCTTCTTTGCTTGGACAGACTATAGGCTTTCCTGGATAATTTATTATTGCGCATATTTGGTGGAAGTGGATCGCTGTCTGTGGAATGCAATGCGATGCAATTGAATTTGAAATAGGATGCTGATAAGATATAAGTTGCAAATAGATGCAACAAAACGCAGTTACATCAAATCTGATGATGCTTCGCTTCTGAACTGTATTATTGGAATATTGAAAGTGCTAATTCATACCATGACTTGCCACAATCTTGTGTACATAATTACACAAGTCAATAGATAAATGGATGAATAAAATATTAATTTATTAAAATCTTGTGAATAGTCTGTCCAAGCAAAGAAGACCCTCTGGCAAGATGGGAAAGTAACTCAAGCTCGGTCTATCAATTTGATCTCAAATCGTAGGAAACAATTTATCTACAATAAAGACCTCGTTTATAATTTTTGAACAATATTGATCAAACTGGAGTCATTTTCCCATCTTGTCAGAGTGTCTTCTTTGCTTGGACAGACTATATCTGTATAAATAAATCTATTACATAATATGTAAATAAATTAATAAAATACAGGCGATTCACTTTGTTGAGGACCTGAACTAGCAATGGTTAACCTCATTACAGGTTATACTCACATAAAACTAAAAAATATATTGGTATACAAAAATATGAAAAATTAAATAAATCAAATCTGAGAGATCTGATATTGGTAAATAGTAGCATATAGAGACTTGTATAATCAGTTTGATTATAATCTGATATAATCAGAGACTGATTATTACTGGCGGCTCGTGTCCACTGAACAGGTGAAGTGCTTTACAGTAAAAGATACGGGCACTTCACCTGTTTCATGGGCACGAGCCGCCAGTGCTGATTATACAGTCTCTATTGTGAATAGGATGTAGAATCTATAAATGAAATCTCAAACATTATTATTGAACAAGGTGCAAAGTTGCAATAGGTTGTATTGGTAATATTTAGTAACCGTTTTGTAAAGTTTTTGAGAACCGCTAATCGAGGAGGGACTTGTCTAGGCCAATGGCAGACGGCAGACGTTCGCTGTGATTGGTTCAAGTAACTACCAATAGCGAGGCTTGATGTTTGGTATAAATACGTACTGTACTGCAGCTCTCTACTTCCATATAAGTTTACAGAGATTGGTAATGGTGTAGTATTCGGAACCAGTATCTCCTTTATTAATAAATTTTTCGTTTGAGAATATCTTGTCTTTTCAATTGATAACTAATAACAGCAAAAAAAGATAACCTAGTTTCAAACTTATTATTTATCAAAATTTGGTATAATGACGTTTTGGACGTTAGTCTGTGTTTTAAGCCAACAAGTTTATTATTTAATGTTTGGCGGCTATTATACGATAATAGTTCTATGATAATAGTTGATCATATTTAAAGAGATGAAAATACGAAATCACATTTTTGTCTCTCTCCATATGATCAACTATTATCATAGAAATATTATCGTGTAATACCTGCCTTATTAAATGGATATCAAATCGAAGCAAACAGAACAAGATCTAAATTCATTTTATTGGAAAAACTTCCTTTCCTGTATTATTTGAGTATTGAATGGATATCATAACCTTGTGCATTATCTAGAGAATTTATCTTTAGTAGCATAATCATCTTTCATTTCAGAGAAATGATAGATGGTTATGTTTGTAGGCTATGGATTAAATAACCAAAACTCAAGGTGCAGTTGATTTCCGACACAATACTTCAGCTTCAATCTTGGACTTCCTAAATTTTTCCATCATATTAATCTGCTGCAAATACATGAATGTTCTTCCTACATGTGGAAGATCTTGGTAAACTGGAATTGTTGTTCATAATTTGGTCAGAAAAATAATGGCGATAGGGTCTACCGCGATAGAATGCAGTAAGATGATAATTTCAGTGCTAAGTGAAAAACGGATACCTGATGAACGGATACCTGAAAAAGGAACCATCCACCTGATGTTCATTTTTGAAAGAGATTATAGAAATAATAGTAGTTGTGCGGTTTTTCGACTCGAAATTCAATTGAAGTGTAATAACAGTTATTGAGATTGTGTTGATTGTAGATGGATGGAGGTCTAGGATCAAAAATAGATGAAGAATCCAAAAAGATGAGGATGGGATAAACATAAGGTGAAGCAGAGTCAGTCTATTTTTAGAATGCGGAAGTGGATCTTCTTCTTCTTCTTCTTCTTCTTCTTCTTCTTCTTCTTCTTCTTCTTCTTCTTCTTCTTCTTCTTCTTCTTCTTCTTCTTCTTCTTCTTCTTCTTCTTCTTCGTATACTAGAAGAGCATCACCTATCCTTAATCGAATTTGAACGACAGGATGCCAGTACCTTAGAGTTATAATACTACTTTTTTGTAGACTACGTACTATATACATTGTCTGATGTCTCTGCCACGATTATCTTCAAAATTATCATCATTACCTTCTCTTCTAAACTTTCTTCTTTTTCATACCTCCTTTCTTCTCATTCCTTCTTCTCTCTCATTCTTTCTTCTTTCCATTTTTCGCCCACCTTCTGCTCTCCACAACCAACCGATTTTTTCAATTCTAATTTTCAGAGAACCAATAGTTATTTTCCTCTATTTACGGCATTGTCATTTTGTAACCCCACGTTGCAAATATGTGTCAATGAGCTTCCTTTCTGTAGGATTTTATCATTTTTGGACTTTCATATCACTACTGCGTATCAGAAATTCGCCTTTAGCACTGGCGGCTCGTACCCACGAAACAAGTGAAGTGCCCGTATCTTTTACTGTACAGCACTTCACCTGTTTCGTGGGCACGAGCCGCCAGTGGCCTTTACTTATCTGTTTCTTTTGCCTCAATTCCTCCAATATCTCTCATTCTCTTATTTTTCTCATCAGCTTGGTCTATTGCGATTTCTTTAACTAGATCTAGAACTCAAAGATCATTTTCATCATCATCATCACAAATGACACCTAGATCATCTGAATCATCATCAAACCATCAGCATATCATCAGCATAATAATTTGATCAGTGGGCTCTTGCTGGGTTGTTTCTTATTATCTGATTGATATATTTATTATCTAATTATGTTATCTGATTCAAAGGCTAGAAATTCATCAGAGATAATCAAGTTCTTTGGTTAGTCTATGAGATTGCTACATCAAAAGGTATTAGACACAAGATAGAGTCTAGGATGCTTCTCAATTAGAGGGCAATATCTAGGTCGTCCTAGTCTATCATATCGTATTATCCTAGATTATATCTTGATAATGAGACTTCTGATAAGAAGAGATTATGATGATGCGATGATGATGACGATGATAATGATGATGATGATGATGACGATGATAATGATGATGATGATGATGATGTTGATGATGATGATGATGATGATGATGATGATGATGATGATGATGATGATGATGATGATGATGATGATGATGATGATGATGATGATGATGATGATGATGATGATGATGATGAAAAAGAAACAGGATGACAGCGAGAAGGAGAAGAAAACTGCAAGCAGGAGAAGGAAGACGTGAAGTAGAAATAATTGGAGGAAGAAAGAATGACCAAAAAAGAAGAAAAAGGAGTAGAAGTATAAGTCGAAGAAGAAGAGAAAAATGAAAGAAGGGAGACAAGAACGAAGGATGGGGAGAGGAGGGACAAGCAAAAGAAGAAGAAGAATAAGATGTAGAAGATGACGGAGATGTAGAAGATGAGGAGAAGAAGAAGAAGAAGAAGAAGAAGAAGAAGAAGAAGAAGAAGAAGAAGAAGGACATGCAAAAGCAGGAGAAGAGGAGGAGAAGAAGAAGAGGTAGAAAGAGTAGGAGGAGGAGGATGAGGAAGAGGAGGGAGGAGGAGGAGAGGAGAAAAAGAAGTAAGAGGATGAGGAAAGCAGAAAGACAACGAGGAGGATGAGAAGTAGAAAACAAGCAAAAGGCGGTGAAAAAGAAGGAGAGGAAGAGGTAGGGGGAGGAGAAGATGATCCAGATAGAGTAAAAGAAGAAGAGAAAAGAAGAGAGAGATTAGGCAAAAATCAAAAGAACAATAAGAAGCAAAATAAGATGATGAATAATTAGAAGTGGAAGAATATGGAGAAGAAGAAGAAGAAGAAGAAGAAGAAGAAGAAGAAGAAGAAGAAGAAGAAGAAGAAGAAGAAGAAGAAAGAGAAGAAAAAGAGAATTGAGGAAGAAGATGAAGAAAGAAGAAGATTGAGGAGAAAAGAAGAAGAGAGGAAGAAGAAGAAAGAAACAAATGAAATGATTATTTGGATATGGAAGAGAGGAAAAGAAGAAGAAGAAGAAGAAGAAGAAGAAGAAGAAGAAGAAGAAGAAGAAGAAGAAGAAGAAGGAAGAGGAGGGGGTTCAAAGAGGGGGAATGGTGAAGATGCAGAAGGAAAAGTGAAAGAAGGAGAAGATAGAGAAAGAGAAGACGAAGATGAGGGAAGAAGAAAAAGAAGGAGAATGAGAATTGGAAGTAGAATATGATGGAGGAGAAGAAAAGTAGCCTAGAGGAGTAGTAGTGAGAAGAGTTGAATGTACTCTGAATGGCTCATTCCACCTCTGATCCAACTTCCAATAGTCTGGTCTGGTCTAGTCCACATTACAGTACATCTCCGCTCGCTTGCCAAATGCTTTCTTTCTTCACAATCATTTCCCTGGCGCCTCAAACATTTTCCCCCCACGTGTTCTGGTCCCTCTTCCCTCTATTTATTTATCATTATACTCAGCATTTGTCGCCACCTTCACCAGCAGAAACTTTGTAAGGAAGATTTTGGAGATAAAGATCATTATTGCTACGAGGTTAGGTATGAACTCAAATTCAAATTCTTTATCTCCACATTACTCATCAATGAACGAAAAAGATATACAGGGTGTTTCAGGAGGAATGTGCAATACTTCTCAGGCTGATTCCTTACACCAAGTAGACAAAAAAGTTCCATGGGACCAACCCCCAAAAACGCTTTGTTACCGAGATAACAATGGCGGAAAATTGAGATTTTTCAAAATATATTAATTTTTCTAATTTTTTAGAGGCTTTAGTGAGGTTCTACAATAATCAAATCCTATGTAAAATTAGCTGAGGAATTTAATGAAACCAATTCCAAGTCTGTAACTTAAACGGTTATTGAGATAATTGGAAAAATATGCTAAAAAACGCCATTTTTCAACAATAAGGGTTATAACTGGATGAGGAATCATAAAATTGTATTTTTTAATAATGGACGTTGAAGAGAGCCGGATTCTAAAGAAAAAGTTAAATGGCGGCGATTGTGTAAATCTTACCTAAATCTCAGAAATGGCGATCAAAAATCGCGAAATTGACAAAAGTGATGAATTTGTATTTAGTAGCGATTTTGCGATTTTTGATCGCTATTTCTGAGATTTGGGTAAGATTTACACAATCGCCGCCATTTAACTTTTTCTTCAGAATCCGGCTCTCTTCAACTTCCATTAATAAAAAATACAATTTTATGATTCCTTATCCAGTTATAACCCTTATTGTTGAAAAATGGCGTTTTTTTGCATATTTTTCCAATTATCTCAATAACCGTTCAAGTTACAGGCTTGGAACTGGTTTCATTGAATTCCTCAGCTAATTTTACATAGGAATTCATTATTTTAGAACCTTACTAGAGCCTCTAAAAAATTAGAAAAATTAATATATTTTGGAAAATCTCAATTTTCCGCCATTGTTATCTCGCTAACAAAGCGTTTATGGGGGTTGGTCCCATGGAACTTTTTTGTCTACTTGGTGTAAGGAATCAGCCTGAGAAGTATTACACATTCCTCCTGAAACACCCTGTATACCACCATCAATTTGAACAAACTGCTGGCGTGCACAGAAATAACTCTTGAACCATTGCAAGGCGGAATTTCTAACTCCAATAGACTCGAGTTTCTTCAAGAGCTTATCTCGATCAACGAAATCAAAAGCCTTAGCCAAATCCAAGAATGTCATTATAACTTTATTTCTCTGTTTAACTGACTCAATTATGTATTTTGTGACTTCAAACAGGGAGGGCATCTTCAGTGTATTTTTATTTTTGAAAGCCATATTGGTTTTTTGCTAAAATATTTTTATTTGTCAAATATTCTGTCAACAGTAGTTAATACATTTTCCTATAATCTTGGACAATGAAGCCAGAAGAGAGATAGTTCGGTAATTTGTTAATTCATTTTTGGATCCTGATTTGTAAATTGGAATGATTTTGGCAATTTTTAGTTTTTCAGGGAACTGTCCTGAACTGATACTTAAGTTTGTTAGATGATGTATATGGTTTATTGGTGAATATAGGTTTAATTTTATTATTTTAGTGGGTATAAGGTCGGACCCGGGGGCACTCCTTCCTTTGAGACTATTTATTACGATCATTAGTTCGTCCCTAGTAACTTCCTTGAATTCGAATGCAGCATCAACTCCATATTCACAATCATTTATTTCTGACTCTATAATGGTTCTGGAGTACCATGGTTCTGGATAATGGTTCTGTAGGTACTTTACGTGAATATGGTTACTTTTATTGAAATACTCAAGTATTTTGAGTAAGGTTGGCTGAATTTTGTAGAATTATGGGATTACTTTACAATCACATAATTCGTTGACTTACCTCAGAGGAAGCTTGATTGAGACTGTGAATAATGACTCACCTGAAAGAAAGAAAAATGAAACATTATTTCAGGAGAACAAACTTGAATAAAATTTTAATTTATTTGGTAACTTGTAAATAATCAATACAAGAGGATTCAGTGGGATAATAAACTAACGCCTTAAGCCGTGTTTACACCGGAATGTTAATAGCATTTACGACAAGTATATGACAAGTTGTAAAATATATAAGTCTATACAGGGTGTTTCAGGAGGAATGTGCAATACTTCTCAGGCTGATTCCTTACACCAAGTAGACAAAAAAGTTCCATGGGATCAACCCCCAAAAACGCTTTGTTACCGAGATAACAATGGCGGAAAATTGTGATTTTTCAAAATATATTTATTTTTCTAATTTTTTAGAGGCTTTAATGAGTTTCTAAAATAATCAATTCCTATGTAAAATTAGCTGAGGAATCCAATGAAACCAGTTCCAAGTTTGTAACTTTAACGGTTATTGAGATAATTGGAAAAATTGGCTAGAAAACGCCATTTTTCAACAATAAGGGTTATAACTGGATAAGGAATGATGAATTTGTATTTTTTATCAATGGGAGTTGAAGAGAGTCGGATTCTAAAGAAAGAGTTAAATTGCGGCGATTGTGTAAATCTTACCCAAATCTCAGAAATGGCGGTCAAAAATAGCTACTAAACTAAATTCTTCACTTGTGCTATGTTCTGTCAATTTTGCGATTTTTATATTTTTATACATGGAACTATATAGTTCACTAGAAATTTATGCTAGTAAATTCATTCATTCTGGTCTCTGCAACACAGAACCCAAATTTAGTGTAATTATCGTCTGTTTAGTGTAATAAAGTTAGGTTGGCAATGGAGTGATTACACTAGACGTGGGGGCGAAACTAGTTAGCCCATTAACACATTTTTGAGAGTGACAGATGGCTGGCCGGGTCTGTTTAATTGAACGAAATTATTGAATAAGTCGGTCGGTTTGTTCGGGTGTCTACTTCAATTACCACCATTATTATTCGTGTGACAGCTTTTATCAATGGATTTATGATATATTTCTTCCTACTAACTTTCTTCGTTTTTCACTGCATGCACGCACGTGGAACTTTTGGAAAAGTGGGTAGAAAAAACTAGAAATGTTCGGATTGGATTACATTACGTTGGTCTAATACTTATTTTCTATTAGGGCTACTGTATTCTACTTTAAATAATTAAAATCAAAGTACCCTTTTTTAAAGTAAAATATTTGAAAAAAGGGAACTTTGATTTTAATTATTTCAAGTTTTACGTTGGTCTACTAGTGTAACGTTCTAACGAGGCATTCATTATAGTGAGGAATTGTTCAATTTGGAATAAAATTGTGAAGATTATTATAATATCATCTTGGAAAGAGTTTATTGGTTGAATAGTTGCATTTGAATACATTTTCATTCCTCATTGATAAAGACTTGATAACCAAATAAATTCTGCCAGTTACAGTGAAAATAATAATGTATTTTATGAAAAAAACACATATATTTTTCAAACATTGGATAAATAATAATGTGCGTTAAAACAAAGACAAGATAAATTTTTGTCTTTAGATTGAATTTGCACAACAATATTGTCATTGAAAGAAATTATCAATTTCAAAATTGCCAAGAATTAATTTCATCAAGTTGAATTCTGGGGGTTTCAACCTAAAAACATTGATAATTCAAAATTTTTATAATATGGTATTTCTCCTGGACTATAAATTTTTGATCGAAGTGCTGCGAAAAAATATAACCTATATAGTTTTGAACTTATTAATCAAAATTTGGTATAAAGACGTTTTGGACAATAGTCTGTGTTTTTAGCCAATAAGTTTTCTTGTTTCTGTAAAATGAATAAATAAATAACTTTAATGAATACCAAGAATGAAAGTTGATTTCTAGAGTTCAAATCAAACATTTCTAGAGTTAAAGTTCATGAGTGCAAGAGAGTTCTAGAAGTAGAGTTAAAGAGTTCAAGAGTTGAAAGAAGTCCATAAACAGTAAGATATCCGAGTAAGATGATGACAATGTGGAACAATGATTAAGGAAGAATGAGGAAAGAGTAATAAAAAAGAATTTGATAAACGGCGAAGAGAGGTATAGTCCGGCCAAGCAAAGAAGAGCCTCTGGCAAGATGGGAAAATGACTCCAGCTCGGTCAATATTGGTTCAAAAATTATTGATTTGGTCTCAATTGCAGGAAACATTCTGATCTACAATTTGAGACCAAATCAATAATTTTTGAACCAATATTGACCGAGCTGGAGTCATTTTCCCATCTTGCCAGAGGCTCTTCTTTGCTTGGCCTGACTATAGTAGGGAAGACTACCTGTTGAACCTTGAGTATTACAACCAACGCTATCAAATTTGGCAGATGGAGAAGTACTGTAAATGGTGCTCAGCTCTGTCAGGACAGTCTTACAGCGATCTACAATGGTGTATCCAGTTAAAAACTACATCTGCAGAACCTTTCCGCTCTCGTAGACCGCTCTTAGATGGTCCTAACCGAGCTAATCACCGATTAAAGCAATTCTCTAAACGCCAATTTTGTTGTTATCTAGTGTATTACAGTATGTCCAAGCAAAGAAGACATTCTGGCAAGATGGGAGAATGACCACAACTCGGTTAATATTTTTTCAAAAATTATAAATTTGGTCTAAAATTGTAGAGCAGAATGTTTTCTACAATTTGAAACAAAATTTGTTATTTTTGAACAAATATTGACCGAGCTGGAGTGATTTTCACATCTTGCCAGAGTGTCTTCTTTGCTTGGACAGACTATACTTGAGTGGCTAATCGCAGGACAGGCCGAGAATGAATAATGGATTTTTGTCAGAGTGTGCTTTCAAGTCCATAAACGGACTTACCGGTCCGCTAACTTAGTAAGTCCGCGTGCTTAGTGATCGGTGAAGTCGACAGCTGCTTAAACCATAGGATGGGAGTGGTTTGTAAAGAATTCCTGTACCATATTTCCAGGAGTCGCAGGTATTTTCCGGTTATTTTATTTAAAAAATGGTTAATGCATTGATACTTATACAAAATAAAACCTTCACAACTTATCGAAAAGGGAAATTGAGGCGGTTTCGTCTGTTCGTAGTACATTCCAGCTGCTTATGTTGCATGCGAATAGTTTTATGAAATGTACCGCTGACCGCTGTACCAGCTGACCTAGAGCTAGTTAAAAATATACTTTAGTCAGCTGGTACAGTACTTTTCTTAGGACTATTCGGAGACAAAATCAGCTGTTGGAACATACAGATGAAACTGCTTTAACTTTCATTGCAAACACCATCATATCATATTTTGCTGAATAGAAGAATATCAAAAAGTAAGTATTTCCCAATTTGACTCTTTTCAATCATAGTCTGTCCAAGCAAAGAAGACATTCTTGTAAGATGGGAAAATGACTCCAGCTCTGTCAATATTGGATGAAAAATTGTAGATTTCATTTCAAATTTCAGATCAGAATGTTTCCTACAGTTTGAGACCAAATTTATAATTTTTGAACCAATATTGACCGAGCTGGAATCAATTTCCCATCTAGCCAGAATGTCTTCTTTGCTTGGACACTTCATACCTAATATGAAAGCGTTATTCACTTGAAAGTATATTAGGTTCGTTAGTTTATTACTGATCTCCAGTTTGCGTATTACTGATATCTAGTTTGTGTATTACTGTGAATTATTTTCAAAGTGTAATTACATATTATGCTGTTTTTCTTATAGAGATAAAATTCATTACTTCATTATTTACCCACCAAAAACCATTGTAATTTCTAGTCCTTGAAATTAATGAGCGTAGGCCTACTAAAACAAATTTGACCTTTTCTAAATGTTTTCAAGAACAATAATGCAAGTATTATTTCAACAAATTCAAAATTATCCAACAACATTCAACATACAAATTCAACATTCAAAACTATCAATGACCTCGTCCATGTTCTGTATTATTCAGCAGATTCTCAACAATCGCCGTCAGGGACAATTGTCCTAGTAACACACCCTAGCAAAAAAATACAAAAATATTTTGACAAAATATTTGACAGTCGACAATAGTTCAATATTTTTGTTCGAATTCGCACCATAATAAAACCAATTTAGATGAGAATGCTGCGTAGTTGCAAATTTATTCAAAATGATTACATTAATTCATTCAATGACGCAAATTTGGGGGATCAATGAACTTTGTCAATCAAATTAAAATTCTGACTTTGAATTAAAATCAAAACTTTTTCAACCAACAAATTAATTCTCTATTCTAGTCAGCCTTCAAGCAGTAGGCTGAAAAAGATTTGTTCTTGTTCAAATGTTTGATCAAATTCGATTTCATAAAAATGTTTCAAATCTTTCCGAATTACACTAAATTCATTCAAAGTTTCATTAATAATATCATGAGTCATAATGTATGACAAGATTTTGAAACTTTGAAAGCCTATTGTGGGATATTCAGCAATACATGTTGATAATATCGGGACTGATCTAGAAAAACTGGCGGCTCGTGCCCACGTAACAGGTGAAGTGCTGTACAGTAAAAGATACGGGCACTTCCCTTGTTTCGTGGGCACGAGCCGCCAGTGTCTAGAAATTATTGTATTTTTATGGGAGAATAGCATAATATTACTCTGTACTGTACTTTGCAGTTTTCTCACATTTCTGCAGGTTTAAAAAGACAGTCAAACTCACAAATTCTATAGATATGTTCAAATTTAATAAAAAAGAAGCGACCGATTAAAAAACAATCAAATTTTTCTGTCATAGAATAGAATAAACCCTGAACAGAATTCAAGTAAAGCAAGACGTGGCTTACGACAGTAGCACGTTATTTTGTCAATGACTCAACAGCCCATGAAGGGCTCACGTTACGGCGGTTAAATTGAAGTATCATCATCTAACGAAGGTAAGTATGAGAAGCATTGAATTGCTTACGACAAAATTTGTTTACTTACTTCTTAAAATTTATTACTTACTTCGACAAAATTTAATTACTTCATTTTACGTAGCTTCAATTCAAATTGCATTCGTTCAATCGGCCATAATATTCCATTCTTGGTTCGTCAAGTCACTGGCGGCTCGTGCCCACGAAACAGGTGAAGTGCTGTAAAGTAAAAGATACGGGCACTTCACCTGTTTCGTGGGTGCGAGCCGCCAAGTTCACTAAATCTTCTATTGATCACGCTCTACCACAGCGACCACATAACACAAATAGATACATATTATGTGGTCGCTGCTCTACTGCAGTGGTATAATCTGACCAAGCAAAGAAGAGCCTCTGGCAAGATGAGAAAATGACTCCAGCATGGTCAATATTGGTTCAAAAATTATTGATTTGGTCTCAATTGTAGGAAACATTCTGATCTACAACTTCAGACCAGATCAATAATTTTCGAACCAATATTGACCGAGCTGGAGTCGTTTTCTCATCTTGTCAGAGGCTCTTCTTTGCTTGGTCAGAATATATGGTATTTCGTTCTTCGGCTTATCAATGAACTTAATCAAGTTTTCAATTAGAAAGCACTCCATTATTCCGTCCAATTCATTCATTCATTAATTCATTCCCGAAGCTGTCGAGAAACAATGAATATTCATTTCAATTCATTGGCTGTTGATTGGTTACTAGTCTGTCCAAGCAAAGAAGACCCTCTGGCAAGATGGGAAAATGACTCCAGCTCAATCAATATTTGTTAAAAATCATCAATTTGGTCTCAAACTGTAGATCAAATTGTTTCCTACGATTTGAGATCAAATTGATAATTTTTGAACAAATATTGATTGAGCTGGAGTCATTTTCCCATCTTGCCAGAGGGTCTTCTTTGCTTGGACAGGCTATACCATACTATCCAATCTGAGAGTCTAATTTCAAGTCCAATATCGCTTCGGCTCGGTCACTACATTTCAATAACTCGATTCAGAAGCTGTCTGATTGTTGTTCGTTTATTTTTTATGATCTATTGTTTCAAATTGAATTGTATTTTTGTTTCAATTGACTGCTTTTTCACTTGAGGCAGTCGTCAGATTTGTGTGGCGGTCTGTTTTCTTTATCTTTCATGGGAAATTGCTGGGAAGATTGGTTTGTTTCTTCAAAAAAACTTCCAACTTGTTCTACTTTCTTATGCAATTTGAGTTATATTTCATTTGCAATTTAGAAGTTTTTTCCTGTATACGAGTACAGCAATCTTTTCATAACTGCTTTTTTGTCTGTTCTGTCTTCTTTGAATCCTGATTTGTATTTTCCTAGTCCTAACTCCGCCTAATAAAGGATATTTTCATTTCATTTGTGAAGTTTGGGTGCGTTTTCGACGAAAAAGTTACTGAACATATTTTCTTCAGAATTGAATTTCCTACAATATAAAATTATACAAAATTAGAATTTAGAATTTGATTTCCTACAATTTGATATGGTTAAAAGTGTATACCATTCAACAATAAAATATCCTATTTCTATCCCTTTAAAGTTGTAAAATGTAGTTTTTCTGCTTATTTTGCTAATTATCTCAATTACCATCGAAATTACCATCTATTTGTGTATCCGCGTTAAGGTTATCGTGTATGATAGCATTTGAACATTTTGACATAGATTAGAAATAAATTAAATCTTTCAAGATTTCAATTCAAACCAACTGAATCCAGAAGTTTTATAACTGACGTCAAAAAATTAGGCGGTTTCGTCTGCTCCTTGTAAGCTCCAACAGCTGATGATGTCAATTAGAGTTGTCATTTATCTATGTCTAAATGATGTTCTTAAAATCAGAAGAGAGAATAGATGCTTGACATTGACATAAGTTGGTAGGTTGCACTGACAGCTCGTGCCCACAGAACAGGCGAAGTGCTGTATAGGAAAAGATACGGGCACTTCACCTGTTTCGTGATGGGTACGAGCCGCCAGTGGAAGGTTGGATTTTTTACAAGAAACTCACGAAACCGCCTAACTTTTTGGCGTTAGCTGAAACAAATTGAAGTGTTTTGTGAACAAATTGAAGTGTTCATTTTGAACTCAGACAAACACTCAATGATTGAATTGAATTGAATTGAATAATTGCCTTTATTAGGGCGGAGTTAGGACTCTAGGTCCTCTCTACCACACAACCCTGATTGACTGATTGACTGAGATCCTGAAACGGCCACTTATTTCTACACAATAGACTCGAATTTATGTAAATTTCTACTTGGCTCAACACATATACGATAGTTATTACACAATATTACATACGAAAGTTACATTTAGTTTTTTAACGATCGCCCATCATTCAGTATGCGTGCACAGTTCAACAATAGCAACTAAAGTACGAGTTAAAAAGTTGAAATGCGAGTTGAAAAGCGCCTTTTGAAGTGAATGAATTGTCAGCAATCAGGCTCATTCAACGAAATTGAAACGTTGAAAGGCGTGTTTGAAAAACGACACACGACGTCAGTACAGGTGATAATTGGTTGACATGTTTTTGGGATGGGCTGTACTGGGTAATGGAAGTTGAGACTGTACTGTATGGATCTTTAGAGAAATAATCATGGAAGAGTTAACACTGAATATAAGATATGGTCTGTCCAAGCAAAGAAGACATTCTGGCAAGATGGGAAATCTATCTATATCTATAAAGCGACTGATTCATTCATTCATTCATCACCCGAACTAAAAATCTACTGAACCGAATACGTTCAAATACGCTTGTGCGTGGGTAATGATGGTGAGAGATGACGTCTTATTTTTAGTTAGATGGGACCGACGGCTTATCATCTCTTCCGGAAGACATCATAGATTGCAAACTAAAATATTAATAATATTAGGCTAGATTGCATTTAAATTATGCCGGGTTTTTCCAAGCACACTCAAACTTGAGTGACCCTCAAATTTCAATAGAACAGCTGACATTTTCTTAACTGTTAAATGAAAACTTGAGGGTCCCTCAAATTTGAGTGTGCTTGGAAAAACGGGCATTAGACTAATATTAATATAATGCAGACTAACGGTTTAAGCACACTCAAATTTGAGGGACTTTCAAGTTTACTACACTTACTACGTTTCCTATACTTATCATAGAAAATGTCAGCTGTTTATCAAAATTTGAGTGTCCTTCAACTTTGAGTGTGCTTGGAAAAACCGGGCATAAAAATTACAAAATTTACTATTCTATAGTAAGATGATATAGTTTTATTCAAATATAATTATCTCTATGACTTATGCTTTGGCGGCAATGTGAAAGAAATTAAAAATAATAAAACGACCAACAAGTATAATAAGGAGCTCGATCTTTGCACCAAGAATATTCTTCACACACTTTTCGGGATTCCTGTGATAGTTACCATCACATGCCGTCTTCTTCACAGCACAGATATTAGATTTCAAGATTAGGGTTCTCCATGATGTGTTGAGTCGAAGGAGGGGAAGGTCTACGGGTGAGGGAGGGGGTACGGCTTGTTTTGTCTACACACTGAAGGTCCCAAGTGTAAACATGGCATGCCGTTTCTACAGCATTTGAAAAAGGATAAAAAAATAAAATAAACTTATCCAAAACATCTAAAGACAAGAGTGCTGAAAATGATGATAGGATCACTACTTATGTCCTGGAATCTGGAGAGGTTAATAAAATTAAGGATCTTTTAAAGTTCAGGGAATTTTCGAAAGGAAGAAAAAATTTATTTCTCAAGTCGGGAGCTCACTGAAAAGGCGAGACTAGGATGTTTTTGGAGTTTTGGGTCCTTTTTAAAGGAAAATTGGAATCCTACAAGCAAATACTTTACTTTTTCTTCTTCATTGTATTTTTCTTCTTCTTTTGTTTTCTTCTTGTTCTTCTTTTTTTCGTTGTGTTCTTCAAATTTTCCTTCATCATCATCATCATCATCATCATCCTCTTCCTCTTCTTCATCATTTACTTAATCTTCTTTTACTTCTTCTTCTTCTTCTTCTTCTTCTTCTTCTTCTTCTTCTTCTTCTTCTTCTTCTTCTTCTTCTTCTTCTTCTTCTTCTTCTTCTTCTTCTTCTTCTTCTTCTCTTCTTCTTTTCTTCTTCTCTTCTTCTTCTTCTTCTTCTCCTTCTTCTTTCTCTTCTTCTTCTTCTTCTTCTTCTTCTTCTTCTTCTTCTTCCTTCTTCTTCTTTCTCTTCTTCTCCTCCTTCTTCTTCTTCTTCTTCTTCTTCTTCTTCTTCTTCTTCTTCCTTACTTCTTCTTCTTCTTCTTTCTTCTTCTTCTTCTCTTCTTCTTCTTCTTCTTCTTCTTCTTCTTCTTCTTTCTTCTTCTTCTTCTTCTTCTTCTTCTTCTTCTTCTTCCTTCTTCTTCCTTCTTCTTCTTCTTCTTCTTCTTCTTCTTCTTCTTCTTCTTCTTCTTCTTCTTCTTCTTCTTCTTCTTCTTCTTCTTCTTCTTCTTCTTCTTCTTCTTCTTCTTCTTCTTCTTCATCTTCTTCTTCTTCTTCTTCTTCTTCTTCTTCTTATTCTTCTTCTTCTTCTTCTTCTTTTTCTTCTTCTTCTTAATATTGCTGCTTCTAAGCTACAAACTTAGTAATTATAGTAATAGTTGAGTCTATTATTCTTGAAGCAGTAATGATCATTGTTTATGAATCATTTCAGTAATATTGATAACTGTTTTTCTGTGATATTGAAATATAATTCATTTTGTTAGCTTTGGTACAACAGAGGATAATTTTCACAGTGAAGAAGTTCACAGCCGACAAAATTATCATGAATTCAAACACCGTGTGACTCTCTCACGATCCAAAATATCTTCGAGAACAACGAAAACGAAAAGTCATCAAAATAAGGCATCTGTTGTTATCGAAAGATGATCAGAGAAATGATCAGAGAGAGAAAGAGAGAGAGAGAGAGAGAGAGAGAGAGAGAGAGAAAGAAATCAAACATGAATAGAGAGTAAAATCAAAGAGGAGAAGTACCGGAAGATGATCAGAGAAATGATCAGAGAGAGAGAAAGAAATAAAACATGAATAGAGAGTAAAATCAAAGAGGAGAAGTAAAAGGAGAAGACGAGAAATTGTATTCAGAAGAAGATAAAAGTATAAAAGAGATGATCTATGGTAAAATTAAGCAGTAAAGTTCAGTATTGTTTAGTGAATCATCTCAGATTCTCAGAACGCAATGTTTCAACTCATGAATTGAAACTTTATTGATTTCAACAACACAATGGAGTCAACAGGTGGAGAACAAGTTTATTTTGGGATGTTAATGCATACAGTCTGTCCAAGCAAAGAAGACCCTCTAGCAAGATGGGAAAATTACTCAAGCTCGGTCAATTTTGGTTCAAAAATTATCAATTTGATCTCAAATTGTAGGAAACATACTTACCTACAATTTAAGACCACATCAATATTTTTTGAACAAATATTGACCAAGCTCGAGTCATTTTTCCATCTTGACAGAGGGTCTTCTTTGCTTGAACAGACTGTAAAGCATGCGTGATTGAGAATTGTATCAATTCAGAGCAGATCATTCATATTCAACTGACAATTTATGGCTTGATCAGTTCTGAATGTCTTGTTTGAATTCAATATAGTTTGAGTTCAAAAGCAATGAGTTGCTGTTCGATTCAATGTTGTCTAGCTTTGATGTTGGGAAGTTTTCAAAATAAGCATACATACAACATCGATGAAACTGCTTGATACTCAATCAGATGCTTCTATTTTCTTGATTTGTTGAATAGATTAGATTAGATTAAATTAGATTTCTTTATTCATATAGACAATAACAATACATTCACGCTTTAATTCTAGATTACTTAAATAAAGTACGTAATAATATAAAGGAGTAACTGTATTTCTATTATACAGAAATGAATATACAGTAGCTATTACTTCTATATAAACGTCACGAGCTGAAAACATAGTAACATTATTCAACAAACACGGATACACATGAACGCGAAATTATAGAAATTTTATAAAAATAATGAGTTGCTTTTTAATTACGACGTCTAGCTTTCGATGTTGAGATAAAGAGTTTCTGGAAATGGGACAACAAAGATGTCCTTTCCATTAACACTTGGCCTTAATCGAAGATTAAGGTTTAATCGAAGATTAAACACTTGGCCTAAGAGAGAGTTCTTTGGAGATGTTTTGTGGAGATTCACCTCTGTAATTATTGATTTTATTTTGTAATTTTAAATTTGTGTTAAGAGGGCAATATAATGGAATTCATTTCTAGTGCCGTCGAATATATATACACTGGAATAATAAAGATACATTAATAGCATTCCTCATCTTATATTGTTTCATATAACGATTGCGGTTGCAGTATTAACTAATGAAACATTTATTTTCAAATAAAACATATGTTGAGTACTTGGAAAAATAAATGATAAAAAATATGATAATGAAGATGGATTATTTCCATCTATCACTTGAACTATCAATGATTCAATATTAATGAAGCATATTTCACTATCATTGAACTGACTATCAAGCCCGGTTTTTCCAAGCACACTCAAATTTGAGGGACCCTCAAGTTTACTACATTTCCTATACTTATCATAGAAAATGTCAGCTGTTCATCAAAATTTGAGGGTCCCTCAACTTTGAGTGTGCTTGGAAAAACAGGGCATCAGTATCATAAAAATAAACTATCATCATATTAATTTATATTTGATATTTACTTTCTTTTAAGGTTACTTTATCAATGTTTTCTGTTTAAAATAATGACCATAGTGATAGTACCCTTTTTCAAGTTTTATTTGAGCATAACATGTTTCAACTCGAGGGTAATTTTCGATGCTTTTGATTTTCGGTTCGGTGATTATTATTTTAAACAGAGAAAATTAATTTATACTTCAACGATCTCTTAAACTTGAAGTATCTTCTACAATGAAACGTATAGTCCAAAACAACTATACGACTCAGACATGATTAGAAAGATAAATTCGTAGTTTTACAGTTTTACCAAGAAATAAAACTGAAGTGATGCTTCGTCTAATAATCAAGAGGCTTTCCCAGTTATCTTTTTTTATTACTGGCCGGATTATGGTAATTTGACAGTTTTATTAGCTAATAAAGATATTGAATAATGTTGCAACACACTATTAGTAATAATTCACACTTAGAAAACTTTTATATTTACTCTAATCTATTACTATTATAGTCTGTCCAAGTAAAGAAGACATTCTGGCAAGCTGGGAAAATGATTCAAGCTCGGTTGATAATTGTTCAAAGATGATCAATTTGATCTAAAATTTTACAAAACATTCTGTTCTATAATTTTAGAGCAGATTTATCTTTTTTGAACCAATATTGACCGAGCTGGAGTCATTTCCCATCTTGCCAGAGGGTCTTCTTTGCTTTGACAGAGTACACTATTACTAGTCCAGAACTATATTTGGTGTTATTTACAGTTTTGATAACTCATGGACGTTGAACTTTTTGATGTGCTACCAGTTTTTATTTGATTAGAACAAATTGGAGGCAACTTTTGTAGGTTTCAATGGTGGATGTACTTCATATTTCTTGTATTAATACTGAATAATATGGAAAATTGGGAATTTTGCACTTGAAAATGGCTCTAGAACGCCGAAACATGTTGTGAAAAATAGAAATCTACATCTATAAAAGCGAAATGGCACTGACTGACTGACTGATTCATTCATTTATTCATTCATCACCAGAACTAAGAATCCACTGAACCGAATGCGTTCAAATTTGGCAGGCATGTTCAGTTGGACGTTTAGACGCGCGCTAAGAACTGATTTTAGGAACTTTTCAAGGATACGCCAAATATTCAAGTTTTTCTATAGTTTTTCGGCGTTTTCTCAATTTTTCGAGAACCAATCGGTAGAAAATGTTGATATTTGGTAGGTAGGTTCAGATAAGGTCTAGAAATGTTGTGTTGAGATATTTTTGAATTCCGCTCAAGATTACGCCAGTAATCAGGTTTTTCAAAATTGTAGATGTATTGCGGGTTGCATATCTTCCGCCTTGATACGACCAATCTTTACTGTAAATTCAATGGTTCAGCGAGATTATAGATAAACTAATTTGGAAGATATTGAATCAATTTCAAAATATGTCCGATATAGTTCCCAAGGTTACGCTCAATATTAGCGTTTTACTATTTTTCGGAATTTTCAGAGTTTTTTTTATTTTTCGAGAATAAATTGGTAGAAAATGTCGAAATTTGGTGAACAGGTCCAGATTAGGTCTAGAAATGCTGTGTTCAATAAATTTTGAATCCCTTCTGAACGGAATTTGCTAGCGAGCGAAGCGAGCCTGTTTGTCTCAGCTTACACTGACAGAGGTTATGCAGGCGAGCGAAGCGAGCCTGTTTGACTCACTGACACTGCTGATACTGTCGGGGGTCCAGGGGGCGGAGCCCCCTGGCCAGGCGGAGAAGGCGAGTGAAGCGAGCCTGCCGGCTAGTATTTAAATAAAGGTACTTTGATTAAAAGTTTTAATCAATACAGTAGCCCTAAGAGAAAATAAGTATTGGAACATAGGAGAGTTGTAATATTGTACTTTACATCATCAAAATATCGTCAAAGGTCAAAAAATTAACTTTTCTTAAAAAATGTAGAATCAGTATTTTGAATAACAATACTTCTAAACAAAACATGAGTACGAATATATTTAATAAACAATATCGACATAAGAGTATTATGGAGGATGAAATTTGTAACTTATGAAAATTGTATATCAAGAGTATATTTACAGTGTTGGATCAAATAATTTTATGATAGCTATTTCAAACATTGTCTAAGCCTGTAATAACAATAATTCGTATTAATTAGGCCTAGTCCATGAGCTATATAAGACCTCCATGAGCTATGTATAACCTGTATAAACTATATTTGAATAAACTAATAAAATTTTTCTCAATATTCAAAACACTAATTCCTATTATTTTCGTGGACCTATAAGCCATATATATTGGTTCATGTGAGGATTTTTCTTCTTTTTTCAATATTTCCTTCTACATTATATAAAGTCAATACAATAGCTAGTTAGCTGCCCATTAATATATAATTTCATATTATTTATAGCTGCCTTATTCCAAGATACTTTTGGACTGATTTTGTAATTTATGAATAAACTCGTGGCTAACTTTACTGATAGCCTACGAGTACTTTACTTTTAATATTATTATGTTATATTTTATACATATATATAATATATTACTTTGAATTTATTACATAATAATTAAGCATTACTTTTCAATATTTGAAATCCCAATAGTCCGATCCCACTAGACGTCAAATCTGCTACCAAGTAGAAAAAACCAAATAAGAAATGATTGAATTGAATAATCAATACCAATTCTTCTTGAACCCATAACAAAACCATTGATTCATGTGAAGATTGAATGTTCTTTTTCATTTTTGAACACGTTTTTATTTCATATTTTAACATTTCCTTTTACAGTTAACATTCAATGCAGTCGCTGCCTTATAAGAACAGAACTTTGACAGTTATTATGCAACCTGACTGCCAGACCTTCACGTTTTATCAGTAGCCTGTCCAAGCAAAGAAGACATTCTGGCAAGATGGGGAAACGACTCCAGCTCGACCAAAATTTGTTCAAAAATTATACATTTGGTCTCAAACTGAGGAGAACATTCTGATCTACAATTTGGGTTCAAATTTATAATTTTCGAACCAATATTGGCCGAGCTGGAGTCATTTTCCCATCTTGCTAGAGTGTCTTCTCTGCTTGGACGAACTATATCAGTTGAACTTCGTCATAGACCAGTAGTCTACTGCAACTACTCGATCATGAGCATTATTAATTTTTTATTTTTAAAAGTTACTTCAACATTCCTGGCTAGATTAACCTTGAGTTATCACGTTCTAAACATTTCTGATTATTTTTTAATGAACAGGTAGTGTTTATTATTACGTTAGAGAGAATGTGGGATATTACATGTAAACATAGGGTATTTATTACCTAAGAAGATTGGGATTATTGGAACTAGTTACTCTATTACTGCTATTATTATTTTATTAGTTACTATCCTATAGTTAAATTTTTATAATAGTTACTGCTATTACTCTTACTTATGTAATAAGAGACTACTCAACATCAATTAGGAGAAGTTACAAAATTATTATTATTATTATTATGTATTATTGTTATTATTATTACACATATTTTGGTTGCCATGACAAAATTTAAATGTGTCCTCGATGGGGATTGTGGCTCTAAATTTATAGTAAAAATTCAATATTTTCGGCAATATGGTGTAGGCTAATGATTTTGTGAAGATCTCCAAAATAACTTCTGATAAATAGTAACAATGTTTTGAAATAAAAAAATTATGTTTCCAAATTGACAAATTTTTAGAAGAACTATAATTTATACCTAATTGTCAGAATAAAGTGTGATATTGTATGTTATTTATTAATTTTACGAAGTGGAACAACTTTTTGGTTAAAAACACAGACTAATGTCCAAAGCCATACCAAATTTTGATGAAATAAATTTTAGAAAATATAAAAAGTGTTCAAGATAAATATAAAAAAAATTCTAGACTATACTATTCAATATAAGCAATTTATTCTCAAGAAGTTTCCATTTATTGGAGCAATAATACTCACAACAGATAAAATTGAATTTTACTTTTTGAGAAGTAAAATATCATACGTACAAATAGAATTAGATTGAGGAGAGAACAGCTTTGCAACATATTGCCGTTACATAAATTACTAAACCTCATAACATAGTGAATATCTCGAAAAATTCTTTAAAATTAATGCTCTATTATTCTTGCATGTTATATCACAGGATATTTTTCCTATAGTGTTTTTCGAATATGAATGATGAATTCTATGACAAATCATTCACAAAAAAATGATCCATGTTATTATCAACGACATGGAACCTTTTATTATTTTCAGCCTTACTTATCTTCAACCTTTATTATTTTTATCATTTTTAACCTTAGTTATTTTTTCACAATTGATCGGAACCTACTGTTAGTTTATCTCTTTCTCTCTCAAATTCTCCTTCTCACTCTCTTCTAACTCTAAAGTCTTAACTAAACAACAATTTGTGAATCTGCAGAGTGTAAGTCGAGACCCACTCGAAGAAGAGACCAAACCAAAAATAAGTCCATAACTTTGACGCGCACTTGAAAAAAGACGCCTTACGTCTTCTCATTCTCCATCTTTTCTTCTTCTTCTTCTTCTTCTTCTTCTTCTTCTTCTTCTTCTTCTTCTTCTTCTTCTTCTTCTTCTTCTTCTTCTTCTTCTTCTTCTTCTTCTTCTTCTTCTTCTTCTTCTTCTTCATCATCATCATCATCATCATCATCTTCTTCATCATCATCATCATCATCATCATCATCATCATCATAATCAGTATTACCTTTTTTGAAGAAGGCAACTTCTTCATTCATCACTTTATTCCTCTTCTCTTTCTTAGTTACCAAATCGATATCTAATTTATTGATATTAATGAAAATATTCATTATCATCATATTTAAGAAGTTTTCCTTCAGCTCATCTACTGTATAAATAGAAGTGTTCAACATCTCGATCACCGTATTCTCTCGAATTGCATTGGAAAAAATAATTCAATGGCCATGTGATTGATTGAATTAGAGAAAAATTACAAGGAATTTCCGCCTAATAAAATGTTTATTCCAGAAATAAGTGTTATAATCGTGGAAAGTGTAATCTGATTTACTTACTGTTCAACAAATATTCGATTAAACATGAAATATCTAAAAACAAAATATCTGATTCAATCATCAGTAAGCAGATTACACTCGTGTTGTACAACAAACAATATCAATTGTATTTCGCCAACAATAATGGTCGTATTGAATTATTTCGTTGGTTATAATTTGTCCAAGCAAAGAAGACATTCTGGCAAGATGGGGAAGTTACTCCAGCTCGGTCAATAATGGTTCAAAAACCATAAACTTGGTCTCAAAATGTAGAACAGAAAGTATTCAACAATTTGAGATGGAATTTATAATTTTTGAACCAATATTGAACGAGCTGGAGTCATTTTCCCATCTTGCCAGAATGTCTTCTTTGCTTGGACGGACTCGAGCCTTGCGTGTTATGGGTAAACTGGGTGACGCCCTCCAATGTACTCCCGTGAGAGTTATTAGGAAGGAGCAGAGAAATGAATTAAAAGAGAGAGAGTGAGAGAGTGTTAGAGAGGGAGAGAAAAAAGAGAAAGAGTGATTGATGGACCAGGTGAGAGGAAACAGCTACAATTCATTAATTACTCAAAACTCATCATTAGAGACTAGACAGTAGACTGGAACATTTTCTTGAACTTTGTAGAGCTTCAAGGTTTCAAGAAGATGCTCAATGATGATACATTAATCAATATGAAATGGAAAAATATAGAATTGATAGGTAGGTATTGCCAATGATTGTATCATTATTGAAACGTCTTTTATTGTACAAAATCGAATTAATCACAACCCATATAGTTTGTTCAAGCAAGGAAGACATTCTGGCAAGATGGGAAAATGACTCCAGATCTGTCAATATTGGTTCAACAACTATATATTTGGCCTTGAGTTGTAGATCAGAATGTTTTCTACAATTTAAGACCAAATTCATAATTTTTGAACAAATATTGACTGAGCTGTAGTCATTTTCCCATCTTGCCAGAATGTCTTCTTTGCTTGGACAGACGTTTGCCAGCGAAAAATTCAATTCAACTTGAGTTTAGATTAGAATGTTTCCTTCAATTCAAGACTAAATTTATAATTTTTGAACTAATATTGACTAAGCTGTAGTCATTTTCCCTTCTTGTCAGATTGCCTTCTTTGCTTGGACATACTATAACACGTCGAATTACTCACAACACGTATCATATTTGAATGTATATTTTTGGAAGAAAATTGGACCATTAAAAGAAGCTTCAGAATTTATTTCTCTCAAATTTAATACAAGATTGTCAATGATTGGTTGAGAAATGAAATTGAGAAGAATAATCTAAATAAAGAATAACCTATTGCAAACTTGAAGCAATAATCTTAAGCTAGAAGAAAGAGAAATAGGTTGGAGTGGATGAAAATTATACAATGCAAAGATGAAAAAAATAATCCAAAGGTTCTAAAATAATCTCTATAAACTTTTAAAAACTTGAAACAATGAACTAAACTTGGAAATAGAAAAATAGGCTGGAGTGAATAAAAAAATAAACAATGCAAAGATTCCTTTGATCCGAAGATTCCAAAAAAATCTAAATAACCTATTAAAAACTTAAAACAATGAATTTAAACTTTTAAAAAGTAAAAATAGGATAGTGTAAATAAAGAAATCATATTTACAGCTGTATTTAATATGTAAGAAACAAAATCTTTGCATTTTATATTATACAATGCAATTAATGTATTAAAACATAATGTATTATACAATTATTTGTTATATTATACAATGCGAAAATTTTGTTTCTTACACTCTGTAGTATATTGTACAAACGCATTGATCGAATTTTAAAAAGAATCTCCTGAATCTAGAACCATCTCACAAATTGCTACAGCAAAGAGGATAATATTAGTACTGAATTCTATTGAGTGAGATCTATTATCCTACTGCTGTAGGCAACATCGCATCTTAGAGAATCGACAACACCTATCTCCCCTAGGCTACCTACATCTTGTTCAAAAGGGTTCGGGCCGCCAAAAATTGAGATTTTTTCTCCACCATAGGGGTGAACAGCCCCTAAACACTGCCTACCTGTCCTCGACACCCTTGGGCGCATCAACCTACCCCAACCAACCATTACCTACCCCTAACCTAGGTTACAAAGATGAATTAAAGATAGATATACAATCATTGTCCCAAAACCGAGCCCAGGTTTCATAGATGGATGAAACATAGATATATAGTCAGTCCAGGCAAAGGAGACATTCTGACAAGATGGGAAACTGACTCCAGCTCGGTTAATATTGTTCAAAAATTATAAATTTAGTTTCAAATTGTAGATTATAACATTGTCATCAACAATTTGAGACGAAATTAAAAATTTTTGAACCAATATTGACCGAGCTGGAGTCATTTTCCCATCTTGCCAGAATGTCTTCTTTGTTTGGACAGACCGTGTCCCAACCCCTATCCCCGACCTACCCCTAGCCAAAATGATTATACAGTAAGCCGGCCACCTTTAATAATAGAGCGGCAAAATATGTAAATAGCGCACAGCTGGTTCTATCAACAAAGTATCAGTCATACCGATGACGGCTGATGATAACGGAAATGTATGTATTAATATTAGTTGGAAGATATAGAAATACTTGTGATAATAGGTTGTATTGTTACAACCGTATACAGGTATTACGAGAAGGAGAAAAAGAAGGTAGGAGAAGAGGAAGAGGAAGAAGAAAAAAAGAAGAAGAAGAAGAAGAAAGAAGAAGAGAAGAAGAAGAAGAAGAAGAAGAAGAAGAAGAAGAAGAAGAAGAAGAAGAAGAAGAAGAAGAAGAAGAAGAAGAAGAAGAAGAAGAAGAAGAAGAAGAAGAAGAAGAAGAAGAAGAAGAAGAAGAAGAAGAAGAAGAAGAAGAAGAAGAAGAAGAAGAGAAGAAGAAGAAGAAGAAGAAAGAAGAAGAAGAAGAAGAAGAAGAAGGAAGAAGGAAGAAGAAGAAGAGAAGAAGAAGAAGAAGAAGAAGAAGAAGAAGAAGAAGAGAAAGAAGAAGAAGAAGAAGAAAGAAGAAGAAGAAGAAGAAGAAGAAGAAGAAAGAAGTGGAGAAGAAGAAGAAGAAGAAGAAGAAGAAGAAGAAGAAGAAGAAGAAGAAGGAAGAAGGAGAAGAAGAAAAGGAAGGAGAAGAAGAAGAAGAAGAGAAGAAGAAGAAGAAGAAGAAGAAGATAAGAAGAAGAAGAAGGAAGAAGAAGAAGAAGAAGAAGAAGAAGAAGGAAGGAGGAGAAGAGAAGAAGAAGAAGAAGAAGAAGAAGAAGGAAGAGAAAAAAGAAGAAGAAGGAAAGAAGAAAAAGGAAAAAAGAAGAAGAAGGAGGTGGAGGAGGAGAGAAGAGAAGAAGTAGTAGTGTAGGAGAACAAAAAGTAGGAAGAAGAAAAGAACAAAGGAAAGAACAAGTCAAAAGGAAGAGATGGTCTCAGGGCGAAGAAGATAAATTGCATGAACCCTTTGAGCATGAGAATGTTGTTAAGAGATGAAAAAATTAATTTAATTTATTATAGTTGCTATAAAAATTAGCTGAGACTTGAATATATTGATAGCGTAGGGCTTAATTCCGATATAGCCCAACAAACTATGGAGAAATAGACTTACATGGTGGGGATATGATCATAATTAAAAATTAAAATGTTTGTAAACTTTTGATAGAATATGCGCAATAGTTTAATGGCACCTAACATTCATGTTATTATATCATAAACATTGTTATTATAATAATCATATCATATATCATCATATCCATATGTTTGGCCATCTAAAACAACAACAAAATTGTTTAATGATTTTTATTTTTTATTTTATAATTAAATTATTGAATTTTATAATTTATTATTATAGAACAAATTTATATAGAATAAACGATTATAAAATTTTGTCTGTATGCAGATGCAGCATTGAGATAATGTCATCGCCATGCCTATACATTAGTTTTCATCTTTCTAAAATATTGAGCTCTACATTAAAATTAAAATATACATAAATTTATTAAAATGATACATATTTTTGTTTTACAACCCAAATTGGGCTTTCCAGAAAATATATGCTATGAATAAGATAAATTTATAGAATATATGCTATGAATAAGATAAATTTATAGAAGTCAGTACAAATAAATCAAATCAAAAATTCATTATTCAAGTACTACTAGACTCCTCTGGGTGAAAACCTCCAATTTTCTATTGAAGTGTTTCAGAAGTAGTGTCGAGCATTTTAGGGTTTGGTTCCTTTGTAGAAAAGATACCTAAATATCATTTTCAAAATGAAACTACCTCTGAGACACCCTGTATTTTGAAACTGGCACAGCCTGAGCTATATTTTGTACACAGTGTGGATGCTGTGTTCAGAAAAGTGGAAGAGAAGTGTATGGTTCTGCCCAATTCCCATTCTGATGGCTTCCCCATTACAACACAACTCCCCCATATAATAAATCTCTACATTGCCTATTCGTCATCACTCGACTCTATTTATTCCCTCCTCCTCCTCCTCCTCCTCCTCCTCCTCATTCATTCCATCATTTTTCTTCTTCTTCTTCTTCTTTTTCTTAATCTTCATCTTTTTCTACCTCTCCTTCTACTACTCTTCCTTCTTTATTTCTTATTCCTCTTCTTCTTCATCATCATCTTCTCCTTCTGTATCATCTTCTTTTCTTCTTCTTCATCATCTTATCCTTCTCCATCTTCTTTCTTCTTCTTCTTCTTCTTCTTCTTCTTCTCTTCTTCTTCTTCTCTTCTTCTTCTTCTTCTTCTTCTTCTTCTTCTTCTTCTTCTTCTTCTTCTTCTTCTTCTTTTCTTCTTTCTTCTTCTTCTTCTTCTTCTTCTTCTTCTTCTCTCCTCCTCTCTTCTTTTTCTCCTCCTTCTTTTTCTTCTTCTTCTTCTTTTCCTCTCCTCCTCCTCCTCCTTCTTCTTCTTCTTCTTGAATTTCTTCTAATTTTCATCTCATTATTCCTTTTTTTTACAAATCATCTACATTCACATTTCCTTTTCATCTCTCGTTCTTCCTCTTCTTCTACTTCTACTCCTCCTCTTTCTTCTTCTCATCCCACTCCTCCATTCCAACCTTCTTCTTTTCCGTTTTTTCATTTTATAATCACTTCTTATTATTCTTCTTCTTCTTCTTCTTCTCCTTCTTCTTTTTCTTCTTCTTCATCCTCTTCCTCTTTTTCTTTCCTTCTTTTTTCATCTTTCTTTTCATATTCTTCTTTTCTTTTTCTTTCTTTTTCATCTTCTTTTCTTTTTCTTTTCTTCTTCTTCTTCCTCCTCTTCTTCTTCTTCATCTTCTACTCAAATTCCTACTATTCTTCCTTTCTCCTTCCTTGTTCATCCTTCGTACTTTATTTCGTACTTCGTACTCAATTTCCTTCTATTCCTTTCTTTCTCATCCTTCTACTCAATTTCCTTCCGTCCTTTTCTTTGTCGTCATTCGTTCTTCGTCCCACTAGTAGCCACTAGTATCTTCTTCTCACTCACTGCTACCCTTAAAATATTGTAGCAGCCCCTCAATAAAGCAATCACCATTGCCATTGAATGAATTCATCTTCAGCCAACGGGACTCACCCCATCTTATCAGATCAATACTAAAACAGGCCCACACTGTCGCCATACTCTTTGACCTTTCTATCACTATTCCGTCTACTTATTCCTGTTCCTCACTTGCCTCTTCTTCTTCTTCTTCTTCTTCTTCTTCTTCTTCTTCAACTTCTTCTTCTTCTTCTTCTTCTTCTTCTTCTTCTTCTTCTTCTTCTTCTTCTTCTTCTCCTCCTTCCTTCTTCTTCTTCTTCTTCTTCTTCTTCTTCTTCTTCTTCTTCTTCTTCTTCTTCTTCTTCTTCTTCTTCTTCTTCTTCTTCTTCTTCTTCTTCTTCTTCTTCTTCTTCTTCTTCTTCTTCTTCTTCTCCTTCTTCTTCTTCTCCTTCTTCTTCTTCTTCTTCTTCTTCTTCTTCTCTCTCCTTCTTCTTCTTCTTCTTCTTCTTCTTCTTCTTCTTCTTCTTCTTCTTCTTCTTCTCCTTCTTCTTCTTCTTCTTCTTCTTCTTCTTCTTCTTCTTCTTCTTCTTCTTCTTCTTCTTCTTCTTCTTCTTCTTCTTCTTCTTCTTCTTCTTCTTCTTCAACTTCTTCTTCTTGTATTTTGACACAACTTCTTCCTTTTTCTCCTATACTGGTTTGTAAAGAGTACGCCAAAAAAATTAGGTGGTTTCGGCTGTTCCTTCAAAAGCCGATGGTATCAATATTACAGTTATCGTTCAGTTACTGCTAGTTAGATGATAAAAATCAAAAGATACACTAGATGCTCCACATCAGCTGTTAGAAGGTTGCATCACGTAAACAGACAGACGAAACCACCTTACACTGGCGACTCGTACCCACGAAATAGGTGAAGTGCCTGTATCTTTTACTGTTCAGCACTTCACCTGTTTCATGGGCACGAGCCGCCAGTGTACTATCTATGAAAGAAAATGTTTCAATCATGATACAAAATCTTTCAATTAGATTGTTAAATTAGTTGCATTTATCATTTATTGAAATTCATATAAAGTATAGTTTTTTTATTGCCTCAAAAAGACTGTTATTATTTCAATAATATTTTTTTGAGTTTCTAGATTTTAAAAAAGTTAAGATAACGAATAACAAATTTCCAGCTTTGAATTCATCAAATATAATAATCATGACAAGTTTTATGTAAGTTTTGAACAAGAATTCTACAAGCCTCAACAATCTGTAGGGGGCAGTACCACGAGAATGTCGTGAACGACTGCTATTGGTCGATATCTGATTGGTTTACTACAGCCAATGAGAGCTCAGTAGGAAAGTTAGAAGGCTCCGCCTCTCTATCCTATTGGCCAATAACAGTGTACTGTTCAAAATAAGAGGCTGTTGACTAAGTTTTTGTTTCTCAGCACTTGCTGATTTTTTAAATCACTTGTAATTCGTAAAGATTATGTGCTTCTGAATATTTTCTCAAAATTTTCTAGCAAAAACATATTAAAACAAATAAAGGCTTAGTCAAGGCGATTTATTATGGTTTATTGGTTACCTCATTCATCAAGCTAACGTTACTTGTTAATACATTTCTAACAAGAAACCTGCATAGCATTATATTCAGAGGAATTGAAGAGTAAAAGATATTTTTCAAACTCCATGACATAATTGACTTAATTTCAATATTCAACACATCACATTGGAACCCCAAGTCGGAATGAAAGCTGAGAAACTCAACACCCGTTCATGGCATTAGAATTCAGACGATTATTATACTTTATACAACTCTAAACAACAAGGAAAAAGAAGAAGAAGAAGAAGAAAGAAGAAGAAGAAGAAGAAGAAGGAAGAAGAAGAGGAAGAAGAAGAAGAAGAAAGAAGAAGAAGAAGAAGAAGAAGAAGAAGAGGAAGAAAGAGGAAGAAAGAAAGAAGAAGAAGAAGAAGAAGAAGAAGAAGAAGAAGAGGAAGGAAGAAGAAGAAGAAGAAGAGGAAGAAGAAGAGGAAGAGAAGAAGAAGAAGAGGAAGAGGAAGAGGAAGAAGAAGAAAGAAGGAAGAGGAAGAAGAAGAGGAAGAAGAGAAGAGGAAGAGAAGAAGAGGAAGAAGGAAGAAGAAGAAGAAGAAGAAGAAGAAGAAGAAGAAGAAGAAGAAGAAGAAGAGGAAGAAGAGGAAGAGGAAGAAGAAGAAGAAGAAGAGGAAGAAGAAGAGGAAGAGGAAGAGGAAGAGGAAGAGGAAGAAGAAGAAGAGGAAGAGAAGAGGAAGAGAAGAGGAAGAGGAAGAAGAGGAAGAGGAAGAAAGAAGAGGAAGAGGAAGAAGAAGAAGAAGAGGAAGAAGAAGAAGAAGAAGAAGAAGAAGAAGAAGAGGAAGAAGAAGAAGAAGAAGAAGAAGAAGAAGAAGAAGAAGAAGAAGAAGAAGAAGAAGAAGAAGAAGAAGAAGAAGAAGAAGAAGAAGAAGAAGAAGAAGAAAAATAAAGACGATGATTAAGAAAATTAGAGCAAGGCGAGTCTAGCCCAAAACACTTTCAACAGCACTACAGTCTGTCGCCAATGAGAGCAGACTCTTCTGGTCTAGGAACCCTTTTGTATTTTTAGAAGTAGTTCAAAGTGTGAGCACACGCACGCACACACCCTGGCTCACGCGTCACGTTGCATCCACGCAAGTGTGAAATTACACTTGGAAATGAATGGATGGTCGGTGCTTCACTGAATTCAATTTTCACTCTTTGCTCTGCTCTCTTCATTTTATTCTTTTGTACTTCTCAATCCTCATTTTTCCTTTTCTTATTCATCATTATTAATTTTTCTCCTTCCAATACTTTTTCTTTCCTTCTCCCTTCTTTCGTATTCCGACTCCGTCTCTTTATAACCTCTTCCTTATAATTTTATTTCTCCCACTTTCATCCAATGTAATTCCATTTTTTGTTCCTTGCCCTCCATCGTTTTTCATTTTTTCTCGCCTTTCTCCTTATTCTGTCGCCTATTTTCTCCATTTCACCTTTTTCGCATTCCCTTGCTTCTTCTTCCACCTATATTATTCCATTTCCACTATACGGAAATTCTCTTACTCTCTTTCCTCCATGCAATTCAAAATCTTGTGAATCAAGCTCTTTCTCTGATAAATCTCATTATTCTCCTAATTTTTTGAGTTTTCCTTACTCTTTATATTCTTCCCTGTTCACTCAAACATTTTTCAATATCTCCTTATTCTTTATTTTTCCACCAATTTTCTTGATTCCCCACCTTTTTTATAATCAATCTTATCCTGAATTGATCATTATCTTTTCCCATTTACATTCCCATTATTATCCATTTTATTCCTTTTTCTACTTCCCATTATCCTTTTTCTCCTGTTCCTTTTTCTACCCTTTTACATCTTTCACACATGTTTTGTTAACCATTTTTTCTATTTATTACACTTTTCACTGTAATATTTTGTTGAGCCGTCGGTCCCAGCTGCCTAGAAACAGTCGTTAATTCATGTTAGAGGCCCTGAAATTGATCCGACCTGAAAACTTTGACACCAGATGTGAGCCAACCAGTTTAAACGAAAAATTATTATTTTACTTCTGCAATTCTTCACAATTTTATTTCAATTTTTATTGTGCAATTCTTCACATTCTTGAACTTTACTGTATATTATTCTCCTTGTTTCTATTTTTTCATTTGAATTCTTCACAATTTATCCTTGAATTATCTTTTTTTCGAGTGGAAAATTTTGGGTAAAACAAAATTAAACTGAAAATTTGGACAATTTATTATGTGACTAAATTAGGAACAGAAGAAGTTTTGGGCAATATCCTGTTTTTTCTTTAAGCATCTTTTATATTTGAACATAAATGGAATAAATAAATAAACTTCCACGCGTGTCACAACACCCCATTGTTCTGTCAAACTCCCACTAAACAGCTACAGAACTGAACAAACGTTATATTCTTCAATTTTCAGAGCTTTTTGTTGAGTTCTGTAATAATGCTTGTTAAAGCTCTCGTGTTTCACGAAAGACTGAATCGGAAAATTATGTACACAGTTTGAACAGCGTTTGTTTCAACAAAAGAAGAAAGTGTCAACAGCACTGTCATGTATTTATTTCAATGTGACATGTTGTTCGTCACATTCTGTTGAAGATGGTGATGACTCAATAAACTCCATGGATCATTTTTTCACTTATTTTTCCCTATAAAGTTGATTAAGGTTTTTTGTTCTGATCAGACAGTATCACTCTCAAGACTAAAGGAGCACAGGATTAAAAATAATTCAGTTCTATTATCTCTAATTGAATATAAATATAAAATATATAAATATTTATTTTAATAATATATCAATATAGAATGATATACTACTATTATTTTTGTAAGCGATCGAGTTCTTCATACTAAGTACTGAGTTCTACGTCCAAGCAGAGAAGACATTCTGGCAAGATGTGAAAATTACTACAGCTCGGTCAGTATTCGATCGAAAATGATAAATTGGATCTCAAGTTGTAGGAAACATTTTGATCTACAATTTAAACCCAAATTTATAATTTTTCAACAAATATTGACCGATCTGGACTCATTCTCTCATCTTGTCGGGATGTCTTCTTTGCTTGGACACACAGAACTACTGTAGTAGCTACTTCAATAAATTGACCTTCAATTTTGTATATTTTATCTGATAAGGTATCCAAACACTAGACATCCCCTGGTTGGATCGACCTGAATTGAATTTACAGACTTAAATAAATTACAGTATATATAATTTACAGAATTCCCATACTTCTAAAATGTTTATTGTGTACAAAAAATGTTCAATTTTTTCTGTTGCAAACCCCTCCACATTCACATTGGAATTTTTGACATAACAAATTATGTAAGCTTAGTGAGTAATCCATGTTTGATTTTAACCAAATATATTTCTTCTAATAAATTTATTAGAAAATTTAAGGGAAAATTAAGGGGCTCCGCCCCCTGGACCCCCGACAGTGTAGGCAGTGTAAGTGAGTCAAACAGGCTCGCTTCGCTCGCCTGCAAAACCTCTGTCAGTGACAGCTGAGGCAAACCGGCTCGCTTCGCTCGCCTGCAAATTCCGTTCAGAAGGGATCCGAAATTTATATTTCTACACCTAATCTGGACTTGTTTACCTAATTTCAACATTTTCCGCCATTTTTTTTAGAAAAATCTAAGAAAAACTCCGAATTCAAAAAAAATAGTATAACGCTGAATATTAAGCGTAACCTTGGGAAGTACATCGGACATAGTTTGAAACTTGATTCAATATCTTCTAAATTAGTTAATCTATAATCTCGCTGAACCATTGAATTTACAGTTAGGATTGGTCGTATCAAGGCGGAAGATATGCAACCCGCAACACATCTACAATTTTGAAAACCTTATTACTGGCGTAATCTTGAACGGATTGCAAAAATATTTTAACACACCATTTCTAGACCTTATCTGAACCTACCCACCAAATATCAACATTTTCTACCGATTGGTTCTCGAAAAATTGAGGAAAACGCCGAAAAACTCTAGAAAAACTAAAATATTTTGCGTATCCTTGAAAAGTTTTTAAAATCCGTTCTTAGCGCGCGTCTAAACGTCCAACTGAACATGCCTCCCAAATTTGAACGCATTCAGTTCAGTGGATTTTTAGTTCTGGTGATGAATGAATGAATGAATCAGTCAGTCAGTCAGTGCCAATTCGCTTTTATAGATATAGATTATTCTAAATATTTTGCAACTTCTATTGACTGCATCATGAGGCACATTCCTTCTAAATAAACATGTATGCAAACATAGTCAATATTTCCTTAGTTTTACTTTTAGTAGATGTAGTGGAATTCGGCTATGATTCAATCACAAATGGAGGGAAATGAGTCAACCAGTTTTAAAAATAATAATTATGATGTCATGAAGAGTATACAAATACAAACAAACACAGATTAGGCTGAATTGCATTGACTGACAAACTATAAAATTGAATGGCTGTTAGTCTAGACATGGAATTCAAAACAATTCCATTAAAACGTTGATAAAATATGTAATAATTATGAACTCCCTTTCAATTTCAAAAGTGAAGGATGATGATAATCAATTTTGGATTATATTTCCAGTAATTATTAATAAAAAACCTTATAATTTTCTTACAGTTTGAAGCATAATGACTGTTTACAGGCTTTCAAGGACTCTTTTCGCAATACTATTATCGAAATTAATAGTTTAATTATAAATTAAACTAATTAAATTAATAAATTAAATAGATTATCACAATCCTACACACTTATAATACGTCTTTCACAATACTATTACTTAATAATTACCATCTTCTCAACAGAAATATAGCTTGATAATTTACAAAAATGGTATAATTCTACCAATGAATAATGATAATTCTGGTAATCAATTGATCAACTCTGAGACACTGGCGGCTCGAACCCACGAAACAGGTGAAGTGTCCGTATCTTTTACAGTGCAGCACTTCACCTTTTTCGAGGGCACGATCCGCCAGTGCTCTGAGAATGATTTAATGCAGTATAAATTCAATTGTTATTAGTGGGAGAAAAGCTTGGTATTGTGAAATTGGAGATTATAATAGATCAGAGACTACAATAAATTCTTATATTGATGACGACTTTTTATTGTTACTTTTTACAAAAAAATTTTTTCTCTCTTTTCTCATATACCTCCTCCCATTTCTCATGTCTTTCATCATTCATTTCAACATCATTCATTCCAATTCTGTTTATTTTCAAATTTGTAAACATTTGCCAAAGACTTGGTCACAGCCATAAAATAAAAGAGTAAATCTAAAACACAAACAAGATGTTATCCTCGAATTCATTGTGCGTTACCCAGTCATCTTTCTATTTTTCCACCATCTTTATTATTATTTCATTTTTATGTTGTTTTTAAAACTGAATTCTCATCCTAGAAGAATGAATCTAATATTTAATCAGTGCGTTGAATCAGATTGCGTTTCAGCTCCATCAGTCTTTCTATAAACAGTCTGTTGTCCAAGCAAAGAAGCCCCTCTGGCAAGATGGGATAATGACTCCAGCTCGGTCAATATTGGTTCGAAAATGTTCAATTTGATTTGAAATTGTAGATAAAATTGTTTCCTTCAATATGAGATCAAATTGATGATTTTTGAACAAATATTGACCGAGCTGAGTCATTTTCCCATCTTGCCAGAGGGTCTTCTTTGCTTGGACAGATCATTAGTCCTTTATTCAAACTAAATTTCCATTCGGCAAAATTGAATTCAACTGAATCCTACCATCTTATCAACTCATTCGTATCTTTCTATATTCTTTTACTCTTCATTTAATCTTCTTCTTTCCCCTTTTTCTGTTTCTTTTTCAAACTCTCATCCTTCATTTTCTTCTTCATCCACATCTTATTCTTCTTGTTGTTGTAGTTGTTCTTCGTCTACTTATTTTTCCTTTTCTTCTCCTTCCTCTTTTTCATTTCCTTCTTCCTCTTATTCTTCTCCTCCTTCCTTCTTTCTTTTTCTCCTTATTCTTTCTCTTCTCTTGTTAATTTTCCTCCTTCTTTTCTTTCTTCTTTTTTATCTATCTTTTTCTCCTTTTTCTTTTCTCCTCACCCCTCTTCTTCTTCTTTTTCTTCTTCTCCTTTCTCTTCATCTTCTTGTTCTCCTTCTGCTTCCTCTTCTTCTTGTTCCTCTCTCTCTTCTTCTTCTTCTTGTTCTCCTCTTCTTCTTCTTCTTCTTCTTCTTCTTCTTCTTCTTCTTCTTTTCTCTTCTTCTTCTTCTTCTTCTTCTTCTTCTTCCTCTTCTTCTTCTTCTCCTTCTTCTCTCTTCTCCTCCTCCTCCTCCTCCTCTTCTTTTCTTCTCTTCTTCTTCTTCCTCCTCCTTCTGCTGTTCTTCTTCTCTTCTTCTTCTCCCCTCCTGCTTCTGTCTTCTTCTTCTTCTTCTTCTTCTTCTTCTTCTTCTTCTTCTTCTCTTCTCCCTCCTCCTTCCTCCTCCCTTCTCTCCTCCTCCTCCTCCTCTTCTTCTTCTTCTTCTTTCTCCTTCTACTTCTACTTCTCCTTACCTTTTTTCTCTCTTCTCCTCCCTGACATCATCATCAACATCATTCATCTCGCGAGGCCTATTAGGGAGGCCTAAATCCGATATTAATCTTGTCTTCTACACGAAAAATGAAAATGGTCTAGTGAACTGCAAAACTGGGCCAGATAATTTTGAATGATAGCTGCTGGCTTCATTTTTATTTTTTGATGTTTGGATCGCTGCCATTTCTTAATAATCAGATCATGGATGGGCAGCAGCTCAGTGATTGCTGCAATTCTAGGTTGTACAGGGTGGTTCAGGAGGAATGTGCAATACTTCTCAGCTCTCAGGCTGAATCCTTACAGGCTGATTCACCTTTTAGAGAAAGATGACATACCACTAAAAATACCGAGATAACAATAACAGAGAATTGACATTTTTCCAAGAAATCTATAATTTTCCAACTAGCTAGAAGCTTCATCTATGTATAGTCTGTCCAAGCAAAGAAGACTCTCTGGCAAGATGTGAAAATGACTCCAGCTCGGTCAATATTGGTTCAACAATTATAAATTTAGTCTCAAATTGTAGAATTCTGTTCTACAATTTGAAACAATATTAATCCAAATGAGACCAAATCAATAATTTTTGAACCAATATTGAACGAGGTGCAGTCATTTTCCCATCTTGCCAGAGGGTCTTCTCTGCTTGAACGTACTATACATAAATAATAATTTCTTATGTGAAATTAGCTGAGCGATTCAATGGGACCAGTAAGAGGTTGGAAACTTTAAGGGTTATTGAGATCAAAATATTCAAAATTCATTTATTTATCCTTTAAAAAAAAACAAAATCACAAACTTAGAAATAAATAGATCATGGGAGAAGTTTTGAAAATTTTCAATAAAAATAACATTTTCCAACAATTACGTTTATAACTGGATATTTAATCATAAAAATGTATTTCCAATTGATAGAAGTTGTATAAAATTAAAGTCTCAACAAAAAGTGAGAAATTAGTCACTATCACGGTTTCTAAGTTAGTAGGAAAAATTTGTTAAAACACACAATTTTCCAACAATTAAATTGAGTACAATATAAAAATTATAATTGAGAATGCAATATTGAAGAAAGAAAATCAATCATATTTACATAGGATAAAACTTTGCTATTCCAAATAATTCATTTTGGTATTCAATTAAGGGTTGTAACTGGATATTAGATGATAAATATGTGAATATAATATGTAAACATATATAAAAATGATAAATTTCAATTATGAGAAGTTGTAGACAATCAAATGCTTAGCAAAAAGTTGAATGGCCGTGTTAGTGTAAAACCTTATTCATATAAATTTTATTTATTTGACAAAATACATTACTCAATGGATAAAACACAGACAATAATTGTCCAAAACGCCTAATTTCCAGATTTTGTTAAATATACTCCAAATTGAGGTTATGTTCACAATGTCGACTTTCACTATATTCTTAATTTTCAACTGTCAAGAATAAAAAACTAATGATTATGTAACGATTAACTAATGATAATGATTTATCAATTAAAAATTTGAAAGCTTGGTATGAAATGCAAAAGAGCATCAAAAATATAATTATAACCATAGAGGAATCATATAAAAGTGTGAGAGAGAGATTCACTTACTTATAGATTTACTTACATCATTTATCTATGGTGAAAGTCACCTTAATCTCAGAAATCGCCATCAGAAAGAGCAAAAAAATACAAAAACTCATAGCACGTGAAAAATCAGTTTTTAGTTACTTTTTTGTGATATACATGTTATAATTTCTACAATCTACTCCCGACTCTCTACAATCCGACATATTTATATCTAACCGATCAAGTCGATTTGCCTTGAAATCGTCCTAGGTTGGTTGAGCCGTATCACACCACATAACACCATTTGGCCGTTCACCTCTATTATAATCCCTATTCCCTTTACTTCTCGATCACTCATACTCTCTCTTTCTAATGTCTCTCACTCACTCTCCCCTCTCTCTCTCACTCTCTTTCTCTCTCTCTCTCTCGCGCAGCACGGGGTCGTTTCGCGCAGCTGTAACAACATCAACAACAACAACCAGAAGAAAAAGAAAAAGAACATCAACTGTGAGCCGTTCGTAGCCAAGCCTCAATATTTTATTGGAGTGTCTCGTTCTGCGACCACATAGTTCACATGCGTTTTATTATGTGGTCACTAGAACCGCGCCAATACAAAGAGATTACACACACTCGAACACTGGATAAAAGTACAGGCTGCTAATATAGTCTGTGCAAGCAAAGAAGACACTCTGGCAAGATGGGAAAATGACTCAAACTCGGTCAATTTTGGTTCAAAAGTTATCAATTTGATATCAAATTGTAGGAAACAGTTTGATCTACTATTTATACCACATTTATAATTTTTGAACAAATTTTGACCAAGCTGGAGTCATTTTCCTTTCTTGCCAAAGGGTCTTCTTTGCTTGCACAGACTATATCTCGATAGCTAATGAATCTACGGTTATTACAATTGAATTGTAATAGGCCTATGGATAATTACCACGATATCACCTTTACAACTACTAAAAAAATCAATTGTTCAGTTCATGTATTTTGATATAATACAGAATTATGTAGAATTGAATTATGATAATAAATTATTATTAGATCACCAGCTAAGAAATTTCCACATACAGTACTGTACTCGTAATTCGAAAATTTTGATTCCTTTTTCAACAACTTCCTCCAATTCCAACTCGTCCTTCTCTTTATTTCCCTCTCATTTCATCTCTCTCTTTCTCTACTTCATCATTTCCTTTGATTCCAACCTTTCTACGTAGGTAATAGTATATTACATAATGAGTGTAGAAAAGGCGTTTTTACAAACGAATAATTATGTTCTCCAAACGAGCGGTACGCGAGTTTGGAAAATAATTATAAGTTTGTAAACTTTTCCACACGAATTATGTACATTTTTTCTCAATATTCTTAATCTTATCCCATCCTATTCCGCTTTGTTATCCTTATTCTTCTACTCTTTCTATTTCTACTCCTCCCTATTACTAATTCTCCACAACTTTCTCATCTTCTCTCCTTCTTTGCCACCTCATCTTTTTCCTTTCTCTCTGTTCTTTCTTCCTTTTCAACCCCTTCCTCTTCTTTTCTGCATTTAAATGCAATTTATTTCAGCTAGTTGTCGGTTGGCCGTAATCCAAGTTCTATAATAATGAACCTACGTCGCCAGTCTCGTCTCAAAGATTCTTTCTCAAAATTCTTTCCTCTTTCAAAAGATTCCTAAGTGAATTTTTGAAACGTTTGCAATGCTTTCATCAGTGGATCTTTTTGTTCTGGTGACTCACTGCATTTCTTACAAGAATTTCATTTGACTAAACTGATTACACAAGTGATTGAAATCCAATTACTTTGCTAATTATTACGATTGAGAATCATGTGATTGCGCCTTTTCAACCTGTATTACAGGAATTGTAATACTGTAGCCTAAATTGTTTACAGAAACAAAACTGATAAATTCTAATGGATAATGTAAATGTATTTCACAAGTGTATATGATTATGTTTCTATGATTATAAGTCGAAACCACTGTGAAATTTATAAGTTGAGAATTTTCAAGAAATTTCAAATTTTTTATTACAAAGGAATATCCGATGGTATGATAGAGGAAAAATATTCAATATTGATAGAATAGGCGTTTCCCAATACTTATTTTTTCTCAGGGCTACTGCATTTATCAAAATGTTCAATTAATGAAAACCAATGTACCCTTTTTAAAATAATTTATTTTGCATAACATGTTTCGGCGTTCTTGAGCCATTTTCAAATGCAAATAAATTATTACTTAAAATATTTTAAAAAAGGTAGCTACTTTGATTTTAATTAATTGAACATTTTGATAGAATAGGCGCTATTGAAATTGATTTCATGACCAGATACTTTTTCAGGAGGAATTGGAATATAAAATTGAACACCAATATGATAATAACATTGAATCATTCATTATGAAAAAGTATTCAATTTATCAAAATCCAGATTTGAAGGGACTTAAAAATTAAAATTAAAATTAGGACGGTATGATATATGAAGTATAGTAGGCTAGAGTATTACAAGGCGAAAAAAATGTGAAACCTCCCAATGAGAGCAGCTAAGCTGAATTCATTCATTCATTGACATTAACTTATTACACAAATCATAATGATATTATCATTATTATAACTAGGTCAGAAAAACTAGGCATAGCCTGTACTATTTCTTTCCTAAATTTTGATAGATAGGATAATAAGTCCGAAACAAGGTTATGTACAAACCTCTATTGGCATATACCTCAATAATGGCATTCTCAATTAGTTTTCAAAAGTATAAAACTGTAACATGTTATGTTTGCAAACTTTTTATCCAAGGTCAAAGGTTACAAAAATCAGTTTTTTGCAAATAACTTGTATACTGTGCACAGTACGTTCTCACAGATGTCATTATAAAAATTGTGCAACATAAAATTCTCTGCAAGATATTTGTTTCGTTCGTAATAGCCTATTTCTTTAATTTAAGTTCGAAAATTTCTTTCGTAAATATGCAATGAAAACGTTTCAAAAATTTACTTAGGAATCTTAGAAGAGGAAAGAATTTCGAGAAAACATCTTTCGTAAAACTGGAGGTTTTCGAGATACAGCGCGGATAGGTGTGAGCGCTCGCCCCATCATGGGATAATGCTATAACCTTGAATGCCAAGTAGAACAATATACAATTCGCTGTGAAATGTTGTTTTTGCAACCAAAAAGATAGCATTCCTAAGCGTTTTCTGAATCAAATGATCAATCAAGTGTTTTTTCATGTGAACAGGGTTATAACACTATAACAGAACCTTATAAGTAAGTAATCGGTCCCCATCAGAACAGAATGTTGTGATTGTGAACTACTATTAAAAAGGTTTTTCTCTATGGCATTTTATGTAGCCTATTATTGAAGTTATAAGAACTGATTTTTTAAATGAGAATGAAATCTCCGTACACGATTTCTTGACAAATGTTAATAATAAGTATTACTATCCATCTACGAATTCTGTGATGACTTTGAATTCAAGCTCTTTTGTTTCTTGTGAAGAGTGAAATTTCAATTGATTTTCTCCTTTTACAATGTCAACAACTAAAACATGTCTCTTCTTACACCCCCACCAACGATAACAATAAGAAGAATATGCTACAGGCCTACAGAGGCATATTTGGATATTTCTACTATGAAGTTCCTCTATTGGATGGAAGATGGGACACCTTAAAATGCTTAGATTCGAAATATTACACCGGTGTGTGAAAATTCGTTTTGAATTTATAAACCGTGAAGCCTACACTCTAAAATTGGAATGTTAATCCAATATAATAATATTTTATTGAAAAATATTGAATATAAAAAAAATCCGTTACCTTGAACAACTAGGAGAAATCCCATCAGAAGCGAAATCCACAATAAGCTCTTCATGACTGCTTCGCACTTCACACAAGTAACAACACAAAAAACACTTCACAAAATCCTCTTGAAAAACTCAAATTTTTCACCACTTCTTACACACCTTCACAGAAACGGTCCGTGTGATAGGGCTCGTAAAACTACTGCTATTTCAAAAACGGTCCGTGTGAAAGGGCTCGTAAAACTGCTGCTGTTTTAAAACCACTAACTGAACGCGACTACACCGCTCAACGGCTGCTCGACGATTGAGAACTTTGCGCGGCGTTCAACTATCAACTGAGGTCAGCGCTGTCTGGTGAGCGGAACGGGAACTAGAGTGGGATGCGCAGTAGCGATGCGCTGTGTCATATGTGTGTGGAAATGACATCATCGCCGGAAAAGTTCAGTCGTGTAGAAAAAGTTTGTCCAAGCGAAGAAGACGTTCTGGCTGGATGGGAAAATTACTCCAGCTCAATCAATATTTGTTCAAAAATTATAAATTTGGTCTTAAATTGTAGATCAAAATGTCTCCTACAATTTGAGACCAAATCTATAATTCTTGAACCAATATTGACCGAGCTGTAGTAATTTTCCCATCTTGCCAGAATGTCTTCTTTGCTTGGACAGACTGTAGTAGAGACGCGGTAATTCATTTATTGCCATTGAGTAACTGCTTTGAAAGCATCGAGTTTTCTATTTACAGTTATGATGACGGTTTTTTCAGTGAAGTTTTTTGTTTATTGGCCCAGAGAGCATCACAGTCTGAAGGACGGAACTGTGTTTGAAGAAAGATCAGAAAGAGAGAGAATAAAAAGTGTAAATTTGAATAGAGTTGGCAATCAGTATCAGAAGCTCAACTCTCAATTCTCAAATATTGCCGAGGATATATTATGTAAATTATTATGAAAAAGCAATATACCTAGTTAAAGTCTTGTATAAGTATAAGGTTATGCAGAGTAGTATTAAAATTGAAAAAAATTGGAATATCCAAAGTCCCAACTCAATTGGAGCACCTAAAGTCCCAAAAAGTGACCTCTTCATTCAGTACAAAAAATGTAGTACTTTTCTGATTAATGCTATCAATAACAACAAATATAGGCTACAACTAGACGAATTATTAAAATTTCAATAATTGAAATTTGATTTGAATCATTAATTTTGATCATTGTAATAAAACTCAAAAAATAATCATTATGTCCAATGAGAAGTGGATAAAAATCATTAGCAGTATAATAAATGTATAAAAAAATAATATTTTTCACAATAGTTAGTACACAAGAAAACCCCAGCAGAAAAGAGTAAATTTTAACAATATCATGTATCACCAACTTCATACAACTCGAGCTAATCCTTGACTACAACTGCAACCATAGTTTTTTATCAATGAAACCGCGTCATTTATGAATGAAATAGCACTTAACACTATATAGTCAACTACTCGTAGTAGATAAAACCATGAAACAGCCGTATTCCCAAAATAATAACGAATTTCAATTAAATTCCGTGATAAAATCGAATAATTTTGAATGGAAGCGTTTAGTTCCGAGCATATATTTATCAGTGAACAATAAACAATAATGTATTTATGTACATAAAACAAACAGTGATATCGTCACAGAATTGTATCGATATATAACTGTATATATCGGTGTTATAAATCGATATTTCGGTGCTATATTTCAATAACAGTTAATATGCCGAATTCCTCGAAAGCGGAAAAGTGATAAGAAATATAGATATAAGTGTCAGCTGGATTTATGGCTCATTGCATCGGTGAAAAGTTCATTGTTCCTTTAGTCTGTCTAAGAAAAAAAGACATTCTGGCAAGATGGGAAAATGACTCCAGCTCGGTCAATTTTTGTTCAATAATTATGAATGTGGTCTCAAATTGTAGATAAGAATGTTTCCTACAATTTGAGATCACATTCATGATTTTTGAACCAATATTAACCGAGCTGGAGTCATTTTCCCTTCTTGCCAGAATGTCTTCTTTGCTTGCAGAGACAATACTGAACAGTGTTGTCGATTTTTTCTGTTTTATTACTTTTTACGGGGGTCATCAACATTGCTGCACAATGCAACGGATTTTGTCAATGAACTGAACACGTGGCTGAATTATAATATATGATTACTCGGTTTTCATCGAAAAATTGTTTGTAATTTTGGATACAGAGCTGAATATTTCCTTGAAAAAATTTTATTATTTTTGTGAGTACAAATGAATATTGTTGGAATAAGCATTTTAAAAGTAAGGTGTTTGTTCACAATTAAAATAATACAGTACTAATTGAAATTTTATGCAACAAATATAATCAATAATTGATTGAACAGCTGACTTTTAGAGTAGCCACCAACAACTAAAGTTGAACGCATGGAAACTGGAACAGCAGAATCCCCCTGACCCTCCGCACCCATAGACTTTGCCCTTTCGTCAGGTGTGTTGTGAAAATATAAATTAGTTTTCTTTATAATCCAGCTGAATTGGCAACATTGCATCAAGTCTCAGTGGACCATTTTCATGTTTTCTACTCTGGTAAGAAGATTACAATTTCACATTCACATGGAATAGCTCGCTATCCTTACTTCATAAAAATTATTACAGTATTAAATTAACTTGAAGAAAATTTTGAACTACATCCGTTGTTATACATTTAACACAAATCACTTCCAATTTAAAGTTTATTTTAATAATTATTGTATAATTAATTTACTAAAAATGTATTAAACTCTAATTATTGAACTAAACTTATAATAGATAAAGTAAAAAGTCACGCCTCTGGAGAATTGAATTCTCCTTCCAATGACATAAATAACGTGAAATTCTATCCATAAATAGAGGCTCTATCTGTTCCAATAGATTTATAACAATTACATTGTTCTTATGGGACATAATTCTGCCGTTCGGCAGTTTGCCGACTACTACTGCCCACTCTTAAATGAATAGACAATACCACAGATTATTGAAAATCGAGATACCAGTTTCGGTTGATCAATTATTAATAAATCTGCGGTTTGCGACAATATTTTGTATTTTAATTCAATATGGATAACTACCACAATATTACAGTACTACCTTCAGATTCAGAATCACTCAGCAAATCACGTTGTGTTCAGATAGGTTGTAAAATATTATTGAATAAATCATAGGTCAAATCCTTTTTGCTGGTAACCTATTATTTGCGACCTTTATCAGTCAGATTTTGTGGGTTAATGGCGAGGCCGTATAGCTATAGTCTGTCCAAGCAAAGAAGACATTCTGGCAAGATGGGGAAATGACCCCAGATCAGTCAATACTGGTTCAAAAATGATCAATTTGGCCTCAAATGGTAGATCAGGATGCTTCCTACAATTTGAGATCAAATTAAAAATTTTTGAACCAATACCGACCGAACACCAGTCGTTTCCCCATCTTGCCAGAATGTCTTCTTCGCTTGGACAGACTGCAGCTACTGCGAATTATTAGCCTATTGCTATTTGGGCGTGGCCGGCTGACACCTGACATACAATTTTCCTTGAGCTTTCCATCGGGAAATGGCTGCTTGGAAAACTGTCTGACCCAGTTTTATCCCTGGGATGTGCGAATAAAAGGCCAGGAAAAGCTTGGGCTTTAGTAGATCAAGTGTTTGGAAAAGTAGGAGGTTTTGAAATAAGTTTATTATAAGAAGGATCAAGGAAAACAATGATTTACGGTTTTTATAATTGAAAATGATTTTGAATAAGAATAAGATACAGTAGTAGAATAACACGACTATTCAATTTTTTCAATTCAATTTATTTAAACACACACAAAGGACAAAATAGATACAATAAATTTCAAAAAAACTACAATAACAATGACATGATTATTAAACAAATCACAGGTTTCGTGATTGGGTGTGCTGGAAAGAAAAATACAAGAAATAATACCTAACCAACTATGGTTCCCCATGTAATTGCTGCGAAAAAATATAACCTAGTTTCGAACTTATTATAATCAAAATTTGGTATAAAGACGTTTTGGACAATAGTCTGTGTTTTTAACCAATAAGTTTACTTGTTTCTGTAAAATGAATAAATAAATAAATAGGCAGGTATAATAAAGATGGTGTATGCTACAAAAAAACTTATTTATTTTATTAATAATTTTTATAGATTCATACAAAAATAGAAAGGAAAAGAAAGTGACAGAAAGAGGCAAACACAATCAAGGAAGACATAATTATTACAAATTCTAAAAGTATACGATTTTTCGTTCGTTATATAAACATAGTCTGTCCAAGCAAAGAAGACATTCTGGCAAGATGGGATAATTACTCCAGCTCAGTCAATGTTGGTTCTAAATTTATAAATTTGGTCTTCAATTGAAGAGCACAATGTTTTCTACAATTTGAGACCAAATTCATAGTTTTTGAACCAACATTGACAATATTGGAGTCATTTTTCCATCTTGCCAGAATGTCTTCTTTGCTTGGGCAGACTATATTTCCGTTCAGCTGACGCTGAAAAGTCAGGCGGCTTCGTCTGTTCCTTGTGTGTTGACAGATGATGTGTTGTCATTTGGAATTATCATCATTATCATTTGCCTATGTCTGATGGTTGTGTTGATATTTTTTTTCAATAGAGACAATATTAATGCTTTACATCAGCTGCTAAAAGGTTGCATCACGTACAAGAGACAGACGAACCGCCTAATTATTTGCCGTCAGCTATACACACGAACATATTGAGAATTTCAAGAAGCTGTTCTGAATTATCAATAAAGGCGAGTCTATATGATGCCAATTGGCAAGACAATGATTGTCTTCTGAAATGAACATTATCTTTATAGTTGTAAAGTATCTATTGAATATTTTCATTTTAAAATTATCATCTAGGCATAGCTAAATGAAAACTCTAATTGGTAACATCATCTGACGGTTTCAGAAGACAATTATTGTCTCGCCAATTGGCATCGTATAAACCTAGCAAAAGAGAAGCATAATCAGGCCAATCATCGCACTCTGGAGCTCCAAATAAAGACCACCTTGTCAAATGCGGTCTTGATAGCTCAATAAAAAGGACAACAGTCTCCAGTCTCTGATTAGCCTACAGCCTCCAGGCATTCTCATTCAATGCACCTAAAAAGCCAGGCTAGAAATTAAGGTACTATACTATATTCCATGTAACTGCCGATTTGGTGTAGCTTGTATAAGATAGGAAATACAACGTATTCCGAGTCGGAAGTTATGTAAATTGCAGTATAGGTTAGGAGGCTTAACTATGTAGCCTCTTTTTCAGGTCCATTCATTCTATTAGTTTTATACACTGGCGGCTCCTACCCACGAAACAAGTGAAGTGCTGTACAGTAAATGATACGGGCACTTCACCTGTTTCGTAGGTACGAGCCGCCAGTGAGTTTATATTGAGTTACAACTTAAGCTTTGATTGGTCTATTCCATCTAGACAACTACATGAAAAAAGAAAGTTAAGACGAAAAATATGAAACGAGTGGGAAAAGGATGGAATGACGATAAAGGAGAGGTGGAAGAAAGAAGGAGTAAAGAAGAAACTGTGAAATTAGATTGGAGGAGAAATGGAGAGAGATATCAAAAGGGAAGAAAGGAGAGAGAATGGAGAAGGGAGAGAAGGAATAAAGTTAAAGGAAAACAAAGAAACCAACCATAATAAAACAATTAAATACTAATCATTGTTCTCTTCAACAGAGCATTTGATTAATTATTTCCAATTTGATCTTAGGAATATTCTACTCATGTAAAATTATTTTTATAACTATTTTATTTTCGTTTTTGATTTGTATTTTTTCAAAATTCCAATTCTAGTTTTCGTCTTCAGTTTATTTTCATATGTATTGCTTTTGAGAGTAGAAGTGAATTTGAAAACTTTCCCATTCTGTATTCCATCACAATCATTAAGTTTTGTTTGCCCAGGGAGTATTGAAGGCACTGACGGCTCGTGCCCATGGAATAGGTGAAGTGCTGAACAGTAAAAGATACGGGCACTTCATCTGTTTCGTGGGTACGAGCCGCCAGTGATTTGAAGGGATATTCACTTAACCATTAGTGATATGCGGTTATTTATCAAGTCAATGAAACACATATAAAGTGAGTTACTCAGAAAATAGTTCATTAAAAAAGAATTAGCAGCTGATTCGATTCAACAAATACTCAATTTATCTGGTAAGGTATTCATAGCGAATACCTCTTGAATAACAAATGTTATGAGATACCGTAATTATATCAGTATTCGAATGTCAATGTGTATCAATAATAATGAGTTTCAGTTATGTGCTTTCTGAGATTCTGGAATCGTATTAAAGTCAGCATAGTAGATCGAAGTTCTCAAATTCAAAAGATCAACACTTCTATAAGCAACCAGACATGCAAAAAACAAAAGTAAAAAGATTTATTTCATCAGAACAGAAATAATAAGTTACGCTTTGTATAGTAGCAATATGTGAGTTTTATTGACTTGTTCAGTAATTTCTCCTCTCCTATGAATTTATAACAAGATCTGAATGATAGAAGTTCCTTCATGAAATAAGTTTACAACTTTCATCTCCCACGATTTCAACCGTATTACAGCAGTTATATTCTTCTAGTACCTGCTTCTGTCCTGAATTGGTTAAAGCTAATAAAACAACAACCTTATTGTTTTTAATGCTCAATAAACCCCATTTTCATGTTGTTTCATGAGTTTTTAATTCCTGCTGGATGAAGGTTGTCTGCTTTCGGTTTGAGATCGTATTAATTTTAGTAGGCTACTTGAATTCCATTTCAGCTAATACTACTACTACTTGCTATTATGGGAATTGCTTTTAGACTATCTAGGAGGTTATTTATTATCATAAGGTATAAAAAAATAATCAAATTTGGAAATTGCTATAAAAATCTACGAGATTATTTATTATCAAAAATAAATTAATTGAAAGATTACAGTTCTCCTATCTCTCCATCCTTTTGCATGATTTTATCAATCTTTGATTTCAAATCTAAACCATTCATCAATCAACAGCTTATCATCACCTTATCAAACCTAGTTTAAATTTTGTGCAACATACGAGAAAATATATACCGAAGTATAGTACCGAATCTTTTATCTGATGCGTAACTCATAGTTATCTTCATTTCATGGTTTAAATTAAATTAAATAATGTAATAATATCACAATTTAGTTTCTGCATTTCTCATGGAATACATCCTAATTGAAATGTATTCAAGCTAAAAAAATGAAGGAGAAAATCAAAAAAGTTTGTCGACAATTTCTCATCAGAAAATTATTGATATTAGCAGAAAAACGTTAAGCATCTGCACCTAACTGTAGTTTAGTTAGTAGAGATTTATACTACAACCAAATGAATAACCACTGGCGGCACGTTCCCACGAAACAGGTGAAGTGCTGTACAATAAAATATACGAGCACTTCACCTGTTTCGTGCATGGGTACAAGCCGCCAGTGTGAATAACAATTAGAGTATTGAATTGAGTATCATGTATTGGTTGATAGTGACTATCATACAGAAAATACAGGTAATAATTGGAATTAAAATATAGATTTGTCAATTCTACACTTTATCTGTAGCTCGGGGACCTTGCCAAGCTGATAATGTGAGCAAAACCATTATCTTGAATTACAAATAAAGTGTAGAATCATAGACAAATTCTGTGTTCTATTCCATCTTGTTTTATGGAATTTTCTTTCAATATTCATTTTATCAATAATGAATGGTTTTTTCAAGAATACAGGTATTTATTGATTCATTACAGTGATTATCAATGTCTCAGAAAGTATATTAAATCATTGAATACTTTTTTCTTAGGGCTACTGTATTTATCAAACTTTCAATTATTTAAGATCAAAGATCAATACTAAGATCAATTAATACCCTTTCCAAATATTTTTATTCTGCATACGGTAACATGTTTCATATTTGATGATGGCTAATACTTTGATCTTAATTAATTTAAAGATTGATAGATCATTGAAATATAAACTTCATGTGGTATCTGTACGGTACTCAGTATTCGAGAGGACGAATACAACACTCAAGTTCTCAGATTACATTACAATATCTAATCCTCAACAATGGATATGAACCATTTTTTTAGTGGATATTCAGTATTGAAATGCAAATTACATTGTGATAGTGTAATTGGGTGTTATTTGGAGGTGTTGACAGACCACCCAGGCTGCATAATATTATCCCACCTGACAGTGATGCATATTAATAGGTAGATGCAACACCCACTGCATTTCTAATGCATCGGAGTGCATCTGTTCAACGAGGATGCACTTTAGAGATTGTATTTTGACATGACATGTACTGGATAACGCAACTACAATGAATAGTTTGTAGAAAATTGCAATCTAAGGAATCAATAATTTAAAAGAAATAACAAAATGAAGTCTATCTGTCCATAGTCTGGTCGATTAAAGAAGACATTATGGCAAGATGGAAAATAACTCCAGCTCGGTCAATATTGATTCTAGAATTGTTAATTTGGTCCCAAATTGTAGAGCAGAATTTCTACTACAATTTTAAATCATATTTACAATTTTTGAACCAATATTGACCTAGCTGGAGTCATTTTCCAATGTTGCCAAAAGGTCTTCTTCGTTGCTCGACCAGACTGCGTCATGTTGACGTAATGTCTGTTGAAAGTGTTCCTGGCATCAGCCAATGGGAGCGCCTTGAGGGCGTGGCTTCAACTCGCACGCGATTGGTCGACGCTGTGTGACGTAGAACAGCTGACTTTGGTGGATAGGCAGCCACCAATAGGATTGTAGATGGGCGTTTACTCTGCTATTTGTTTAATTTCAAATACGTAATTCTTCGCACTAGTGGCTCGTTCCCACGAAACAGGTGAAGTGCTCGTATATTTTATTGTACAGCACTTCACCTGTTTTGTGGGAACAAGCCGCCAGTGAATGCTTGTTCCATTTTTGGATTAGATTTGAATTGATAACTCAAAACTTTAGAGTTTGATTGAATTTAGTTGATGTATTATGTTTTTATGGGGAGACTCAATATATGTATTGTGATATTTTTGTCTCATATACAGTAATAATATTTTCAGCTTTAAGAAATCAATGACAGTAGTAAAGTCTGTCCAAGCAAAGAAGACCCTCTGGCAAGATGGAAAAATGACTCAAGCTCGGTCAATATTGGTTCAAAAATTATCAATTTGTTCTCAAATTGTAGGAAACAATTCGATCTACTATTAAGACCACATTTATAATTCTTGAACAAATATTGAACAAGCTAGTCATATTCTCATCTAACCAGAGGGTCTTCTTTGCTTGGACAGACTATAATATTATTGTTATCTAGGGATTTCTAGGGATGGGTTGAGTATCGAAAGGCAAAATATCGATGTTGTGAACATCAATGTTTTTTCACTTCAATATCGATTATAATAGATTTTAGATCGATTATAGATTATAGATCGATTTTAGTGGAAAACATGTTTAGTGAAACATTGGTGTTTTCAATCTTTTTATAGTTCTATTCCATTATTTTTGTGAATGATATTATTTATTTTTCTGCTGCAACATCCATGATAATTTTAACAAATTGTGAGTAAATCTATGAACTCAACTTCGTCAATCTCTATATATAAAAGCGAAATGGCACTGATTCATTCATTCATTCATTCATTCATTCATTCATTCATTCATCACCAGAACTAAAAATCCACTGCACCGAATGCGTTCAAATTTGGCAGGCATGGAGTTGGACGTTTAAACGCGCGCTAAGAACGGATTTTAAAAACTTTTCAAGGATACGCTAAATATTTGACTTTTTCTATAGTTTTTCGACGTTTTCTTAATTTTTTCGAGAACCAATCGGTAGAAAATGATGTTATTCGGTGGGCAGGTTCAGATAAGGTCAAGAAATGTTGTGTTAAAATATTTTTGAAATCCGTTCAAGATTACGCCAGTAATCGGGTTTTCAAAATTGTGGATGTATTGCGGGTTGCATATCTTCCGCCTTGATACGACCATTCCTTATACTGTAAATTCAATGGTTCAGCGGGATTATAGATGGAGTAATTTAGAAGATATTGAATCAATTTCCAAACTATGTCCGATATACTTCCCAAGGTTATGCTCGATATTAGCGTTTTACTATTTTTTCGGAATTTTTCTTAGATTTTCAGAGAACAAATTGGCAGAAAATGTTGAAATTTGGTAAACAGGTCCAGATTGGGTCAAGAAATGCTGTGTTCAATAAATTTCCAATCCCTTCTGAACGGAACTTGCAGGCGAGCGAAGCGTGCCTGTTTGTCGCAGCTGATACTGGCAGTGGTTTTGCAGGCGAGCGAAGCGAGCCTGTTTGACCCATTGAAACTGCCGATACCTGCAGGGGTCCAGGGGCGGAGCCCCCTGGCTAGGCGGAGAAGGCGAGCGAAGCGAGCCTGCCGGCTAGTTTATGATAAAATGAAAATAGATCCTCATCTTTAGATTCCATAGTACAGAACAATGATTCCAATAGAACAATATTCTATAGTCTATATTTATATACAGGGTGTTTCAGGTATATATTCACAATATACAATGGGTAAATCTTACCCAAATCTCAGAAATAGCGATCAAAAATCGAAGAATCACTACTAAATACAAATTTATCTCTTGTACTATGTTTTGTCGAATTTTGCGATTTTTGATTGCCATTTCTGAGATTTGGGTAAGATTTACACAATCGCCGCCATTCAACGTTTTCTTCAGAATCCGACTCTCTTCAACTTCCATTAATAAGAAGTACAAATATATTTATGATTCCTTATCCAGTTATAACCCTTATTGTTGAAAAAGTTGTTTTTTAAGCATATTTTTCCAATTATCTTAATAACCGTTGAAGTTACAGACTTCAGACTAGTTTCATTAAATTCCTCAGCTAATTTTACATAGGAATTGGTTATTTTAGAACCTCAGTAAAGCCCCTAAAAAATTAGAAAAATTAATATTTTTTGAAAAATCTCAATTTTCCGCCATTGTTATCTCGGTAACAAAGCGTTTTTGGGGGTTGGTCCCATGGAACTTTTTTGTCTACTTGGTGTAAGGAATCAGCCTGAGAAGTATTGCATATTCCTCCTGAAACACCCTGTATATTTATATGTAGCCTATTTACCTGGTGTCGTGTCTACATAGCTCATGCTAGTCGAAGACAAAAATTTTATTCGAATTTGAACTCAAATTGGATGGGAGGGGAAGAGAGTGAATTCCATATGCGTGTGTGAGAGAGAAAAAAGAATTAGATAAAGAGAGTAGAGAGAGAACCAGAGAGTGAAACCAGGCACAACTCTGTGGCATACAGTTGACCGACAAAGATCAAGCTGGCTTGATCACAAAAGTTCATTCACATCAACGCGGGAATGTATAGTCTGTCCAAGCAAAGAAGACCCTCTGGCAAGATGGGAAAATGACTCAAGCTCGATCAATATTTGTTCAAAAATTATCAATTTGATCTCAAATTGTAGGAAACATACTTACCTACAATTTAAGACCACATCAATATTTTTTGAACAAATATTGACCAAGTCGGAGTCATTTCCCCATCTTGCCAGAGGGTCTTCTTTGCTTGAACAGACTATAGTAAGTTCGCTCGCATTCATGAATGAATCTCAATCACATCTTTGTGGCGGGAAAAGCAACAAAACATCGGACAATTTTCAAGTACAAGAATAAAAGTGGATTGTGACCGTATGATATAAAAACTAGTAAACGGATGCTGAGAAAAACTGATAAAATCGCTCGACCGGTTTGGAATTTGAAATGTTTAGAAGAAACAATGAGAGAGAAAGAGAAAGGAATAGTAATTTACAGAGAGAGGGAGAGCGAGAGAATGATAGAGAGAGAGAGAGAGAGAGAATATGTGAGTGTGAGAGTCAAGTTCAAGAGATACGCGTTGAACCGGTACAATGATAAAATGAGATACGACTTTTTGCCCGCTGGCGAAATTTCAAACTGCTGTGTATGGTGAAAATGTTTTTATCATAAATTATTTGGAATTTCGTTGCTAAGGGCTTTTTCTTTCTTGGTTTTTAAATGTTTCCTGTTTTTCTAAACCGTATCCGTATGGGAGGGATCATCAAAAAATTCTCCATCAAATACTCTAATAAAAATTTTTCCATCAAAATTATTTAATAATGTACGCCGTACGGTACCTAATAACCTCTGTACAAAAGGTGTTTGAAGTGGAAGAAAAATTGTTAAAAAAATTTTCATCATTGTCCCGCACTTCCTTTTATAGTGTTTTCTTAAATTTGTCAACTCTTCATCTTCTTCATTCCTTCTTCTTCTTCTTCTTCTTCTCTTTCTCTTCTTCTTCTTCTTCTTCTTCTTCTTCTTCTTCTTCTTCTTCTTCTTCTTCTTCTTCTTCTTCTTCTTCTTCTTCTTCTTCTTCTTCTTCTTCTTCTTCTTCTTCTTCTTCTTCTTCTTCTTCTTCTTCTCCGTTCTTCTTCCTATTTTTCTTCTTCTTCTTTTTTTTCTTCTTCTTCTTCTTCTTCTTCTTCTTCTTCTTCTTCTTCTCCTCCTTCTTCTTCGCCTTATAACTGGTTTCGTTTAGAGCCAATCACCTCTGACCCTTGATCAATAGTTAGGGAGTTTCATTTGATTGCCAAAATTGCCTTTCATAAACATTGTAATACCGCCTAATTTACATAACTCATTAGTGGTGCTTGTCTATAAATAGATATACACACATCACTTAGTAGATAGATATAGGTTATAGTCTGTTCAAGCAAAGAAGACCTTCTGGCATGATGGGAAAATGACTCCAACTCGGTCAATATAGGTTCGAAAAATAAATAATATGGTCTAAAACTACGAATCATTCTGATCTACAATATTTAACACCAAATTAATAATTTTTGAACCAATATTGATCGAGCTGGAGTAATTGTCCTATCTTGCCAGAATGTCTTCTTTGCTTGGACAGACTATACTTGAATAAATAATATATCACTATACTAGTAGAAACAAAAAATCATGCAAAATTACAGTATAGTAACATGATAGAGGAGAATAGGCAATAGTAGGCTGATTTAATAGGTGTGATATAGATTAAAATGAACTATCAATAATTTATATTTTATATGTTGTCATTAGCAAAGATCACGGTAAACACATTATAGGTATATTTTTGAGCTATTAGGTTCCATAACCATTCAATTGAAATACAAGCTGTAGTTTTCAAGATAGGTGTGCTATTGAATAGATAGTCTGTGCAAGCAAAGAAGACCCTCCGGCGAGATGGGAAAATGACTCTAGCTTTGTCAATATTGGTTCAAAAAATATTTATTTGGTCTCAAATTGTAGATCAGAATGTTTCCTACAATTTGAGATCAAATCACCTATTTTTGAACCATTATTGACTGAGCTGGAGTAATTTCCCATCTTGCCAGAGGGTCTTCTTTGCTTGGACAGAGTATGTTATCATCAATAATTCTTTCAACTCATTAGCACAGTTCGAGTTGTATACGCAGTAGATAGAATAAATGAAACCAGTGTCGGATTATTTAATATTTATTTATTTATCCATTTTACAGAAACGAGTAAACTAATTGGTTAAAAACACAGACTATTGTCCAAAACGTCTTTATACCAAATTTTGTTCAATAAGTTCAAAATATATAGTTATAGATATAAAATATATATCCTAGATATAGGATATACTAAATATAGAATCATTCAACAAGAATAAAGAAGAATATGCAATATTCAAATTTCAAATTCAAAATCACGTTTATCCCATACAACAAAGTACAAGTGTTAAATAGAATATTTACAATGATCATATTTTATTATTACAGTAAATATTATTTCTAAATATTGGAATAACTTACAGCAAACATAGACACATAAATTGTCTGTGCGTTTGCCGAAGTTCTATTCTAGGCTACACATTGGAGATATAGAACCCCTAGAGAGGAGAAAAAAATAGTACAAACTTCATATTTCTTCAAATAGTTTTATAATAGGGGTGTAATATCTAGATATAGGTATAAAATATTGAAGAAAAGCAAATATATTCAGGTTCATGTGAGGTAATGGGGTCATAGATGCTTCCATAGGGATTTTAATTTGGAGTAGATATAGCATACTTGAATTAAAGTTATATATAAATAAAACATAGGTATACAAAAGAAGAATCATGTTTTTGATGGATATTCGGAAAAAATTGATTGTTGTGACAAATAGCTGGTGATATATAGCTATTCAGAAAAATATACTACTCAGCATGGATATATCTATGGAATTGATGCTGGAAGTGAGGAGTGTATATCTATGTACATTTACCTCCAATAACTGTTTATATACTAGTACAGTGTCGCTATAGGTTATAGGTTCAAAAGCATTATAAAATACCATTAGAGAGCCTAGCCTAAAGTACTGTAATGAAATGAAACAGGGTTTACTATTGGCCAATGACTACACACCTTTTGCTATGAGATCATTCCTGATGAAATATGCAATGATATCATTAGTAAAAGTCAAATCACGAAAGTTGTTTCGCTACAGTCAGTCCAAGCAGAGAAGACATTTTGACAAGATGGGAAAATGACTCCAGCTCAGTCAATATTGGTACAAAAATTATAAATCTGGACTTAAATTGTAGGGAATAATATTATCTACAATTTGAGAACAAATTTATAATTTTTGAACCAATATTGAGCGAGCTTGAATGATTCTCCCATCTTGCCAGAGTGTCTTCTTTCCTTGGACTGACTGTATCTGGGATGACGTCACTAAGCTGTGTTGTATACAAAGTTAATGTTTTGTCGGGTTATAGCCACTGGCGGCTCGTGCCCACGAAACAGGTGAAGTGCGATACAGTAAAAGATACGGACACTTCATCTATTTTGTGGGTACGAGCCGCCAGTGGTAATAGCAGACGACAAAAGATATTGCGGTTGACAAATAACCGTTATGAATGTTCAGCTCTGTCAGGACAGTAGACGAACGGTAGAGTAAAGAACTTTAAAACTTAGGGCTGTTTAAAATAATTGAAAAATAAATAAAAATCAAACACCCTTTTTTTGAAAACTTTAAAATTATAAAACAACATACCATTGGAGAATGGGCTTAGCTCCCGAAACATGTATGTTGTTTTATAATTTTAAAGTTTTCAAAAAAAGGGTGTTTGATTTTTATTTATTTTTCGAACGGTAGAGTATCTAATGACATATTTAGGAAGCCAAAAAGTGTGATTTCATGATGAGTATATGTATTTATTTATTTATTTATTTATCTATTGGAAAAAAAAACATCGGTTGAAAGAACAGGCATAGCCCTGGTATTTCAAAACACAATTTTCATTAAAATATAGTCCAAAATTTGAGGTTACAAGTCCAAATTTCTTCTTCAGCCAAAGTTTTCTCACTCACAGAAATGATCTGAAAGTGATAATAATTTTAAAATTTTGAATTTTGGAGGGTTGATCCGAAAAACACAAAATAGTTCCAAACTTTTATTAAAATAGGAAAATTAATTAAAAAATTTAGAGCCGAAAATCATTACACACTAACACTTCCTGTAACCATGGATATATGTAAAATTAGATATATGTAAAATGGATATATTGGTATAGATAATAGATAGGAATAGAATGATATGGAATAGGGTCAGTGGAAAAAACTACTGAATTCCTTTACAGGAAATTTATTTAGCCTACCAAACATGGAAACGGCAAATTCTTGCAAAATACAACTTTTCCACATCTAGTAAACCGTCAAGCCTAATTCTCCAGTTATTCTCACACATTGAATATTTCACCTCAAAGTTGAACTCAAAAATTACACTCATCTCATCACTAACACGTCTCTAGTCTGTCCAAGCAGAGAAGAGCCTCTGGGAAGATGAGAAAATGACTCCAGCTCGGTCAATATTGGTTCAAAAATTATTGATTTGTTTTCAATTGTAGAAAACATTCTGGTCTACAATTTGAGACCAAATCAATAATTTTTGAACCAATATTGACCGAACTGGAGTCGTTTTCTCATCTTCCAGAGGCTCTTCTTCGCTTGGACAGACTATAGTTGGCGTAAACAGTCCAGGAGATGTGAAATTCGCAATGGAAACTCGGGCTTGAGGCTAGAAATTCACTAGAAAATGAATAATTCATTTCGACTCGTCACGAGTATCCTGGATTGTCTTCTCAGATTGAGTGTAATAATCTATAGATTCTATACAGTAGAATCCTCCTCAGTTTTAGTAAATAGGGCACAATAATATGTTGAATAATAAGAATAAATAGTGTCCACTGGTTTAAAATTCTTTTGGTTTTGGTGTTTTGAGACGTTAAAAAATTACAAACCAACATTTTCCAATCCTCTTTTCAATAAACAACTTGAAAAATATCTGTTGACAACACTACTATGTATAGACTTGTCGAGCAAAGAAGACATTCTGGCAAGATGGGAAAATGTCTCCATCACAGTCAATATTTGTTCAAAAATAGGAAATTTGGTCTCCAATTGTAGAAAACATTCTAATCTACAATTTGAGACAAAATTCATAATTTTTTAATCAATTTTGACCGAGCTGTAGTCATTTTCCCATCTTGCCAGAATGTCTTCTTTGCTTGACCAGGCTGTACCATCATCATTTATCACCAGGTGGCCCTGGGTTCTAGTGTAAAACTTGTCACACAATACTTCGTAACAGATAAATCTATTCATCTATTACAAACATAGTATTCAAAACACGTCCAAAGTCAAGCCTCTAGTGATTCCTGTTCTAGAGACATTCTACCACATCATAAAACGTGTAAATATTTTACTTTGGTGGCCTTCAAATCTGTCAGCTTCTCTATCGTTGAGAAACCTTGTAGGCTGTTCATAATTTTATCATTTTTTCCAAACAGAGTTATTCAGTCATACGAATCGGACGATGCCAATATTTCAATTATTGAAGGCCGAAAAGGTATAGACTGTCCAAGCAGAGAAGACCCTCTGGCAAGATGAGAAAATGACTCCAGATAGGTCAATATTTGTTCAAGAATTATTTATTTGATCTCAAATTGTAGATCAGAATGTTTCCTACAATTTGAGATCAAATTGATAATTTTTGAACCAATATTGACCGAGCTTGAGTCATTTTCCTATCTTGCCAGAGGGTCTTCTTTGCTTGGGCAGACTATGAAAATGATAATCACAATCATTATCATAATCTTCATTGAGTAATTATATGGAAGAGTACAACTGGCAAAGCCCAAAATTGCCCTTTTACAATCTTAACAAATAGATAAAAACCAGGTTATGTTAGAAATATGAGACTAAATACTCTCACCAATTGTCGAACAAAAATTTAGATGAGAAACATTCTGCAGAACATCAAACAAACTATTTTTAATACTTTGAAAGTTTTCACATAAATTTTGTATTTATATGTATAATACTTATATATAGGCCAACTGTGATTTTGGTAGTACAAGTACTGTATATTTTGACTGATTCTGATCTAATACAATATTCAATTCATAGAAAATATTTCATACTAGCCGGCAGGCTCGCTTCGCTCGCCTTGTCCGCCAGGGGGCTCCGCCCCTGGACCCCCGCCAATATCGGCAGTGTAAGTGAGTCAAACAGGCTCGCTTCGCTTGCCTGCAAAACCTCTGCCAGTGTCAGCTGTGAAAAACAGGTTCGCTTTGCTCGCCTGCAAATTCCGTTCAGAAGGGATTCGAAATTTATTGAACTCAGCATTTCATGACCCAATCTGGACCTGTTCACCATAATTTCAACATTTTCTGCCAATTTGTTCTCGGAAAATCTAAGAAAAACTCCGAAAAATAGTAAAACGCATAGTTTGAAACTTGATTCAATATCTTCTGAATTACTTCATCTTTAATCTTGCTGAACCATTGAATTTACAGTTAGGATTGGTCGTATCAAGGCGGAAGATATGCAACCCGCATTACATCCACAATTTTGAAAACCTGATTACTGGCGTAATCTTGAACGGATTTCAAAAATATTTTAACACAACATTTCTAGACCTTATCCAAACCTGCCCACCGAATATCAACATTTTCTACCGATTGGTTCTCAAAACAATTAAGAAAACGTCGAAAAACTATAGAAAAACTCAAATATTTAGCGTATCCTTGAAAAGTTTTTAAAATCCGTTCTTAGCGCGCGTCTAAACGTCCAACTGAACATGCCTGCCAAATTTGAACGCATTCGGTTCAGTGGATTTTTAGTTCTGGTGATGAATGAATGAATGAATGAATCAGTGCCATTACGCTTTTATATATAGAGATTCAACAATAAAAATGAAAAATTCATATGCTACTAGCTGAGAAGTAAACAAATTATTCGATAGTTTCATTCATTCAAATGAATCAAATCAACTGAAAATAAATTATTTAAAATGACTAAGAGAACTTGTTAAGTAGTAGTAAATGATTGTGATATTGTGGTAGTTATCCATATTGAATGAAAAAAGAAGATATTGTCAACACCACAGATTTATTAAAATCCGAGATTCCGGTTTCGGTTGATACAGATTAATTATTGTTCAAGTTTACCAGAGATTGATAATGGTGTAACAACCGAAATTGGTATCTCGATTTTTGATAAATCTATGGTTAGAACATATCTTGTCATTTTATTAGATGACTGAGAGAAAAACAAGATTTTCCATTGGCCAATAGAACAATCGTGATCACTTATCACAGAAGTAATGCTTTTTATTTACTGTAATTGAAAGTGATTCAATCAATGAGGAAATATGTGTTGATTTATCACCTTCCTAGTTCATGAATCATAATTATAATCAAAGACTATCCCAGAGTAGGATTGTTAATATATTATATTATATATAGAGTTATATTGATAATATAAATTTACATCAAGTAGTGTAATACTCGGTGAGTCATACAGTCTGTCCAAGCAAAGAAGAGCCTCTGGCAAGATGAGAAAATGACTCCAGCTCGGTCAATATTGGTTCAAAAATGATTGATTTGGTTTCAATTGTAGAAAACTTTCTGATCTACAATTTGAGACCAAATCAATAACTTTCGAACCAATATTGACCGAGCTGGAGTCATTTTCTCATCTTGCCAGAGGCTCTTCTTTGCTTGGACAGACTACACCATACGTTTCGCGACTGGGCTTTCCTAAGCCAAGAAATAAGGCTATAGGAGATAAAATATATTGTGAATAATGAATTTTAATTTTTATTGAAAACTTATAATATTCGCAAGGTTTTCAATGATGGAGAGACCCTTCTACAATCAAATAAAATCAATATAACCAATGAATACCGTAAACAATTGATTAATGAAATTTATTGAAAATAGCTTGGTTCAATCCTCACTTCTAGCCTTCCTTTTATTTCTCAGCAACTGTAGAAGAGATGTCTGTATTATTACTCATTCGATTTGTTTTATTATAGTATTTATTTGTATAAAATGTATTTTTGGGAATAAAATTTAATTCAGTTTCGATGAATTCACAAAAGAGGTGAGGAAATGTAATTCAATTTTTTGAATAAGTAGAAGAATGGAATGCATTTTCATTAACAAAAATATCTTAAAAGTTGAAATATTACTTCTCATCAAACTATTTCGTGTCTACGCATCCATCTCCTTTGGTCTGAAAAGGGGAGGGGAGAATGATGGTCATTGACCCCCGGATGTAGGCTTAGGGTAGTCCCTTCTTTCAAAAACTTATTTCGGATGCTTTGTCACACTACTTGATGCTTGCTTGCTTTGAAGCCCAATACAAGTAAGTATAAAATCTGTCTGTTGAAGCAAAGAAGACATTCTGGCAAGATGGGAAAATGACTCCAGCTCAGTCAATATTATTTCTGAAATTATAAATCTGTTTTCAAATTGTAGGAAACATTCTGCTCTACTATTTGAGATCAAATTTATTACTTTCGAACCAATATTGACCGAGCTGGAGTCGTTTTTCCATCTTGCCAGAATGTCTTATTTACTTGGACATACTAAGAGTCCCCTCACTCTTTGGCTTTGATTCAACTGCATAATACACTGTACTGTGTTGTACTGTGGGATGCTTCACGCTCATTTCTTCTTCTTCTTCTTCTTCTTCTTCTTCTTCTTCTTCTTCTTCTTCTTCTTCTTCTCTCTTTTCTCTTTTCTTCTCCTCCTATCTTTCTTCTTTTTCTTTCTTTTTTCTTTTTCTTCTTTTTTTCTTTCTCTATTTCATCTTCTTTTCTTTCTATTTTTCTTCTTCTGTTTCTTTCTATTTTTCTTCTTCTTTTTCTTTCTATTTTTCTTCTTCTTTTCTTTCTATTTTTCTTCTTCTTTTCTTTTCTTCTCCATTCTTCTTCTTTTTCTTTCTTCTTCTTCTTCTTCTTCTTCTTCTTCTTCTTCTTCTTCTTCTTCTTCTTCTTCTTCTTCTTCTTCTTCTTCTTCTTCTTCTTCTTCTTCTTCTTCTTCTTCTTCTTCTTCTTCTTCTTCTTCTTCTTCTTCTTCTTCTTCTTCTTCTTCTTCTTCTTCTTCTTCTTCTTCTTCTTCTTCTTCTTCTTCTTCTTCTTCTTCCACCTCTCTTCTCCTTTCTTCTTCTTCTTCTTCTTCTTCTTTCTTCTCCTTCTCTTCTTCTTCATCATCATCATCATCATCATCATCATCATCATCATCATCATCATCTTCTTCTTCTTCTTCTTCTTCTTCTTCTTCTTCTTCTTCTTCTTCTTCTTCTTCTTCTTCTTCTTCTTCTTCTTCTTCTTCTTCTTCTTCTTCTTTCTTCTTCTTCTTCTCTTCTTCTTCTTTCTTCTTCTTCTTCTTCTTCTTCTTCTTCTTCTTCTTTTTCTTCTTCTTCTTCTTCTTCTTCTTCTTCTTCTTCTTCTATGTTGATTAAAGTTGTTTAAAAGTTGAGTCGTCTGAGACTCACTCTGTGACATTTACAAAATCAACAAACACAATAAATTATTAACAAAATCCCCCAGTAGCCTAAAATTCTCGTCTACAAAAATAATTCACTAGGAATCAGGTGGAAACAAGTAGAAACACTTCCCATTCATTACCATTATAGAAATGAGTAAAAAATCAACAAGGCTTTTAAAATAGTAAATTGAATTATTACACTAGTCGAGAATCTCCTATTTCGAACAGTGCACTGTGATTGGAAAATAAGATTCGAAGGCGGAGCTTCGAACTTGCCTGCTGAGCTCTTATTGGCTGTAGTCAACCAATCAGACATTGACCAATGGCAGCCGTTCACGTCTTTCTTGCAGCACTTCTTCTTCTTCTCCACCTCTCTTCTCCTTTCTTCTTCTTCTTCTTCTTCTTCTTCTTCTTCTTCTTCTTCTTCTTCTTCTCTTCTTCTTTCTTCTTCTTCTTTTCTTCTTCTTCTTCTTCTTCTTCTTTCTTCTTCTTCTTCTTCTTCTTCTTCTTCTTCTTCTTCTTCTTCTTCTTCTTCTTCTTCTTCTTCTTCTTCTTCTTCTTCTTCTTCTTCTTCTTCTTCTTCTTCTTCTTCTTCTTCTTCTTCTTCTTCTTCTTCTTCTTCTTCTTCTTCTTCTCTTCTTTCTTCTTTCTTCTTTTCTTCTTTTCTTCTTCTTCTTCTTCTTTTTTCTTTTCTCTTTCTCTCTTCTTCTTCTTCTTCTTTTTCTCTCTACTCCTCCTTCTTCTCCGTTCCTTTTCTTTTTCTCTCTCTCTTCTTCTTCTTCTTTTTCTTCTTCTTCTCCTCCTCCTCCTTCTTCTTCTCCTGTCTCTCCTTCTTCTTTTACGTTGACTCACAACACTAGTAGTACTTCGTTAGATCAGTCAACTATATATTCCCTCTCCTTTTCTAAGAAGAAAACTATGAATACTTGAATAAAGCTCAGCACAAGCGTTGAAAATCAAGCATGCCTCTCCGCAACACACGCCAAACACCGATGCAGAGACACTTCTATTTGCCTTGTTCTAGGCTTGTTCTTGGAATAGGCTAACATGATAGACACGACCACAAGAGATTCCTCTGACAGAAATGATACAAATGTAAAAATTTGATACGCAATCGTACAAGAAGGAAGCTCATTGACACAAAATATCTGCAATGTGAGCTCATCTAAAAATGCCTAAAATCGAGGGAAAATAACTATTGGCACTCCAAAACTAAGCGGTTTTTTAAATTATTTAATTTTAAAAATACCTAAACTGATGTTGAATGCTCTCAATATGTTTGTTCAATCATTGTTCATTAAGAAACATTGACTCAAAAACGATCTCGTGTGATCGCTCCTTAGTTCTGCTCTTGTTCAAACTTTCAGGTTCAAGTATTAATATAGGCTACCCTAAGTAGAATTTTATCGAATAGAAGTTAATAAGAGATTTTTTAGGGACAAATCCTGAATATCATTGCATTTTTTATGAAGTTTCAATTGATTTTCAATTCGCAAGAATGATGGAACATTAAAGGATTATAAATTATGACAACAATTAAAAATAATTAATCCCGAACCCGTGTTACTCGTATCTATTGAGAAATGACAAAAAAGTAAGTCATCCACAATCCATTGTGAACAAATTTGAATGAAACGAAACCAATTCAGTATTACTTCATAAATCTATAATCGGAAGACAGTATCCATCACTTTCAACAAGTTGACTGGTTCACATTTTTGAATGCTCGCCTCCTATTGGCTAGCTGCTGCCAATGAGTGGGGAGTAGGAGTGGGAGGTCTCGTCCAATCACAGAGCTGCATCGTTGTCCTAGTAGGCTCCGCCATTTCCTTCCCTCAGACAGCCATTTTCTCAGTATTCACAAACGTATCCCAATATTTCGTTAGTATATCAAGGGAGTAATGTTATATAATATAAGTAAGGAAAGTTAGTATTTCAGAACTAATATTAGATATAATTAGATATAATTATAATCATAATTAGATCATGAGAATAATTGACAATTATCATGTACTGAATTTAGTATTTAAAGGAGTACAGCAAACAATCTTGTTGTATAGAGTTTAGAAAACAATGATAAATATGAACTATGAATATTCCATACTATGATACTTGGAATATTTGAATACTTGAATATTTATACTATGATATACTTGGAATAATTTCAGTCATCAATTCAATTTTAAAAAGATTGATGATGAATATTCATTAAATATTTTAAGTGGAATAAAAGATAAATAGTTTTCATTTTACTTTATAATTCAAAGTAGAAATAGTGAAATATCATTGATGCAATTGGAATATCACAAGATGACAATCAGATGCTGAGTATAGTCACGGAGGTTGAGATCATGGAGATAATAATAGCATACAGAATTAAAGGACTGCGATAAAAATGAATAATACTGTATTTTAACAATTGATTTATTTACAACACTTACTCTATCAATGAAGTTGAATTATACAAAGGATAAAATTCTGAAAAAAAGAAGCAAACTATGGAAAATAACTGGAAAAATAAGGAAAAGAAACGAGAAGGAACACAACTTTGAATTATACAGAAAATAACGAAAAGCAAAATACAAAGAAAGGAAGAAAATATCAATGGAACACAACAGAGGGAAGAAGCGAAAAGAGAAATCAAGAAACAGAAAGATGAAGAGAAGAGAGAAGAGAGAGAAGAAGAGAAGAGAGAGAGAGAAGAGAAGAGAAGAGAAGAGAAGAGAAGAGAAGAGAAGAGAGAGAAGAGAAGAGAAGAAAGAAGAAGAGAAGAGAAGAGAAGAGAGGAGAAGAGAAGAGAAGAGAAGGAAGAAGAGAAGAAAGAAGAAGAGAGAGAAGGAGAAGAGAAGAGAGAGAAGAAGAGAGAAGAGAGAGAAGAGAAGAGAAGAGAAGAGAAGAGAAGAGAGGAGAAGAGAAGAGAAGAGAAGAGGAGAGGAGAAGAGAAGAGAGAGAGAGAGAAGAGAGAGAAGAGAAGAGAAGAGAAGAGAGGAGAAAGAGAGAGAGGAAGAGAGGAGAGGAGAGAGAGAAGAGAGAGAAGAGAAGAGGAAGAGAGGAGAGGAGAGGAGAGGAGGAGAGAGAGAGGAGAGGAGGAGGAGAGGAGAGAGAAGAGAGAGAGGAGAGAGAGGAAGAGGAGAGGAGAGAATAGAATAGAATAGAATAGAATAGAATAGAATAGAATAGAATAGAATAGAATAGAATAGAATAGAATAGAATAGAATAGAATAGAATAGAATAGAATAGAATAGAATAGAATAGAATAGAATAGAATAGAATAGAATAGAATAGAATAGAATAGAATAGAGATAGAATAGGAATAGAATAGAATAGAATAGAATAGAATAGAATAGAATAGAATAGAATAGAATAGAATAGAATAGAATAGAATAGAATAGAATAGAATAGAATAGAATAGAATAGAATAGAATAGAATAGAATAGAATAGAATAGAATAGAATAGAATAGAATAGAATAGAATAGAATAGAATAGAATAGAAAGAGAATAGAAGAGAGAGAATAGAATAGAATAGAAGAGAGGAAGAGAGGAAGAGAAGAGAGAGAAGAGAAGAGAAGAGAAGAGAAGAGAAGAGAAGAGAAGAGAAGAGAAGAGAATAGAAGAGAAGAGAGAGAAGAGAATAGAAGAAAGAAGAGAAGAGAATAGAAGAGAAGAGAAGAGAGAAGAGAAGAGAAGAGAGAGAGAGAAGAGAAGAGAAGAGAAGAGAAGAGAAGAGAAGAGAAGAGAAGAGAAGAGAAGAGAGAGAAGAGAAGAGAAGAGAAGAAGAGAAAGAGAAGAGAAGAGAAGAAGAATAGAAGAGAAGAGAATAGAAGAGAAAGAAGAAGAAGAAGAGAAGAGAAGAGAAGAGAAGAGAAGAAGAAGAAAGAAAGAAGAAGAAAGAAGAAGAGAAAGAAAGAGAATAGAAAGAGAAGAAAGAAGAAAGAAAGAGAAGAGAAGAGAAGAGAAGAGAAGAGAAAGAAAGAAGAGAAGAGAAGAGAGAAAGAGAAGAAGAGAGAAGAGAAGAGAAGAAAGAAAGAAGAGAAGAGAAGAGAAGAAGAAGAGAAGAGAAGAGAAGAGAAGAGAAGAGAAGAGAAGAGAAGAAGAGAGAAGAGAAGAGAAAGAAGAGAAGAGAAGAGAAGAGAAGAAGAAGAGAAGAAGAAGAGAAGAGAAGAGAAGAGAAGAGAGAAGAGAAGAGAAGAGAAGAGAAGAGAAGAAGAGAGAGAAGAGAAGAGAAGAAAGAGAGAGGAGGAGAGAAGAGAAGAGAAGAGAAGAGAAGAGAAGAGAAGAGAAGAGAAGAGAAGAGAGCAGAAGAGAAGAAAATAACAAAAACACTACATAGAGAAGAAGAGAAGGAATATTTCTGGAAAATCAACTGATAAAAAAGAAGAAACTGTTTAATTTATGCGCAGAGTGATGCTCAACTGAGCGTTGTAATTGTTGAACGTGCTTAGTGAACAATAATCAGTTGAAAAACAAAACGAAGAGCTCCTCAGTCGTGATAACAGCTAATTCAATAATGTGTGCTTGTTGTGTATGATGGTGTTGTTATTCACTGACGGCTCGTACCCTGAAACCAGGTGAAGTGCCCGTATCTTTTCCTGTACAGCACTTCACCTGTTTGGTGGGTACGAGCCGCCAGTGGTGTTATTGAAACAAAACAAAATGTTTGCATTATTGATTTAGCTGAGCCGTGAGCTGATCAGCACGCCGCGTCTGGCCTTCAATTAAAAATTACAGGTGTTTAGTTTTACAAACTATTGCACAATGTTGCAGAGGTACTGTAAACTTTTCAAGGAGCTTCCTTGCATCCAGGTTATGAGGTTATCAGTTATCAGGTGTATTGGTGTAGTATAGGTAGAGAGTATGGAATTAGAATATACAGAACTAGCCGGCAGGCTCGCTTCGCTCGCCTTCTCCGCCTAGCCAGGGGGCTCCGCCCCTGGACCCCCGACAGTATCACCAGTGTTAGTGAGTCAAACAGGCTCGCTTCGCTCGCCTGCATAGGCCTAACCTCTGTCAGTGTAAGCTGAGACAAACAGGCTCGCTTCGCTCGCCTGCAAATTCTGTTCAGAAGGGATTCAAAACTTATTGAACACAGCATTACTAGACCTAATCTGGACCTATTCACCAAATTTCGACATTTTCTACCAATTTATTCTCGAAAAATTAAAAAAAAAACTCTGAAAATTCCGAAAAATAGTAAAACGCTAATATTGAGCGTAACCTTGGGAACTATATCGGACATAGTTTGAAACTTGATTCAATATCTTCCAAATTAGTTCATCTATAATCTCGCTGAACCATTGAATTTACAGTAAGGATTGGTCGTATCAAGGCGGAAGATATGCAACCCGCAATACATCTACAATTTTGAAAAACCTGATTACTGGCGTAATCTTGAACGGAATTCAAAAATATCTTAACACAACATTTCTAGACCTTATCTGAACCTACCTACCAATAATCAACATTTTCTACCGATTGGTTCTCGAAAAAATTGAGAAAACGCCGAAAAACTTAAATATTTAGCGTATCCTTGAAAAATTTTAAAAATCCGTTCTTAGCGCGCGTCTAAACGTCAAACTGAACATGCCTGCCAAATTTGAACGCATTCGGTTCAGTGGATCTTTAGTTCTGGTGATGAATGAATGAATGAATGAATCAGTCAGTCAGTCAGTGCCATTTCGCTTTTATAGATATAGATGAGCCATGAGTAACTTGATAAAAATACTTACAATCTCAATTTAATTTCACTTTACTTTTCAATGAAAAAAAAATACAGGAGTATACTTTCCTGTGCACTCACATATCACCAGCTGTAGTTGTGTGGAGTAATTAATAACTTGTGAAGCCTGCTGCTGTACATTTTCAATATTTTATCGAAAATTAAAGTGAAATTAAAGTGAATTAAAGTGAATTAAAGTGAAAGTAAAGTGAAATTTCGACAACTCAAGTTTCTTTCATTATGAAAAGGTTCCACAACATTCCATATTCACTTGCAAGTTTCGTTAAACATATTCTCCATTGCCATGCATGACAAAATTGCTTACTTGACAAAAATGCATTGCGATGGATAGTATTTTGTCAAGTAACATTTGGCCAATACTGTATACTAATATTTATTTCAATTGATACTATAATAGGAGTTGCCAATATTTTGAGACTATTTCATGAAACTTACAAGTCACAATGGTTGAAGTAGGCTACGTACAAAATTCGATAAATTAATTGCAAATTAAAAAAAAAAAAAACATTTAAAGAGTGTATCATAATACATTTCCACATTTAAGTTTTTTGTATCTATAATTTATCGATTTGTATTTTAAATCAATTGTTGTAATGGAAGCAAAATGGATCTCTGATCTGTTGCTTCCTCATATTCTTGTTTCTAATAAATAAATAAATAAATAAATAATTTATGGTTAATTGAATTCATACTTCGAAAATATTCACATTTCTTGAGTTTATACCACTGGCGGCTCGTGTCCATGAAACAGTTGAAGTGCCCGTATCTTCTACTGTACAGCACTTCACCTGTTTCGTGAGTATGAGCCGTCTGTGGTTCATACGTGATTCCATCCCTAAAATTGATAAAATTCTACAAAAAATTTACAGCCTATTCTACATTTTTAGATTATTTAGATTCACTCTAAAGTGTTTTGCAATCCACATTAATAAAGCTATGAAATCTAATCTCCCCTTAAAACATCAACAAACATGGAAGATCTCTTGCACATAAACTTTATATGAATATTGAGGTGTGGTAGATAAGCTAGGGCTATATCATCGTAGTTGAACACAGTCTTGATATGAAACTTGTTGAGCAAGTACTCGTCGGCCCAAGCAAAGAAGACATTCTGGCAAGATGGGGAAATGACTCCGGCTCGGTCAATATTAGTTCAGAAATCATCTGTTCTCGAATTGAAGAGCAGAATTTTTCCTACAATTTGAAACCAAATTACTAGTTTTTGAACCAATATTAACCGAACTGGAGTCATTTTCCCATCTTGCCAGAATGTCTTTTTTGCTTGGATGGACTTTACTCGTTGGCTCGGACCTCACAGTACGTAAGGTCATGAAGCAAGAACAGGGACATCATAAAGATTGCTGCGGGATAAGATTAAGAAATGGTTGAGGATGATGATCTCATGCAGAATGGAGTTTGGAGACTTGAGCGCAGTTTGCAATTGAGACGGTAAGATAAAAAGTATCGGTAATATATTTCGGAATAGGTATGTTGGGTGAATAGTTATGTTGGTGAAAAGCAATATTTGAATATTTGTTATACAGGGTGTTTCAGGAGGAATGTGCAATACTTCTCAGGCTGATCCCTTACACCAAGTAGACAAAAAAGTTCCATGGGACCAACCCCCAAAAACGCTTTGTTACCGAGATAACAATGACGGAAAATTGAAATTTTTCAAAATATATTAATTTTTCTAATTTTTTAGAAGCTGTAGTGAGGTTCTAATATAATCAAATCCTATGTAAAATTAGCTGAGGAAATCAATGAAACCAGTCCCCAGTTTGTAACTTCAACGGTTATTGAGATAATTGGAGAAATATGCTAGAAAACGCCATTTTTCAACAATAAAGGTTATAACTGGATAAGGAATTATAAAATTGTATTTTTTATTAATGGAAGTTGAAGAGAGTCGGATTCTAAAGAAAAAGTTAAATGGCGGCGATTGTGTAAATCTTACCCAAATCTCAGAAATGGCGATCAAAAATCGAAAAATCGCTACTAAACACAAATTCATCACTTGTGCTATGTTTTGTCAATTTTGCGATTTTTGATCGCTATTTCTGAGATTTGGGTAAGATTTACACAATCGCCGCAATTTAACTTTTTTTAGAATCCGACTCTCTTCAACTTCCATTAATAAAAAATACAATTTTATCATTCCTTATCCAGTTATAACCCTTATTGTTGAAAAATGGCGTTTCTTAAGCATATTTTTTCAATTATCTCAATAACCGTTGAAGTTACAGACTTCAGACTGGTTTCATTGAATTCCTCAGCTAATTTTACATAGGAATTGATTATTTTAGAACCTCAGTAAAGCCTCTAAAAAATTAGAAAAATAAATATTTTTTGAAAAATCTCAATTTTCCGCCATTGTTATCTCGGTAACAGAGCGTTTTTGGGGTTTGGTCCCATGGAACTTTTTTGTCTACTTGGTGTAAGGAATCAGCCTGAGAAGTATTGCACATTCCTCCTGAAACACCCTGTATTTCGGAATAGGTATGTTGGGTGAATAGTTATGTTGGTGAAAAGCAATATTTGAATATTCGTTATATAGAAATTCTGTTTTTCAAGTGTGATTGAATACTTTTCCATCATAAAGGGATTTATTTCTTAATAATCTTTATTTTTATCGATGTCTATGGATTTAGTATTGGACCAGGACATTCATGGTAGATTGAAAGATGAAATGAAAATAATGAAGATGTTACCAAAGTTGATATTCATGAATTAGCTGCAGCACAGCCTTCTTTAACATTAAAGGAAGCTATGGCTGTAGTAATCAAACAAAATCAAATTAATGGAAGTGAGCAATAATAATAATAATAATAATAATAATAATAATAATAATAATAATAATAATAATAATAATAATAATAATAATAATAATAATAATAATAATAATAATAATAATAATAATAATAATAATAATAATAATAATAATAATAATAATAATAATAATAATAATAATAATAATAATAATAATAATAATAATAATATTCGTGTAACCTGGCTGGCTCAGGTCTGGTGTCAGAGTTTTCAGGTCGCTCCTGAACAATTCCAGGGCCTCTGACTAAACGACTGTTTTTAGGCAGCCGGGACCAACGGCTTAACGTGTCCATCCGAAACACGGAAGTGAGCATATATTTCATCTTTCAACCCACTATGAATTTAAAAAAAAAAAGTGATTCTTTGTGATTTATTATTGAAATAGAAAGGATTTAGAATCTAGCTTTGAATGTTGGTGAATGAATAAATTTATCATCAAACATTTTTAAGTTTCTTGAAGAAGAGAACTAGGCTATTCTTTGTCTATACCCCTTCAAAAACCATTCATGTCTATAATACCAGTTTCAGAATTATCTACAATTCAACAAAATCAATCTATCATGTAGGCATTATTTGTCTACAGCTCCATAAATTTTAGAAATGAAAATTATGAGAATAAAAACCATTAACGATGGATTTCTAGCTATTTGCAGCAGGATCGGTGATAAATAGTACTATAAGCTGTTCAAGTAAAGGAGACATTCTGGCAAGAAGGGAAAATAACACCAGTTCGGTCAATATTGATTCAAAAATTGAAAATTTGGTCTCAAATTATAGACAACATTCTGATCTACAATTTGATACCGAATTTATCATTTTTCAACCAATATTGACCGAGCTGGAGCTATTTTCCCATCTTTCCAGAATTTCTTCTCAGCTTGGAGAGACTGATCAAACTGGTGTAAGCTACGACTTGGCATGAAACGTATAAGATAGAATTTAAAATATAATCCAAAAGGGGTGGATTACATCAAATAGAGTATAACCGAGTGCAGTAGACTTTTCTATTAGCAAAGTTTCAAAAGTTTCTATTTTCTATGTAGAAGTTTGTCTGGATTCAAATTGAGGCTCGGCCATGAGCATGCAGGAGTCTCATTAAAAGGATTATGGAAACTTTAAGAGAAACCGCAAAAGCGAGAGGGGGAGTGCTTTCATGTGATCCTGAAGACCGGAACAATCTTTCAACAGATTTGGAATTATTCCCAAGTTGCCGATGCCCCGAATTTAGAACTGAATCCAGGCTGAAAAAGATATTAATCTTGTCAATTCCCCTGAACCGCCTGCCTATTTTATTAAATAGCCTGAATTATTAGTTCCCTATTGGTGCTTGACAACTTGTTCTTGACTTGAACTTCACAACTTAATTTCACTGCAATCTGTTATTATTACTCACTGTACGCATTAGTGGTAATAATGGATAAGTTGGTTCATTAACAGAGTAGATGGGTTATTCATTATTATTAAATAAAAGCTGTATATGTATCTTTCAAGAATAAGATACATATTGGAGGCACAATATTGAACATAGAGTAAGATAATAGCATTATACTATCATTTATTAAAACATATATTATACAGGGTGTTTCAGGAGGAATGTGCAATACTTCTCAGGCTGATTCCTTACACCAAGTAGACAAAAAAGTTCCATGGGACCAACCCCCAAAAACGCTTTGTTACCGAGATAACAATGGCGGAAAATTGGGATTTTTCAAAATATATTAATTTTTCTAATTTTTTAGAGGCTCTAGTAAGGTTCTAAAATAATGAATTCCTATGTAAAATTAGCTGAGGAATTCAATGAAACCAATTCCAAGTCTGTAACTTAAACGGTTATTGAGATAATTGGAAAAATATGCAAAAAAACGCCATTTTTCAACAATAAGGGTTATAACTGGATAAGGAATCATAAAATTGTATTTTTTATTAATGGAAGTTGAAGAGAGCCGGATTCTAAAGAAAAATTCAAATGGCGGCGATTGTGTAAATCTTACCCAAATCTTAGAAATAGCGATCAAAAATCGCAAAATCACTACTAAATACAAATTCATCACTTTTGTCAATTTCGCGATTTTTGATCGCCATTTCTGAGATTTAGGTAAGATTTACACAATCGCCGCCATTTAACTTTTTCTTTAGAATCCAGCTCTCTTCAACTTCCATTATTAAAAAATACAATTTTATGATTACTTATCCAGTTATAACCCTTAATGTTGAAAAATGGCGTTTTTTTGCATATTTTTCCAATTATCTCGATAACCGCTAAAGTTAGAAACTTGGAACTGGTTTCATTGAATTCCTCAGCTAATTTTACATAGGATTTGATTATTTTAGAACCTCACTAAAGCCTCTAAAAAATTAGAAACATTAATATATTTTGAAAAATCTCAATTTTCCGCCATTGTTATCTCGGTAACAAAGCGTTTTTGGGGGTTGGTCTCATGGAACTTTTTTGTCTACTTGGTGTGAGGAATCAGCCTGAGAAGTATTGCACATTCCTCCTGAAACACTCTTTATATAAAGCATCATTCAACTTCCATTAAACTTAACCATAAAAGAGGATCTTGATTCCAACAACTGGCTTCCACATCATGGATCCGTATGCAGTAATAACTCGTACGTTAGTTTTCAAGTGAAATTTTTTTAATTTGCTTAAATTGAAGTTAGAATTTATTTATACAAGAATATTTCAACTAGAAATTTCAAACTAAAACTCTTTCATTCTAGTAGTAATATTACAATTCATACGATCTATAATCTTCTTATTAGCAGTATTCAATTTCAGAATAAAAAGTATATATTCAAAATGAATATATGTATTCTTGTTTTATAGAGTAGTTTCGGTATTAATTTAAATTGAGCTGTTCGTTGGTATTCAGATTATCCATGCTGCAGCTTCATTCTCTTCTTCTTCTTCTTCTTCTTCTTCTTCTTCTTCTTCTTCTTCTTCTTCTTCTTCTTCTTCTTCTTCTTCTTCTTCTTCTTCTTCTTCTTCTTCTTCTTCTTCTTCTTCTTCTTCTTCTTCTTCTTCTTCTTCTTCTTCTTCTTCTTCTTCTTCTTCTTCTTCTTCTTCTTCTTCCACTATATCACACTCTCACGTCTCACCCCATTCTACTCTATTCACGATCCAAGTTGATCTTGTTCTCTTTTTTCTCTATTCGTTCTCTCCTTTTTGTCCATCACTTTCTGGCAGAAAATCGACATCAAACAAATACTGGAAATAGTGTCTACTATAGTCTGGCCAAGCAAAGAAGAGCCTCTGGCAAGATGGGAAAATGACTCCAGCTTGGTCAATATTGGTATAAAAATTATTGATTTGGTCTCAAATTGTAGATCACAATTTTTCCTACAATTTGAGATCAAATTGATTATTCTTGAACAAATATTGACCAGGCTGGAGTCATTTTCCCACCTTGCCAGAGGGCCTTCTTTGCTTGGCCAGACTGTAGCTATGGAGTTATATCTTAGCATTCTCATCAAATTCAGGCAGTGCTGAAATTCGAGATTTATTCCAGTTTTCATAGTTTACAGCAGAGATGACTCATGTCTATTTTGAACTTTACTCATATTCTTTTGAGTAAATGATTAATTTTTAAATAACAGGAATGTGGTGTGAGTGTGATTAAGGGACTGGAATATTAAAAAATGAATGAGAAATTTGAATTATCCTCAAAAAATCAAATATGAATACACTATAACTAACGTATAAATAAAGTGAATCCATTGATTTCTTGAGTCTATCAATCCTCTTTTCTCAGCTAATATCGCTGGCGCAAAAACCACAGGCCGTTGGTGAATTTCTATTATCAATTATCATCCATCAGCTCTGTCAGGACAGTCGGCGAGCTGTCTACGACGGTGCATCAAACCAGAGAGATCCCAGCTATAATAATTTGTTTTAGAAGACAGCTTCAGACTGTCCTGACAGAGCTGAGCATTAATAACAGTCATTCGCCAACCGCCCTAATTTTTGGCACCAGCTCTAACAGCTGATGCTGAAACGTAATCTGGATTGGTATATAATGTAATCCAATATAATATAATGTATTCAAAGCCATACATGATTCAAGCTGCCTTGCATGTTCACATTTTTATTATAAGCAATCCCAATGTTTATTTTAATGTATCTCAACGTATTGTTTCGTATTTTTATGTTTTGGATACGTGATAAGCGAAAGCCTACAGAAATGAATAAGAAAATAGGTACATTGAGCAAAACTTTTAAATTGTACCGTACTCTATCATTAAAATATTGAATTTTTAATTATTGATTAATTTATTTTTTAGTATTTGCTTGAAAGCACATAAGGAAGGAAATAATTTGTTTTTCCAGAAAAATATTAGGTATCATCACAAATATTTCATTTCACTGGTAATAAAGATGTTTTAACAAAAAATCGGGAAAACAATAACAAGCAAATTGAAGATTTAAGCCATTTTCACTGTTCTACCCAACTTTCTTAAATAACATTCAAAATAGTTCCAAATTAAGGCAGCAGATGGCAGTAGCAATAGGGTGACTTGCTTCGAATTCCATTGGTCACGCCTCCAAGCTTACAATCAAAATGGCCGAAAACTTCGGGTAGGAAAGTTTTCAAATTCAACCAGTAGATGGCAGCAGTTGACGGGTGATGTTTCAGATTTGACTTGGACACGCCTTCATGCCCCGCCTGCTCTTTTCTTATTGGTTGACAGTGTTTTGTGAGTTATGTCTTAGAAAATGGCTGCTAACAAGAAAATTATGGGTGGTGTATCATACAGAAATAATTACGCTGATTTACTATTGACGATATTGTGCTAATATAATATTTATTTATGTATTCAGGCTGGTAAGATTCTATCAAGTTAGTATTGTCATGAACCATAAGGTTCGACAGATCCCCAAATTTAAGCATTATTTTAATCAGTCATTTTATTTTTTTCCTTTCAAATTTAAATTCAGATGTTAGCTTCTGAAAGTTTTCGTGAGAACGGAAGCTCTCAGAATTTTGCTGACGAAATTATCCAAATACGTTGTGCTGTGAGAGGAGTGGGGCTAGGCTTCTAGACTCCCCTCCAGCCAGCTAGCGAAAAAGCTTCCAATATTCTTTACTGAATTAAATCGTTAAAAAAAACACTCTTTCGCCGTCTTCCTCCTGAGACAGTTCTTTGACCTGGACTTTCCGTGTGGCTTTCCATTCTGCCATGGCGACCATCAAGGATTGACCATCAGCGGTTTGGGTATCGTTCCAATCATATACTTCATTCAATTTTATTCTTTCCAAAATTAATAATGCATTTTTAATTAATTTGTTTAAATAAATTTTAATTAAGTTTTAAATAAAATAAATATGATCAATTATTTACTTTTCAAATAAAATTGAAATTATCATTTCTTCAAATAACTTTTAACTAAAGCTTTAAATAAAATTGAAAAAAATAAAAAATAACTTAAATTTAAAAAACTCTTCAGACAAGAAATTAAAACTAATCAGGTAAAATTCGATACTTTGTTTTAAGAAATATTGAAATACATAAATTTGGATTCATGTGTGCTATAATATCAAAACTATTATAGATTCTTGGTAAATAAAAAATCTTGACATTGTAACCATTTGTTTTCCTTTCAAATTTTCCAACTCAACTTTAGATCTGCTAAATTTATCTTTTCACCTGCTCTACCATCATGCTACGCTATTTTGACTTAAATAAATTACAGTGTTCCCGTCTGGGAACTGGTGGACGCCCCCTTTCATAAAACTGTATCATAAAATTGTGGAGACTTCTTCCCATTGTTATAAAATGGTGGAAATCATCAAATTATTACAATTGGTAGAGGCTTCCAAATCATTACAGTATTTGTTACCACTGTAACTTGTTTTTCAAGTTACTATATATTTATGACTGTGATAAATGCAAATCAAATGACGATGTTCATGTGTTCTTGTAAATACGATGACAATAATAAATTATATTCTATTCTATTGATTAATTAATTCATAACTTATTTTCTTCCAGGGCTACTTCATTTTTTTGAAACTTTAGAAATAAGAAATATTTTTAAAAAAGGTACTCTGATTATAATCATTTTCTAAAGTTTCAATCAATTCATTATTATGAATAAGTTTATGTAGAGGACACTTAAGTTTACTTAAGTTTAAACTAAATAAGTTTATGTAGAGTTCCTTGTGAATTCAAGTTGTTGGTAAAATAAGTTCTTCATCAAATAGTGAAAAAATTATTCTAATACCCTACTTGAAATTTTTAAAATTCCAGTTTTGCATCCGACGCCGCGGTGCCCCCTTGGTCGCACACTCCGCACACCCCACGCGAGGGCCCTGTCTAGCGAGATGAGAAAATGACTTTAGCTCGGTCAATATTGGTTCAACAATTATAATTGATTTGGTCTTGATCGTAGAAAACATTCTGATCTACAATTTGAGACCAAATCAATATTTTTGAAACAATATTGACCGAGCTGGAGTCATTTTCTCATCTTGTCAGAGGGTCTTCTTTGCTTGGACAGACTTTAGATAGTACATTAACAAAGAATTTAAAAATTACACTAAGAAACAAGAAAACATTGATTATTTGACGTAGCTCTACTTCAACATAGCAATAGTAGATTTAGCACAATAAAACATAAAACCAAAGAAAAGCCCTCTGGGTCAATACTCCAAGCTTTCTCCATGTTATAATAAAGCGCAATATCATAGCATAATATTAGATGTAATAAATTAAAGCATACAATACTCAAGATAGGTTTAAAGCTTAGTGTAAAATTTATAGCGTTTTTACAATGTTGTGGTTTGTTCTATTGAGCGAGAAGAAACTATTGGGCGTGGTCTTTCTAACTCTTTCTCTCTCTCTCTCTCCTCTCTCTCACTCACTCTCTCTCACTTTCTTTCCTCTCTCTTACTGTCTTTATTACTCTCATATTTCTCATACAAAATATTAGATTTTGATTCTCTCTCTCTCTCTTCTCTCTCTCTCTCTTTCTCATGCACAATATTCGTTTTTATTCTCTCTCTCTCTCTCTCTCACCCACTCTTTAGCGTGCTTTCTCCCGAAATGCGTCTCTTTCTCTCATACAACATTGATGGTCATTTTTCACCAGTGTTATAGTCTGTCCAATCAAAGAAGACATTCTGGCAAGATGGGAAAACAACTACAGCTCGGTCAATATTCGTTCAAAAGTTATAAATTCGATCACAAATTGTAGATGAGATTGTTTTCTACAATTTGAGACCATTTCAATCAATTTTGAACTAATATTGACCGAGCTGGAGTCGTTTTCCCATCTTGCCGGAAGGTCTTCTTAGCTTGGACAGATTGTAATAGTTGAGCTATTTCTCAAATTGGGCGACTCCCAGTCGGTCGGTCTATTTCATAAATTATGTCTCCTGTTCGGGTAGCCCGTTTCTCCAGATAAAAAACACATTCATCTCCAGAGAACTTCCACTATTTCACACAACAACGGCGACGCACTGATAAGCAGTTGCGTTCCGGATTTTAGGATAAACCGTGGAACGTTATTGAGAAGCTACAGGCTGTTCAAGCAAAGAAGACCCTCTGGCAAGATAGGGAGATGACTACAGCTTGGTCAATATTAGTTCAACAATTATAAATTTTGTCTCAAATTGTAGATAAGAATATTTCCTACAATTTGAGATCAAATTGATAATTTTTGAACCAATATTGACCGAGCTTGAGTGATTTTCCTATCTTGCCAGAGGGTCTTCTTTGCTTGGACAGATTATAGTAGCGTTTTGGATTTTAGGATAAACCTTGAAATGTTATTGGGAAAGCTACCTAGCAATGCGGAATCTTTTCTCTGTTAGATATAACTTTTGAATTTGTTGAACACATATTAGATAGGGAATACAATGTATTACAAGTTGAAAGTTACATAGAATAATTATTATGATTACAGTATATTGTACAATAAATTTGTGAATGAAAAAAAAGAATAATGAATAGAATAATAAAGAATAAAGAGGTAGTGAAGATGTTTTGAAATTTTTGCGCAGTAGCTAATCAGCTAAATAGCTCCATGCTATTTCCTACAATTTGAGATCAAATTGATAATTTTTGAACCAATATTGACCAATATATCTTCGTCTCAATATTGTCAAGCTGAATGATGTTATTATCAATGTGGCCACAATCATATATTTTTTTATTGAAAAAAAACCATAACCATATCAACCATAAAAACCATAATATTAATGAAGTGTAAAATGCAGAAAATCACAGTTTTTATTTCAAAAGTGAACCAAATGTGGTCAATCACTTTTTAATACATGAAGATAATAGACTGACCAATCAAAGATGGGAACATTGCTGATTCTAGGAAGATGGGAAAATGTCTCCAGCTCGGTCAATACTGGTTCAAAACTTTCTGATCTACAATTTGAGAATAAATTTATAATATTTGAACAATAATATAGACCGAGCTGGATTTGGAAAATAACTAAAGTTCGGTTAATATTGGTTCAAAACATTCTGATCTACAATTTGATATTTGAAATTGTATAACTTTTGAACCATTATTGACCGTGCTGTATTCATTTTCTCATCTTGCCAGAGTGTATTCTTTGCTTGGACAGATACTTAATTTATAGAGAAGTACAGTACATAAAAGAAGAAGGAGAAGAAGAAGAAGAAGAAGGAAGAAGAAAAAGAAGAAGAAGAAGAAGAAGAAGAAGAAGAAGAAGAAGAAGAAGAAGAAGAAGAAGAAGAAGAAGAAGAAGAAGAAGAAGAAGAAGAAGAAGAAGAAGAAGAAGAAGAAGAAGAAGAAGAAGAAGAAGAAGAAGAAGAAGGAAAATAGGAAGAGAAAAATGATTGAAATAAGTTTTCTGGCGCCATTGGAATGGGCTTTGGTCTACAAAGTTACTCTCTATTGAGGGGATTTTTTCCTTCATCATCCATTCTTTATCACATATCACTTTTCTTTGTGACTAGATTCTTCCACTAAAAAACCACACGAAGTATTTTTGAAAATTATTAAAGGTGTTTTGAATGTTTCCCATTTAAAAGAATGTTTTCCTATTAATGAAAGTAAATATGTGTTCTGTTTCATTTCATTTAAATTCACCCTGTTTTACTTTTATTTTTTTCAATTCATCCTGTTCCCAATTCATTTTCAATTCATTAAAAATGTGAAAAGTGAATTAAGTGATGTGAAGGTCATTTCTCTGATATAGTCTGTCCAAGCAAAGAAGACCCTCTGGCAAGATGGGAAAATGACTCCAGCTCGGTCAATATTGGTTCAAAAATTATTGATTTGATCTCAAATTGTAGGAAATACTCTTATCTACAATTTGAGACAAAATTTAAAATTGTTGAACTAATATTGACCAAGCTGTCTCAAATTGTAGATCAGAATGTTCCTACAATTTGAGATCAAATTCATAATTTTTTAACCAATATTGACCGAGCGCTAGTCATTCTCCAATCTTGCCAGAGGGTCTTCTTTGCTTGGACAGACAATATCACTCCAAATATGTGAGGGAATTGAACGGCTTCTGCCTTTGCATAATTTCACTGTCCAAGCAAAGAAGAGCCTCTGGCAAGATGGGAAAATGACTCCAGCTCGGTCAATATTGGTTAAAAAAAATTATCAATCTGATCTTGATTTGCAATGAGCACTTGTGAGCACTTGTACTCTCTCCTAGTAGTGAGAAACACTGGCGGCTCGTACCCACGAAACAGGTGAAGTGCCCGTATCTTTTACCGTACAGCACTTCACCTATTTCGCGGGTACGAGCCGCCAGTAGTGAGAAAGCATTCAATTCCATCAATTTGATGAACGTAATTCGAACCGATGACTCACACAACAAACAAACAGACAACGAACATCACTTTGCAATATTGATTGAAAACAGATGCAGCTTGCAAAATATATCTATATCATCAATGTTGTATAGCTAAGCAGCCTTCAGATAAACAGCATCATTTGAAAGCTAGCATGTACACCTATAATCGTTCGTATATTTATAGTTTTTCCAAGCAACGAAGACATTCTGGCTAGATGATAAAATAAGTCCAGCTCGGTCAATATTGGTTCAAAGACTAAAAATTTGGCCTCAAATTGTAGATTTATTTATTTATTTACAAAAGTACATACAGGCATGGAAACAACAGGCTTTGGTAGCCCAAAACTGTTTCCGATTCAGTATTACAAATTTAAAGTAATAATAATATATAGGTAAAAGTAATGATATATAAAATGTAATAATATATAAAAAGTAATAATAAAATTATGCTATGTTTTTAATTATTTTTGAACTAGATTGGAATGTTTTCTACAATTCAAGACCAAACTTATCATTTTCGAACCAATATTGACCGAGCTGGGATCATTTTGGCGAGAATGTCTTCTTTGCTTAAACAGACTATAAATGTATAGCCTTGAACTGTACAGGAAAAACGTTGATGAAGAACGTTATGAAATTGGATTTCAGTAGGAGCTGCACTATAGAAATTGCTTGTAATGTGTAGATAATAGCATTTAAATGCACTCTATGAGAAACGTTGATATTATAAGCATTTAATTTGAATCAATATTTTATTGCATGCAAGATTCTTTGATAGCAATGGGAACTACAATACAATACTACATGTGTATTACACTTTTTTACTATCCATAAAAGTTGAAGATATAATAATTCAAAATTTCTAGTAAAAAAATATGCTTATGGCTTTAAGGCTGAGGCCGCACTGCCGGTGGGTAGAGCCTGGAGGGTGGAGGGTAGTTGGTAAATCTATAGAACATACACACCATCCACAGTAATACATCGTATGAATGGTTTGACGTCATTCTGTTTTTTGAGGTTATGTTGCCCATATTTAAGAAATTCAAGATGGCGGCTGAACACATACCATTCATACGATGTATTACTGTGGATGGTGTGTATGTTCTATAGATTTACCAACTACCCTCCACCCTCCAGGCTCTACCCACCGGCAGTGCGGCCTCAGCCTTATTGTGGGGAGCTACCCATGAGGGTAGGTGTTCCACTCGCCTTGGTCACAATCTGGTCACCCATGCGAAATCAGTCCATAGTGTTCGTGACTTAACATCACAATCACCTTGTAACCGTTTCACTGAACAACCAGACACAACACACAAAAAATTAAAATTTCTAGTTAGTCAGAAATAATCATTCATCAGCACTTCAAAGGCGAAAGTTTTGTGCTTATTATTTTGATCAAAAGCTTAATAAGCTATAAAATATAATCTATATCTATAAAATATAATATAAAAGTTTAGTATGTATACTCCTCTAAAACTTATTTATTGTCGGTTTTATGTAATTCACATCCTGAATTATGATCTTCCATCATCCTATTCCATATGATATATATATACAATTCAATTATTCAATTATTATATTCCTTTTACTAATAAATAGGTAGTCAAACATTCATTCTTAATTTAACTAACCATAAAATAGATGAGTAGCCTACAGCAGCAGCAGGTTCATGTAGAAATTACTAATTTCTACCAAAAATCAATTCAAAAACAAAGTTTTTATAATATAATACCGAAAGCCCAATATGGATATACAAAGGTAATTAGAATAGAGAGGTAACAGATTCTAATTACCTTGGGATATACTGTATTTAAAGCTCGGTCGCCAAATAAACATTCAAAAACTATAAATATCACCTTTTGAAACATATTCTCTTTAAAAACTCTTTTTGAAATGAAATTTATTCAAGAATCAATTTCCCGATGAAATCTCGAAGAAATCTTGGCTTGTAACTCTAGTAGTGATTTGTAAAGCCTGAAATACAACTTATTTCAAACTCTAATTATAAGTGAAGCAATAGAATCACTGAATAAATCTCGCAAAACAACTTTTCACAAACAGTGATAGAAAGATTAGAATTCACAAATGACTTGACAGTTTTATAGCATTACAGAAACATTATAATCTGTCCAAGCAAAGAAGACATTCTTGCAAGATGGGAAAATGACTCCAGTTCGAACAATATTGGTTCAAATATTATCAATTCAGTCTCAAATTGTAGATTGGAATTTTTCCAACAATTTTAGACCGAATTGATAATATTTGAACCAATATTGTCCGAGCTGGAGTCATTTCCCATCTTGCCAGAATGTCTTCTTTGTTTGGACAGATTTTACTTCCACTCAACTGTGCGAAATATCCATGTTTCCCGTGAATTCATTGCTTCTAGACAAATTTGTGGGGACATTTTGGTTTTTTACTACCAACTTCTCATGTCTATTTCAATGTATCAAGCTAGTATTCATTGAGACACACGCCTTTCAGTAGCATGTGGTAATATGTATTTCTATGAAGAACTAGCCGGCAGGCTCGCTTCGCTCGCCTTCACCGCCTAGCCAGGGGTCTCTGCCCCCTGGACCCCCGACAGTAAAGGCAGTGTAAGTGAGTCAAACAGGCTCGCTTCGCTCGCCTGCAAAACCTCTGTCATTGTCAGCTGAGACAAACAGGCTCGCTTCGCTCGCCTGCAAAACATTTGTCATTGTCAGCTGAGATAAACTTCGCCTGCAAATTCCGTTCAGATGGGATTCGAAATTTATTGAGCACAGCATTTCTACACCTAATCTGGACCTGTTTACCTAATTGCAACATTTTCTGCCAATTTGTTCTAGAAAAATCTAAGAAAAACTCCGAAAATTCAAAAAAATAGTAAAACGCTAATATTAAGCGTAACCTTGGGAAGTATATCGGACATAGTTTGAAACTTGATTCAATATCTTCCAAATTAGTTCATCTATAATCTCGCTGAACCATTGAATTTACAGTTAGGATTGGTCGTATCCAGGCGGAAGATATGCAACCCGCAATACATCTACAATTTTAAAAAACCTGATTACTGGCGTAATCTTGAACGGAATACAAAAATATTTTAACACAACATTTCTAGACCTTATCTGAACCTACCTACGAAATATCAACATTTTCTACCGATTGGTTTTCGAAAAAATTGAGAAAACGCCGGAAAACTATAGAAAAACTTAAATATTTGGCGTATCCTTGAAAGGTTTTTAAAATCCGTTCTTAGCTCGCGTCTAAACGTCCAACTGAACATGTCTGCCAAATTTGAACGCATTCGGTTCAGTGGATTTTTATTTCTGGTGATGAATGAATGAATGAATCAGGCCATTTCGCTTTTATATATAGAGATAGCTGACGCCAAAAGGTTAGGAAGTTTTGACTGCTTCTTGTGCGTTCCGACAGCTGATGATGTCAACTAGAGTTGTTATTATGTTGTGTCTAGATAATTTGTTTTAAATAGAAAAAGAAAATAGATGTTTCATATCAATTTTCAGAAGATTACATTAAGTACAAGAGACAGACGAAACCGATAGACGAAGGAAGCTCTCTCTAAAATGAGAAATTGTTATCTTTAGTGAATCTCACAACACAAAATTATGTTCCATTCGATTCTCTAGAGTCTAATATATCATAGTTCTCATTAATTTTATTCATTATGTATTTTTTTCCAATTTATGTAGTTTTATTCCCTCCTCCTATATTTTCGTTAAGGATTATTTTCATTTTTATTGCAGTTGATGAGTGAGAACAGTTCACATAATAAAGGCGACCGAACAGTCGGCAGGGAGAAATCAATAACGTTTGTTTAGATGGGAGTGTTTACACTGAAGATGCTCTCATAAAATAGATTGACTCTTAACAGAGCCGCCATGTGCAGTGCGCAAATTGAAACAATCCATGCAATCTATATAGGAAATGGGAACTGCATGTGAACACTTGAACTTGAATGCACGTAGATTAAAAACCAGAATGAGAATTTCGTAGGTTACTGTTTCCCACGCTTTTTCCTATTTCCATATGACGCTTCTTTATACTTGATGATACGCAGTAGTGATACAGAGTTCAAAATTGATACAGGAAGGAAGCACGTTGATACGATACATTTGCAATGAAGTGATACAGTCCAAAATTGATACAGGAAGGAAGCTCGTTGATACGCTGATACGCAGTAGTGATACAGAGTCGGAAATTAATACAGGAAGGAAGCTCGTTGATACGCTAATACGCAGTAGTGATACAGTTCAAAATTGATACAGGAAGGAAGCTCGTTGATACGCTAATACGCAGTAGTGATACAGAGTCCAAAATTGATACAGGAAGCTCGTTGATACGATACATATGCAATGAAGTGATACAGTCCAAAATTGATACAGGAAGGAAGCTCGTTGATACGATACATTTGCAATGAAGTGATACAAAGTCCAAAATTAATACAGGAAGAAAGCTCGTTGATTCGCTGATACGCAGTAGTGATACAGAGTCCAAATATGATACAGGAATGAAGCTCGTTGATACACTAATACGCAGTAGTGATACAGAGTCCAAATATGATACAGGAATGAAACTCGTTGATACGCTAATACGCAGTAGTGATACAGAGTCGGAAATCGATACAGGAAGTA